>CP136060.1:79519339-79961839 GCA_032464435.1 Aegilops umbellulata | reverse complement strand
TTGTATCGATCGGGATACAACTCCAAGTGTCCGTTACCGTAGGACAGGCTATCGATAGATGTTTTCTTCCCTGCAGGGGTGCACCAACTTACCCACCACGCTCGATTAACTCCGGCCGGACACACTTTCCTGGGTCATGCCCGGCCTCGGCCAAACAATACGCCGCAACCCGACCTAGGCTTAATAGAGAGGCCAGCACGCCGGACTAAACCTATGCCCCCAGGGGTCATGGGCCATCTCCCCGGGAACTCCTGCACGTTGCGAGGGCGGCCGGTGAGCAGACCTAGCTACCTCCTTCAACCAGGCAGGCGCCTACGCAGTCCAACCCGGCGCGCGCCGCTCAGTCGCTGACATCTATTAAGCTTCGGCTGATGTATACGACGCAGAACGCCCATACTATGCCCACGTGATGGTTAGTGCTATCAGGCCAGAGGCCCCTCGGATCAAATATCCAAATCGTAGTGGATTAGGAACGCGCGGTAACAAGCAGAGACTCACGAAAGATGTGACCCCGTTGCCCCGTCTCGAGGACTTGCGGCAAGGGCTAGGAATGCCCGGCCACGCCTCGTAATTATCTCGCGGGCACCCTCCAGGTCAACCCTTCTCCACATCACTCGCAATTAAGCTCGCGCGGGTACCCCTCAGGGTCGACCCGTCTTTCCAAGTAACAGGGGTAAAGTCCAAGTATCCGTGTGTCCAAACATCAAGGGGAAAACCCGAGGAATCACCCCCGATGAATTCCACTAGATGTAATCATCAAGGTGAACGTAAGAGGAATCACCCCCGAGGTTCACACTTGAGGGGTTGCACGACAGAGTCATATCGAAAGTGGTTAAGGAGGAAATCACCCTCGATGACCACGACCGAAAGACTACACTACGAGGTTAACATCAGAAGTGCTGAAGAGGTTCACCCTCGGTACTCGATAGTAGCCCAGTAGTGTCGAGCAACTAAGGGGAAGTGATGTGCGGTGTCGGGGCCTGGTCTTCGATCACGTAGATCGAGTCGTCGATGATGAAGCAGGGGCAACAAGGACAAGTGGGGGTCACTGATGGATCACTAGCCAACCTATGCTAAGCAGTTTAGGATAAGCAGGTAAGGTACAACAGCAGATACAAAAGCAGGCTATGCATCAGAATAGGAGCAATCAATAACATTAGCAAAATCTAATGCAAGCATGAGAGAAAGGAATGGGCGATATCGGGATGATCAAAGGGGGGGGGGGGCTTGCCTGGTTGCTCAGACAAGAAGAAGGGGTCGTCGTCGACGTAGTCGATCACAGTGGCATCAGCGGCAGCCTCGGGGTCTACCGGAGAGGAGAGGGGGAAGAAATATTAAATACATAGTAAGCAAGAGCATAACAGGACAACAAGCAGAGCTAGACGTGTTCTAACGCGGTGCTACAGGTTACCGGCGAAGGAGGAAGTCAACCGGGAATGTTTTCCCGGTTCCGGACCTGTGTCAGACAGATGACCGGAGGGGGAAAGTTCCATGTTCAGCATGCTAGGGGTATGTGACAGATGAACGGACCGCATATTCGGATTCGTCTCGTCGTTCTGAGCAACTTTCATGTAGAAAACATTTTCATCCGAGCTACGGTTTAAAAGTTACGGATTTTCAAAGTTTAAACCAATTTCTGAATTATTTTAAAAGCAGAAAAGGTTTATTGCGTCAGCAGTGACGTCAGCACTGCGTCAGCTCTGCTGACCAGTCAAACTGACAGGTGGGACCCACCTGTCAGCCTCTCTGTCGAACAGAGGCTTAACTAAACTAACAGGGTTAGTTAGGGGGCGTGGGCCCCAGCAGTCAGTGACTAGTTAGTACTAATTAGCTAACTAATTTAACTAATGTTTTAATTAATCGTTTTATTATTTTTTTAAACGTTTTACTCGGGGGACCCACATGTCAGCGAGCCAGAGCTGCCACGTGGGCAGTTGACTTGGTCAACTAGGCCCGCGGGGCCCAGCGGTCAGCGGCCCAGCGCGTGGGGCCCACGGCCACACTGGCGCCACGTCGTAGGAGCTGCTCCGGCGACCCAAAGAACGGCAACGCGTGGCGGAGCAGCTCGGAAAGGTGCTAGAGGGCACCATTTGCCGCGCGGTTGGCTGCGTTCGGACGAGTCCTCGCCCGCGAGTCGAATGGTGGTGTTGGCTTCGCCGGAGTTGGCCGGGAACGGCGCCGGCGACGACGGGTGGCGGAGGCGAGGTTCGGGCGGCGACGGAACCGGCGTTGTGGTGCGCGTTTTGGCGAACTAAGGAGCTGGGCGAGGTCTACGCGGCGCATGGAGCTTGTTGGACATGTTGGCGGGACCAAAAGGTCACCGGGTCCGCGCCGGCGACGAACTAGGCGGCAACGGGTTCGGCCACGCAATCGACGGTGGCTACGGGGCGAGAGAGAGCTAACTGAGAGGGGGAGGAGGTGCGAAGCCCACCGGGAAGGCACACGAAGGCCCGACGAGAGGCTTAGGGGCTGCAGAGACGTCGTCGGGGAGGAAAGGGATCGCCGGCGACCCGAGGAAGACGATGACGTAGCCGGCGATGCAGGGCTCCTCGACTCCTTCCAGCGGCTCCAGAAGATGCGGGAGTCCACGGAGATGCCGACGAGCACGGCCAGGACGCGTCGAAGGCACAGTGGCCGCGGGATCGACGCGGCGACGGCGGCAGGTGCGCTCGGGTCAGAGGGAGGGGAGTGCTTGAGGGGGATCTGGAGGGGAGTGGTAGAGGCGCAGGTGAGTGGGGGTAGCTGGGGAAGGGGCCGAGGCGTCGAGGGGGGCGTGGAGGCCTTATCCTCTCGCGGAGGCGTCGACGACGAGGTGGTGCGGCGGGGCGCGACACTGTCGCGGCGCGGTCGGAGGACCAGTGGAGGGGAAGGCGACCTGGTGGCGGGGGTTTGGGTGGCCTGGCTGGGCCGGCTCATGTGGGAGTTAGGTCCGGGGGGAGGAGGAGGCCGTGGTGGGCTGGGCTCCAGGCACTGTGCACTTAGGCCCAGTCTCCAGCAGTAGTCTAGGCCCTTTTTTTAAATTTTTATCTCTGCTTTATTTCCAGAGATAGTTTTGCAATAATCTGAGCCATCAAATGACTTAGTAAAAATGTGAACCTTGGTCACATAAATACTATGGTATATACCTCATAGCCATAGAATGTTTGGGAAATTTTGGGATCCTTTGGCATTTTTCAAAAAATGAATTTAGACATTTATAGCGTTGTTTTGGCATTGATTTAAAAGCTTCGGCCCACTTGACCTGATGGTTGTTTTCCTTAACAACAAGTTGTTTTGGAATATTTGCTAAATGGTGAACATTTTTCCAGCATCTTTTGTGCAACTTCAGATTTCACTTGAATTTGAATTGACTAAAAATTCAAATGGGATATTGGACAAAGGGTGATTAAGCGCTGTTTGGAAAATGAATAGTTTAATCACAGAGGGTTACTATTGCATGACACTGGGGGCGTTACAAATCTCCTCCACTACAAGAAATCTCGTCCCGAGATTTAAGTGGGGAAGTAAAGAGTAACTTCGGGAGAACTGACCCTTATAGGGTTAATTATCTGGTGAACAATTCAGGGAATGAGGTAGAAGTATCTCTCGAGTTGAAACTTAATTAACATCGAGAGCAAAGTATGAAGGTACAATAGAAAGTTTCAAGTGAAAGGACAAAAGATTGATACCTGAACAAAGTGTGCGGAAGGGGGTTCAGAGCATCGGGAACAGATCATCTCTCGAAAGGTGGCTCGTGACATGATACGAAGCCAAATGCAAGAATATTTCGGAATCAAAGATATACAGGAGAGTCAGGTTTCGATCATGTGGAACCGTGGGTTATGGGCCCACCAGGTGAGTTAAAAGTAGGAAGGGCGGAGACGTCTTGCGTGATTATGCAAGCAAGGCATGTCAGAGGGTAGCCTGTCGATTTTGTCGGCAACAATGTTTCGTACCAAGGGCGTGGGACGAAGAGAACCATTTTCCTGCTCGTTAATTCGAGGCGGACCAATAGTCAAAGTTCTCGTCCATCGGTGGTTACCGGAATGTCAACAACAATAATAACAAGGTCTTAGTGACAAATTGTACACCGAGGTGTTTACAGAAGCAGGGAACTATTACTGCTTCGATCATATAGATCACCATAAAGGTTAAACAAAACAATGGAAAGGAAAATATGGTTATTAGCTTAACCAGACCAATGGAAAGGAAAAGGTGCTTATACAAAGGAAGAGTATATGCTTCCCAAGAACAAACAGAGCATGATATACATGACAGGACATCAAGTACTTATCCATTTAGTTAATGGGGCAAGGAGAATCATGATGTTTACCCATACAACGGTGTTTGGATAATTGACTAAGAAACATTTATCATTGCGCCTACAATGTTCTTAATGATGTTCGGAGTACACAGTCATACTTTTGGATAGCATTGACATGGTCATCAGGTAAAGGCCAGACCTTGGGAACACAAAGGACCCATCGGAGACAACTTAGAAAGTAAGTCATACAATTTCAGCAAGGAAAAGATGAGGGTGTGGTCGACGGGCTCAACGACAACCCATCGACATGTCAAAAATGATGTATTTCCAAAATTATATGAGCAAGTTTGTGTTGGGGAAGGCAAGAATGTTGTCGATGATAACACAAATCATCGAGGGGCAAGGATTGTATTTCTCATCATGAATTCGATTGATATCCTAGAAGAGCTCGGAATGCTGATGATGATCATGACACATTTGTCGAGAGATTTCATGAAGATGTAATCGGTCGGCGATGACATCAAGTCAAAGGAATGATGAAGCGAAAGGTTATTGGAACCACGGGTACGGCACAAATTTGAAATCAAGCTTGTTGTTCAAGGCGAAAAGATATGACAAGGAAGATCGACGTAAGCTTAGCTCATCGTCGAAAAGTGTGCTTCGGGAAGAAGAACCAGGTAGCACAGTTAAAATTTGGCACGATAATGATATAGCCGATCATGCTACGAATGACTTGAAGGATTATTAAACTCGTAAGCAATGAAAATTACTTAGAGTTATTGAATCGGAGTGCGGAATCAATTCACTTATCGGTGTTCTCGGTTGACAAACAACCCAGAACCCATGAAGTGACAAAGCTAGGTTAAGGTAGTACTCCATCAAAAGTTCATAAGATGTAGTGCAATGGCATGATATCCTCGAGATACCAGGGGTAATACTCGAGGTAGACCAAAATAGAGGTTGGACAGATGAAATGATCTGCAGAAGACAAGTATTTTAACTTGTCCAGGAAATGGAATCAAGGAGAAAATATGGTCGGAACCATGATTGCAAAGAATCAATTTAAAGATGCAAGATGAGCTTATACCAAGGGAAGATATGATTATAAGAGAAGCTTCCATGATAAGATCTACATCGTGTCTATGGGCATGAACACAAAGTTCAAGGTCGACTCCCACTTCTTCAATGCATAACCTCTCATTTACTTCTTGCTTATGACAAAGTTGTAGTGTAGAAATTTTTATCCGGCATAACACCAGTAGAGTATGACCCATAGAAATTTTCGGGTTCACACAAATTAGGGAAAGCATTAGTTCAATCCGTCAGGGCATCTTGGGAACATATACCACAAACTCCACGAGTAAAATAACACAAGCTCGAAGGCAGAGCATGGTTGAGAAGGCAGAGGATACAATTTACCAAAGGCTTTATGAATCCGAGGAAGAGCGCACAAAATTTTGAATATGAAGGAAACTACCGGATAATAATATAACAAAGGATTCAACGGTCCTCAGTGGATCTGATTTGAGGATCAGTACTCCATCAGAAGAAGGAAAGAATGCAAAGGCATTGGATTATAGAAACATCTGAATAATTTCGATGCTTAATCCAAAGAAATTATGATTTCCAAATTAGAAGATCAGAAGCAGACACTCTGACCAAAAGACAAGTAAGTTGAATAGATATAGATCGACAACCAATTAAGGTTTGGTTTGCCGAGAACCAGCTCATGTCCGGATTGACGTCTGAGCCAAAAAGATCGTTTAAAAGGATCAACTGATGATTGCGCGCATTCGCTCACATGTTGAATCAATAGGGTCAGGACGACAATCGCAAAGGATTTTAAGGAATATTGCTGGATATATGGACTTAACCATAATGCAAGTAGGTAAGGAAGAACAAGAGAAATAGGCTACTAAGGACTTTCAGAAGATCGAATGGTATTTCGAAGACTTTTGTGAAATATATGAATCAACTGGGGATGAGCGGATACTCGATAAGTGTGAGGAATTATCCGCAGTGCGAAAGAAGCTGCAAAGCGGAAGCACAAGGATTCTCGGAACAACGAATAGTATTGGGGTAACTTGCAATAACAGGAGCAACTAGGGATGAAGGTACAAGCGGCAAGGATGTTATTCAGGGGGGATTATCAGTGATTAAGAACTCCAAGGCAGTTGGCACAGGGTCTCGAGAAACATCGAGGAGTATTCGCAGAATCTTTTGGCGAAGCAGGCGGTCCTCGGTAACGTCGGGGCTCTCCGGGAGGAAGTAGGTACGAGAACCTAATGTCAGAGTTAGTAAAATGTTTAACCTGAATAGTAGAGATATCAGAATCCCAGAGTATAGAAGAGGAATAAAAGATCCTAGTACCACCCATCAGTGACGTGGGCCCGTAAGCCACACAGCCAAGTTAGTAAAACAGTTTTAGACGACTAGACTCAACTTCGGCCAAGGAGTTGGAAAGGGGGCTACCTACAGGCAGTCGGCTCTGATACCAACTTGTGACACCCTCGATTCAACCGTACACTAATCATACACGCAAATGTGTACGATCAAGATCAAGGACTCATGGGAAGATATCACAACATAACTCTAGACACAAATTAAAATAGTACAAGCTTTATATTACAAGCCAGGGGCCTCGAGGGATCGAATACATAAGCTCAAAAACAGAAGAGTCAGCGGAAGCAACAATATCTAAGTACAGACCTAAGTTAGACAAGGGTGCCTTAAGAAGGCTAGCACAAAAGCAGCATCGATCGAAAAGGCAAGGCCTCCTGCCTGGGAGCCTCCTAACTACTCCTGGTCGTCGGCGGTCTCCACGTAGTAGTAGGCATCGACGGTGACATCTGGCTCCTGGGCTCCGACGTCTGGTTGCATCAATCGGAAAGAAGAAGAAGAAGGGGGGGGGGGGAGGGGGAGCAAAGCAACCGTGAGTACTCATCCAAAGTACTCGCAAGCAAGGATCTACACTACATATGCAACATTATCAAAAGAAGGCTGTATATGTGTACTGGGCTGCAGAAATGCCAGAATAGAGAGAAGGCCTAGTCCTATCGAAGACTAGCATCTTCTGGAAACCACCATCTTGCAGCAACAGGAGGGAGTAGAATAGCATAAAGTAAAGTAGTAGAAGTGTTATCAACCTCGGCCGGAGATCCTTTCTCGACTCCCTGCGAGAAAGGCATCCCAGAGCCATACTATCCAGTTATCATCACAATCCATTACTCATCACCATCCAGTTCTCATCTCAAGTCTCTAGTTCTAGTTGTATCGATCGGGATACAACTCCAAGTGTCCGTTACCGTAGGACAGGCTATCGATAGATGTTTTCTTCCTTGCAGGGGTGCACCAACTTACCCACCACGCTCGATTAACTCCGTCCGGACACACTTTCCTGGGTCATGCCCGGCCTCGGCCAAACAATACGCCGCAACCCGACCTAGGCTTAATAGAGAGGCCAGCACGCCGGACTAAACCTATGCCCCCAGGGGTCATGGGCCATCTCCCCGGGAACTCCTGCACGTTGCGAGGGCGGCCGGTGAGCAGACCTAGCTACCTCCTTCAACAAGGCAGGCGCTTACGCAGTCCAACCCGGCGCGCGCCGCTCACTCGCTGACGTCTATTAAGCTTCGGCTGATGTATACGACGCAGAACGCCCATACTATGCCCACGTGATGGTTAGTGCTATCAGGCCAGAGGCCCCTCGGATCAAATATCCAAATCGTAGTGGATTAGGAACGCGCGGTAACAAGCAGAGACTCACGAAAGATGTGACCCCGTTGCCCCGTCTCGAGGACTTGCGGCAAGGGCTAGGAATGCCCGGCCACGCCTCGTAATTATCTCGCGGGCACCCTCCAGGTCAACCCTTCTCCACATCACTCGCAATTAAGCTCGCGCGGGTACCCCTCAGGGTCGACCCGTCTTTCCAAGTAACAGGGGTAAAGTCCAAGTATCCGTGTGTCCAAACATCAAGGGGAAAACCCGAGGAATCACCCCCGATGAATTCCACTAGATGTAATCATCAAGGTGAACGTAAGAGGAATCACCCCCGAGGTTCACACTTGAGGGGTTGCACGACAGAGTCATATCGAAAGTGGTTAAGGAGGAAATCACCCTCGATGACCACGACCGAAAGACGACACTACGGGGTTAACATCAGAAGTGCTGAAGAGGTTCACCCTCGGTACTCGATAGTAGCCCAGTAGTGTCGAGCAACTAAGGGGAAGTGATGTGCGGTGTCGGGGCCTGGTCTTCGATCACGTAGATCGAGTCGTCGATGATGAAGCAGGGGCAACAAGGACAAGTGGGGGTCACTGATGGATCACTAGCCAACCTATGCTAAGCAGTTTAGGATAAGCAGGTAAGGTACAACAGCAGATACAAAAGCAGGCTATGCATCAGAATAGGAGCAATCAATAACAGTAGCAAAATCTAATGCAAGCATGAGAGAAAGGAATGGGCGATATCGGGATGATCAAAGGGGGGGGGGGGCTTGCCTGGTTGCTTAGACAAGAAGAAGGGGTCGTCGTCGATGTAGTCGATCACAGTGGCATCAGCGGCAGTCTCGGGGTCTACCAGAGAGGAGAGGGGGAATAAATAGTAAATACATAGTAAGCAAGAGCATAACAGGACAACAAGCAGAGCTAGACGTGTTCTAACGCGGTGCTACAGGTTACCGGCGAAGGAGGTAGTCAACCGGGAATGTTTTCCCGGTTCCGGACCTGTGTCAGATAGATGACCGGAGGGAAAAGTTCCATGTTCAGCATGCTAGGGGTATGTGACAGATGAACGGACCACATATTCGGATTCGTCTTGTCGTTCTGAGCAACTTTCATGTATAAAACATTTTCATCCGAGCTACGGTTTAAAAGGTACGGATTTTCGAAGTTTAAACCAATTTCTGAATTATTTTAAAAGCAGAAAAGGTTTATTGCGTCAGCAGTGACATCAGCAGTGCGTCAGCTCTACTGACCAGTCAAACTGACAGGTGGGACCCACCTGTCAGCCTCTCTGTCGAACAGAGGCTTAACTAAACTAACAGGGTTAGTTAGGGGGCGTGGGCCCCAGCAGTCAGTGACTAGTTAGTACTAATTAGCTAACTAATTTAACTAGCATTTTAATTAATCATTTTATTATTTTTTTAAACGTTTTACTCGGGGGACCCACATGTCAGCGAGCCAGAGCTGCCACGTGGGTAGTTGACTTGGTCAACTAGGCCCGCGGGGCCCAGCGGTCAGCGGCCCAGCGCGTGGGGCCCACGGCCACACTGGCGCCACATCGTACGCGTCGCTGGAGCTGCTCCGGCGACCCAAAGAACGGCGGTGCGCGGCGGAGCAGCTCGGAAAGGTGCTAGAGGGCACCATTTGCCGCGCGGTTGGCTGCGTTCGGACGAGTCCTCGCCCGCGAGTCGAACGGTGGTGTTGGCTTCGCCGGAGTTGGCCGGGAACGGCGCCGACGACGAGGGGTGGCGGAGGCGAGGTTCGGGCGGCGACGGAACCGGCGTTGCGGTGCGCGTTTTGGCGAACTAAGGAGCTGGGCGAGGTCTACGCGGCGCATGGAGCTTGTTGGACATGTTGGCGGGACCAAAAGGTCACCGGGTCCGCGCCGGCGACGAGCTAGGCGGCAACGGGTTCGGCCACGCAATCGACGGTGGCTACGGGGCGAGAGAGAGCTAACGGAGAGGGGGAGGAGGTGCGAAGCTCACCAGGAAGGCACACGAAGGCCCGACGAGAGGCTTAGGGGCTGCAGAGACGTCGTCGGGGAGGAAAGGGATCGCCAGCGACCCGAGGAAGACGATGACATAGCCGGCGATGCAGGGCTCCTCGACTCCTTCCAGCGGCTCCAGAAGATGCGGGAGTCCACAGAGATGCCGACGAGCACGGCCAGGATGCGTCGAAGGTACAGTGGCCGCGGGATCGACGCGGCGACGGCGGCAGGTGCGCTCGGGTCAGAGGGAGGGGAGTGCTTGAGGGGGATCTGGAGGGGAGTGGTAGAGGCGCAGGTGAGTGGGGGTAGCTGGGGAAGGGGCCGAGGCGTCGAGGGGGGGGCGTGGAGGCCTTATCCTCTCGCGGAGGCGTCGACGGCGAGGTGGTGCGGCGGGGCCCGGCACTGTCGCGGCGCGGTCGGAGGACCAGTGGAGGGGAAGGCGACCCGGTGGCGGGGGTTTGGGTGGCCTGGCTGGGCCGACCCATGTGGGAGTTAGGCCCGGGGGGAGGAGGAGGCTGTGGTGGGCTGGGCTCCAGGCACTATGCACTTAGGCCCAGTCTCCAACAATAGTCTAGGCCCTTTTTTTAATTTTTATCTCTGCTTTATTTCCAGAGATAGTTTTGCAATAATCTGAGCCATCAAATGACTTAGTAAAAATGTGAACCTTGGTCACATAAATACTATGGTATATACCTCATAGCCATAGAATGTTTGGGAAATTTTGGGATCCTTTGGCATTTTTCAAAAAATGAATTTAGACATTTATAGCGTTGTTTTGGCATTGATTTAAAAGCTTCGGCCCACTTGACCTGATGGTGAAGTTGTTCTCCTTAACAACAAGTTGTTTTGGAATATTTGCTAAATGGTGAACATTTTTCCAGCATCTTTTGTGCAACTTCAAATTTCACTTGAATTTGAATTGACTAAAAATTCAAATGGGATATTGGACAAAGGGTGATTAAGCGCTGTTTGGAAAATGAATAGTTTAATCACAGAGGGTTACTATTGCATGACACTGGGGTCGTTACATCCTCGGCAGCTACAAAGTCTTCATCTTCAGAATCAGAATTCCTCTTCCTCGTCTGCCTAGTAGCAGCCTTAGGTAGGTTGCTAGGAGTACTTCTGCTCCCTTCATCATAACTGCCAGAGGGACTAGTGCCCTCACTCAGATTCACCTGCTCTTCCGACCTATTCTGGCTATCACTCTGATCAGACATTCTGGCACTGCAAACTGACAGCTGACCCTGTGAATAGTTATAGATGAGATAGAGTGGATGCGCATCACAAAGTGCAAAGATTTTGCAAAACAAGTGAGTCAAAAACTTAGTTTTAGTTTTCCACAGAAAGCATTTCGGAGCTACTGATTTGTTAAACTCGGTGACACCGAAGCAACTTTTGGAGTCTAAACTAGTGAAATCGGTCAGACCAAGACACTGTTCGGTGACTCCGAGATTGCTAGGGTTTCACCGAGAGTCGAACTCGGTCACACCGATTTGCAAGTTTCGGTCAGACCAAAATTGCAAGTGCAATGACCTAAGCCAAATAGGTGACACTGACTTCCACAACTCAGTCGGTCCGAGATGAGTTCGGCGGAAACCTAACCCTAATTTTTGAATCAAATCTAATATAAAGGAGGTTTTTGCTGGACAGGATGATCTCATACGTGGTAAGAAACATGGCATTTTCTTTGTGCTAACAATCGGAGGTAAGATTTGCACAAAGATTCGAACTCACAACCTAGCTCGGTGATGAGCTCGCTACGGCGGCAATGACTGTGTAGAATTCCGTTGACGACAACGGAAACCAGCGACGGGAGGTCGCTGGTGACGAGAGGATGATCCGGAGACCCAAGACGGCACATCAGGATACGCGCGGGCGAATAGGTTTCAGAGAAATTTCCAAAATTTGACCCGCCAGTATATATATCCTAACCCTGTCGGTGTGACCGAGTGGAACAACTCGGTGTGACCGAATGGTTCTAATCGGTTGCACCGAGATTAAAAACCTAGATCAACTCAGTGAACTCGGTTTGACCAAAAAGGATGAATCGGTCAGCCCGAAATGCACAGAGAGGTTTTGGAAGTTTAAGTCTATGACAAATCGGTGACTCTAACTGCTCCTCACCCAGAGGGTTCGAATCTGACTTGATCAAACTTTGTGATGTAGCATGAATAGAGTTTGAGATGAGAAAAGCATAGATAGCTAGAGGAAGTTCTTAGGCATTCTTGTCCATCCATTTGGCAAAAGAAGAAGAGCCAAAAAGTCAAAGCAACAAATGGATGTCCTCGAATGAGAAAAATATGCAATCAACATGCTCATACAATAAGATAGCAAATGAAATATGTGGATAACATGCACAAACACTCTAGCATCTATCAAGCAATTGGCGATGACTAGGTCATCTATATATGAGTATATTGACTTAGGAGTCAAATGAGAACATTTGATCATAGGTCATACTCATCGTTTAAGCACAAGTGGGGTTATCACTTTTACATAAAGCATTGTTGTGTTCACACCATTAGAGTTGCTTTAGCTCAATACTTAGAGTAAAGCTCCCCCTAGATGTGATATCCCCCCTAAGAGGGATGAACTAACCTTGGGTTTTGTTGATGATGACTTCATGTAGATGTTGAAGATGTGGATGCTCAATGTTGATGTAGAACATTTGGAGCAATCCATTGGAGTGAGTTGCACTTTCAATACCTACACGGGTTAGTCCCACAAGGAACAAACAAGGATATCCATAGACATAGAGTGAAGTTCACACAAGATGATGTCCATAAAAGCATTAGGTTACCTTGTCCCCTGTCTTACCAACAAGAGGGTTTGTGACTCCTCTTCTTCTTCTTCGGAATCCACATCAACTTGATGGGAATCCTTGGAGTTGCAGTCATACTTGATGAGGTAGAACTTGATGTAGTCTTGGGAACCCACTTGACCAAGGCCTTGGGAGCTTCTTCAAATGCATCAATCTCCTCTTGAAGCTTGTCCTTGCCTTTTTGCTTGTGGTCTTGTGGTGGACGATCATCTTGAGCTTGTGTCCCCTTGAAATAAGTAGGATCATACTTTTCTTGTTGAGGAACAAACTTTGTCTCGGGGTATTGATCTTCTTCCCACTCAACTCCATTGGCATTGAACTTCTGTTCAAAACCAACACCTTGATTCTTCTGGTGCCTTCCTTGCTTGTGTACAATTTCCTCAAATTGCTTACTTCCTGCAAGGCTCTTGTAAACACCTTTCTCTATAATTTCCTCCAATAAGCTATTTTCTCGCTCAAGTGTAACTTGGCTAAGAGAATCATTAGTGGAATCAAGAGAACTACTAGAAGCAACAACATTGGATTTAACATGATTATTGTTACTACTAGAAGAAGAATCTTTCTTGCTCTTGTTACTAGATTTCACTTGTGGCATGTAAGTGAGAAGAGTAAACACTTGGCAATGTAAGAAGAACTTTTCTTACGAAGATCATCATTGTTCGCTTTTTAAGAACCCATGCTATTTCTCTAGACTGAGCTTTTCAAAGTGTAGCTTCTCACGAGTCTTTAAAAGCTCTCGATGATCTTTCAAGGTAGTTTCATGAGCTAACTTAAGAGTGTTTAGTTCTTTAGTTAGACGCTCAATCTCCTTCTTATCATTGTCATTTGTTTTATCTTGATAGCATGATTAATAGCAAGTTCATCATAGTTTTCATCACTAGAGTTGTCAACAAGTAAATCATCATCACCTAGCAAATCATCTTCATCACTATTGAAATCAACATACTCGGGGTGTGATACCTTTGGGCCTTTAGCCATGAAGCATCTCCCAATTCCTTCATTTGGTGAGTCAAATATGTCATAGGAGTTGGTTGACACAAGTGCTAGACCGGCAACACCTTCATCTTGAGTATATTCGGAGTCGGAGTGATAACTTCTCTCGGAGTGATGGTCGGAGTCGGAGCCGGATACCCATTCACCAACGTGAGCTTGATGTCTTCGTTTTGTGCAGCTCCTTGATGACTTGTCCTTCCTTTCTGAATCCTTGCTTCTGCGAGAGGTTCTTCGTTCATAACGATCATCTCTACTCCTTGTCTCTCTTGGAGGTGATTCCTATCTTCTACTTCTCCTTTTTGGTGAGTCTTCTCTTCTTTTGTAGGGAGCCATACACTCATTGGAGTAGTGTCTGGGTCTTCCACAATTGTAGCAATTACGCTCACGACTAGAAGATCTTTTGTCATTGTAGGACCTTGACTTGGAACTTCTTTCCTTGCTTCTACTCTTGTAGAACTTGTTTAAATTCTTCACCATTAGGCTCAATTCCTCATTGAAGGCTTGTTTCTCACTTGATGATGTAGGAGCATCACACGAGGCTTTGTAAGCACCACTTGACTTGTTGTGAAGCTCTTCTTTATCCTTGAGTGACATCTCATGAGCAACAATTCTTCCAATGACTTCCGTTGGCTTGAGATCTTTGTAGTTGGGCATCATTTGGATCAATGTGCACACGGTATCATATTTCCCATCCAAGGCTCTTAGGATCTTCTTGATGATGAATCTATCGGTCATCTCTTCACTTCCTAAGCCGGCAATCTCATTTGTGATGAGATCAAGCCTAGAGTACATTTCAGCGACACCTTCACCATCCTTCATTTTGAACTTGTCAAGCTGACTTTGAAGCATATCCAATTTGGATTCCTTGACAGAGTCGGTACCTACGTGCATATCAATCAAAGTATCCCAAATTTCCTTTGCATTCTCAAGACAACTGATTTTGTTGAATTCTTCGGGGCACAATCCATTGAAGAGGATATCGCAAGCTTGAGCATTGTATTGCAGCATCTTCAACTCTTCCACGGTAGCTTCATGGATCGGTTCTCTCTCATCAAAGAATTCACCTTGCAAGCCAATACACACAATATCCCAAACGGCGGGGTTATGTCCAAGAATATGCATTTTCATCTTATGCTTCCAACTAGCAAAATTAGTACCATTAAAGTAAGGACCTCTACGATGGTAATTTCCCTCGCTAGAGGCCATACTCTCCTAGGTTGTGAAACCAAGGCTATGATCACCAAAGCTATGGAAATCAAGGCAAATGGAGACCAAATATTTCATACCACTTGTAGGATCGAAAGTATGTCTAGAGGGGGGGTGATTAGACTACTTGACCAAATAAAAATCTAGCCTTTTTCCAATTTTAAGTCTTGGCAGATTTTAGCAACTTAGCACAAGTCAAGCAATCAACCTACACATGCAAGTCTAAGAGTATATCAGCGAAATGTAAATCATTGCATATGAAGGTAAAGGGGAGGAGTTTGGAGGGAGAAAACGCAATGTAGACACGAAGATTTTTGGCGTGGTTCCGATAGGTGGTGCTATCGTACATCCACGTTGATGGAGACTTCAACCCATGAAGGGTAACGGTTGCGCGAGTCCACGGAGGGCTCCATTCACGAAGGGTCCACGAAGAAGCAACCTTGTCTATCCCACATGGTCATCGCCCATGAAGGACTTGCCTCACTTGGGTAGATCTTCACAAAGTAGGCGATCTCCTTGCCCTTACAAACTCCTTGGTTCAACTCCATAATATTAACGGAGGCTCCCAAGTGACACCTAACCAATCTAGGAGACACTACTCTCCAAAAGGTAACAGATGGTGTGTTGATGATGAACTCCTTGCTCTTGTGCTTCAAATGATAGTCTCCCCAACACTCAACTCTCTCTAACAGATTTGGATTTGGTGGAAAGATGATTTGAGTGGAAAGCAACTTGGGGAAGGCCAGAGATCAAGATTCTTGTGGTTGGATTAGAATATCTTGGTCTCAACACATGAGCAGGTGGTTCTTTCTCAGAAAATGAATGCTGGAAGTGTAGGCATGTTCTGATAGCTCTCTCCATGAATGGAGGATGGGTGGAGGGGTATATATAGCATCCACACAAAATCTAACCGTTACACACAATTTACCAAACTCGGTGGGACCGAATACTCAAACTCGGTCAGACCAATTTAGTTCAAGATGTGAACGTTAGGATTTTCGGTGGGACCGACATGTCAACTCGGTGGGACCGATTTCATTAGGGTTAGGGCATAACGTAATATCGGTGAGACTGGTCACATAAACTCGGTGGGACCGATTTCTTTAATGGGCAAACAGAGAGTTGGTCAGGCAAACTCGGTGGGACCGATCGCTCATTTCGGTGAGATCGAAACGTTACGAAAAGGAAACAGAGAGTTTACATTGTGAACTTGGTGGGACCGATCGCTCATCTCGGTTAGACCGAAACGTTACGAAGGGAAACACAGAGTTTGCAATCCCATCTCGGTGAGACTGAGATCCCTATCGGTGAGACCGAATTGATTAGGGTTTCTGGCTATGGCTATGTCAAATGAACTTGGCGACGCCGGATAGATCAAATCGGTGGGGCCGAGTTTGACTTTTGGTTTGGGACATATGTGGAAATGAGAAAGTGGTTGAGGGCTTTTGTAGCATTTCACTTGGCATTTTGAGTAAGGAAGCCATTAAGCAACACCCATCCCTTTTTAATAGTATTGGATTTTCCTATGGAGTCAATGTGATCTTGGATCACTAAAATGAAAATGTAGAGTCTTGAGCTTGAGCCAATATGTGTCCTTAGCATTTTCAGGGGTCCACAATTCTAGTCCATGCCATGCCAATCATTGAACTTTCTCAAATGATCATCTTGAAAGAGCATTAGTTCAATGAGCTATATGTTGTTAGGAATTACCAAAACCACCCAGGGATAGTTGCACTTTCAGATCTCCACAACTTAATTGGAGACCCCGATGCTTGCTGATACGTCTCCAATGTATCTATAATTTTTGATTGTTCCATGATGTTATATTATCATTCTTGGATGTTTTACAATCATTTTATAGCAACTTTATATCATTTTTTGGGACTAACCTATTGACATAGTGCCCAGTGCCAGTTGTTGTTTCTTTGCTTTTTTTACTTTGCAGAAAATCAATACCAAACAGAGTCCAAACGCCGAAACTTTTTTGTGATTTTTTCTAGACCAGAAGACACCGGTTGGGCCAGGAAAGTACCTGGGAGGAGCTCCGAAGGGAGCACAACCCACCAGGGCACGCCTGGGGACCCCGGCGCGCCCAAGTAGGTTATGCCCACCTCGGTGGCCTCGCGCACAACCTCTTTGCTCTATAAATACACCAATATACCAGAAACCCTAGGAGAGTTGACGAAAATCAATTCCAGCCGCCGCAAGTTCCAGAACCACCAGATCCAATCTAGACACCATCACAGCGGGTTCATCATCCCCATTGGTGCCTCTCCGATGATGCATGAGTAGTTCATTGTAGACCTACGGGTCCGTAGTTAGTAGCTAGATGCCTTCCTCTCTCTCTTTTGATTCTCAATATAATGGTCTCTTGGAGATCTATTTGATGTAACTCTTTTTGCGGTGTGTTTGTTGGGATCCCATGAACTTTGAGTTTATGATCAGATCTATGTTTTTATCCATGAAAGTTATTTGAGTCTTTTGATCTCTTATATGCATGATTACTTATAGCCTCGTATTTCTTCTTCGAATCTTTAGTTTAGTTAGGACAACTAGATCAATTTTTCTTGCCATGGGAAGAGGTGCTTTGTGATGGGTTCGATCTTACGGTGCTTGATCCCAATGATAGAAAGGGAACCGACATGTATGTATCATTGCTATTTAGGATAACAAGATGGGGCCTATTTCTACATAAATAGATCTTGTATACATCATGTCATCGTTCTTATTGCATTACTCCATTTCTCGATGAACTTAATACACTAGATGCATGCTGGATAGCGGTCGATGTGTGGAGTATAGTAGTAGATGCAGGCAGGAGTCGGTCTACTAATCTTGGACGTGATGCCTATATAATGATCATTGCCTAGATATCGTCATGATTATTTGAAGTTCTATCAATTGACCAACAGTAATTTGTTTACTCACCGTATGCTATTTTTCTCGAGAGAAGCCACTAGTGAAATCTACGACCCCCGGGTCTCTTCTTTATTATATTTGCCTTCGTGATCTATTTTTATTTTCAGATCTATTAATCCAAAAATACAAAAATACCTTGGCGTAATTTTTATTTATTTATTTTATCTCGCATTCCCGCGAGATCTATTTATCCAATCTACTACAATTTTACCTGTGAGGGATTGACAACCCCTCTCTTACGTTGGGTTGCAAGTATTTATTCTTTGTGTGCAGGAGTTGTTTACATGGTGTTGTGTGGTTCTCCTACTGGTTCGATAACCTTGGTCTCATCACTAAGGGAAATACCTAATGTAGATGTGCTGCATCATCCCTTCCTCTTTGGGGAAATACCGACGTAGTTCAAGCCACATCACTTGCCTGGAGCTTTACACCACAATGATTGAGCTCCGAACACCACCAACCATCTAGGGCGCCCAAGCACCCAAGAGGAACAAGCTCTAGGGTACCAAGCACCCAATAGTAATAAGCTTCTCAACTTGTAACTTCCATGTATCACCATGGAGAACTCAAACCGATGCAACTAATGCAATGGCAAGGGTGCATGGAGTGCCCAAGTCCCTCACTCTCAAATCCCACCAAAGCAACAAAAGCTATGGAGGAAAAAGAGAGGAAGAACAATAAGGTGAACACCAAGAAGTCCAAGATCTAGATCCAAGGGGTTCCCCTCACATAGAGGAGAAAGTGATTGGTGGAAATGTGGATCTAGATCTCCTCTCTCTTTTCCCTCCAAAACTAGCAAGAATCCATGGAGGGATTGAGAGATAGCAAGCTCGAAGAAGGTCAACACTGGGGGATAACACGAGATCAAGAGATATGGCCCAACGGGGAATAAGACCCCCTTTTATAGGTGGGGGAAAATCCAATCGTTACCCCATTCTCAGCCCTCAGCGGGCGGTACTACCTCTCAAGGGAGCGGTACTACCACTGGCCGCAGCGGTACTGCTGCTCAGCCTAGCGGTACTACCGCTCGGACCGTGCACAATGCCTAAGGGAGAAGGGACAGAGGAGAGGACCATTGAGCGGCACTAGAAGCGGTAGATGCAGTACTACCGCTCCTACTGCCGCTACTTGATACGTCCATTTTGCATCATGCTTTTATATCGATATTTATTGCATTATGGGCTGTTATTACACATTATGTCACAATACTTATGCCTATTCTCTCTTATTTTACAAGGTTTACATAAGGAGGGAGAATGCCGGCAGCTGGAATTCTGGGCTGTAAAAGGAGCAAATATTAGAGACCTATTCTGCACAACTCCAAAAGTCCTGAAACTCCACGGAAGTTATTTTTGGAAATAATAAAAAATACCGAGCTGAAGAAATACCAGAGGGGGCCCACACCCTGGCCACGAGGGTTGGGGCGCGCCCTACCCCCTGGGCGCGCCCCTGCCTCGTGGGCCCCCTGTTGGCCCTCCGGTGCCCATCTTCTGCTATATGAAGTCTTTCGTCCAAAGAAAAAGCAGAAGCAAGCTTTCGGGACGAGACTCCGCCGCCACGAGGCGGAACCTTGGCGAAACCAATCTAGGGCTCTGGCGGAGCTGTTCTGCCAGGGACACTTCCCTCCGGGAGGGGGAAATCATTGCCATCGTCATTGTCGGTGTCAAAACCGGCGGATCTCGGGTAGGGGGCCCCGAACTATGCGTCTAGGCGGATAGTAACAGGAGACAAGGGACACGATGTTTTTACCCAGGTTCGGGCCCTCTCGCTGGAGGTAAAACCCTACTCCTGCTTGATTAATATTGATGATATGGGTAGTACAAGAGTAGATCTACCACGAGATCAAGGAGGCTAAACCCTAGAAGCTACCCTATGGTCTGATTGTTGTTCGTCCTATGGACTAAAACCCTCCGGTTTATATAGACACCGGAGAAGGCTAGGGTTACATAGAGTCGGTTACAATGGTAGGAGATCTTCATATCCGTATCGCCAAGCTTGCCTTCCACGCCAAGGAAAGTCCCTTCCAAACATGGGACGAAGTCTTTAATCTTGTATCTTCATAGTCCAAGAGTCCGGCCGAAGGTATAGTCCGGCTATCCGGACACCCCCTAATCTAGGACTCCCTCAGTAGCCCCTGAACCAGGCTTCAATGATGACGAGTCCGCTGCGCAGATTGTCTTCGACATTGCAAGGCGGGTTCCTCCTCCAAGTACTTCATAGAAGTTTTTGAACACAAGGATAGTGTCCGGCTCTGCAAAATAAGTTCCACATATTGCCATAGAGAGAATAGTATTTACACAAATCTAATCTGCTGACGTATTCCGTAGCGTGACATCACACCAGGGCCAAGCCTTTATTCGAATCGTTTTATTGTCCCACCTCAGCGCGTTTAGCGAGGCGGTTTCCTTGGCATGTCTTGTCGAAGCAGAGATCGTGTCCCCTTATTCCGGGATTCTCATCAATACGGGCATGGGTACCCCAACCGGCCATTGATTATGGCGCTTGGGAGATAAGCGAGTTTTACCAGGCTGGTGGGGACGCATCGTTGCGTCCGCCCATATAAGGGGATAAGGATCCACCTTTTTCATCCATGCCTTCTTCCTCCTTTGCTCATCCATTTCCGCGCACTCGAGCTCCAGCGCCCAAATCCGCACTCCCCACCTCAACCTTCTATAGCCATGTCCGGAGCGGGAGGCAAGTGGATGGTCTCCTCCGTCATGGAGGGACACATCAAAAAGCTGAGGAAGGCCGGATACTTGTCCAACGACATTGCGCACCGGCTCCCCGAAGAGGGGCAGCTTATCCCCACCCCCAAGCCCCATGAGAGGGTGGTGTTCCTCCCCCATTTCCTCTGCGGACCGGGCTTTCCTGTCCACCCATTTGTCCGGGGGTTCATGTTCTACTATGGCCTGGATTTCCATGATCTGGCCCCGAACTTCGTCCTCAACATCTCGGCGTTTATCGTCGTGTGCGAGGCCTTCCTCTGCATCCGCCCCCATTTCGGCCTATGGCTCAAGACTTTCAATGTCAAGCCAAAGGTGGTGCCCGGCAACCACGCGGAGTGCGGAGGCGCCATGGTGGGCAAGATGCCCAACGTCCTATGGCTTGAGGGCTCCTTCGTGGAGACCCTAAAGGGGTGGCAATTGGGGTGGTTCTACATCACCGAGCCGCGCGACCCTGAGTGGGTCACAGCCCCCAAGTTCCGATCCGGACCCCCTACGCGGCTCACCTCCTGGAAAGAGACGGGCCTGTCGTGGGGTAAAAAGGGAGAGCTGACCGGACTCCAAACATGCGTCCAAACCCTGGTGGACAAGAAGCTCAAACTTGTCAATGTAGTCCAGGTTATGCTCATCCGCCGGATCCTCCCGTGTCAACAACGGGCTTTCAACCTGTGGGAGTTCGACCCGGCGCAGCACCGAACTCTGAGTAGGCTCTTCGACACGACGTACGAAGATGCCTGGAAGGCGCTATTCAAGGGTGCCGAGGCTCCCACATCCGCTACCGAGGATCGCGGATTCAGCACGCAGTGTCACGCTAGTGCGGTAAGCCGTTTTTACCTTTTACAGGGTATTAGTTTTTTCATAGTTTGACTCTATGCGGGATCTAAGCTCCTTTACCTCTGACAGGATTGGCAGGAGACGTCCGGACAGATCAACTGTCTGGCTCCTTTGCCCGAAGACCCAGCAGACGCCCACCTGACGGGGCTGCTGGTTCCGGCACCCTATGTGGTGCCGGAGAAGAAGGTCAAGAAGAAGACCACGGGAACTCGAAAGAGTTCTCGGCGCCTGGTGGTATCAGATTTGTCCGATGACTCCGAGATGCACTCCTCCCATGAAGATGAGGAGGATGAAGAAGAAGCCTCTCCCCCTCCAGCGGGGGAAGGAAAGAAAAGGAAGGCCGCCCCAACTGGGGAGGCCGAAGGTTCCAAGAAGGGGAAGACCCTTCCTCCGGATTACTCCACCAACGCCGACGACGGCGAAGAGGAGTGGCCGCACAGGGCCAAGCCCCTGGCAAAGTCGTAAGTATTCGGACACTAGGGTAATTCATAGTGTTCCTTTATTGCACAGCTTCCCCTGACGCCGAATAATTGCGCAGTCCGCCCAAAGACCGGCTCGACGTGTCGTCGAGCGGTTCCCTGGATTTGTCGGATGTGAATTCGCTTCCGACGACCACCTCCCCACGCCCTACGGACGACGCCGAAGTGGCGTCCCAACAAGTTTCTAGATGGGAGGAGGTGGTCCTGGAGGCGCCGCAAGGCGACCTCCCGGACTCCAGGCGTAAAGGGGATAGTACCCCCAAGGGCTCCAAGTCCGGCCTTGAGCCGGACACTGCGCCAGAATCTTCAATGGTTTCGGACTCCGGCAGGCAACCTCCTTCCAAGAGGAGCAAGCCTACTGAGTCGGTGGCCCCCGTCCAACTGGAGGCACCGGACAATCTGCTGGAGGTGCTTAACGGCGCCTCCATCGACGAGGAGCACCGTACTGTGATGAGTACGGTGATCCAGAAGGTTCAGTCCGCCAAGAGCGGACTGACTAAAGCTTGTGCCGGCCTTTTAACAGGCTTTGAGGTAAGTAGAGAACATGTAAAAATATTACCGCATAGACAGTAGCCCCTGATGCTCTGTTTGGCGTTCGGAAAGAAAAGCCGAATAGAGGATCTAATAACATTCACAGGAGTCTAACAAAAGTAAGTCAATATGCGTATGCAGGCTTCGCTGCTAGCGTCCGCCGCACTGACTGCGGAGGTGGGCCCGCTGAAGCAGAACCTCGAGCGGTCCGAACAAGAGCTCGGCCTTGCCAAGCAGCAGCTCGAGGAGAAAGAAGGTAAGAGATACCTTATTTAAATATATAAAAGGTGCAATTGCAAAAAATGACAGGATTAACGTGGCTATTGTAGGGGCCACAACTGAGGTGGCGACCCTTAAGCAAGCGTTGTCCGAGGCCGAGAAGAGGGCGGCCACGGAGCGCACCGAGTGGGAGAAGCATGAGGCGCAGGTTGGCGAGGTGCGGCAAGAGCTCCAGGCTCTCATGAAAAAACATGAGAGTTTGGAGCTTGACTCGAAGACGCGAGAGTCCGAGCTTGCGGTGGCCATTGAAGATGCCAAGTCTGCCAAGGCCGAAGCCCAGAAGGCCTTCCAGGAAGTGGAGGCAATAAAAAAGATAGCGGTGGGTAAGGCATTCTTTATGCAAAGCAAGCACATGAAAGTGAATTACTTGTTACTTACCCGAATTCGGAGCTCTCCAGGAGCATTCGCAGATTTGCCCCTAGCGTGTCAGATGCCGCCGCCTTCTACCGAGCCGAGGATGGGAGCTCGACGGACAAGGTGTTTCTGGTCTCAGTATGTTGAGGCCGAACACCCGGTGCCCTTAAGCGACCAGCTGAAACAGCTGGTCGAGCTCCATAAGGTGGCCGAACAGGCCATGAAGGGCCTCATAGTCCAGTTGTGGCCTGGAGAGGCCATGCCTGGGAGCTACTTTGGGCTGGTAAGGCGGCTGGTGGAGGCCTGTCCGAGGCTCGAAGTCATCAAGCGCTCCGTATGCATCGAGGGTGCCCGTAGGGCGCTTGCCCGTGCGAAAGTGCACTGGGGCAAGCTGGATGCTGAGAAGCTTGTGAAGGACGAGCCACTGCCGGGCAAGGAGCATCGCAAGCCCGAAATGTATTATGAGGGCATTCTGAAAGGTGCCTGCCTTATGGCGGATGAATGTACCAGGGATGTAATTTTTGAATAGACTCGCTCGTTTTGTCCTGTGCGCTGAAAACTTTTTCATATGCGCTAAGCAATGCTTATTGAATTTAAAATATTACCTTATGTGCGACTGCTTATTAAATCTGAGAGATGGCGAGTCGTCGGCTTCTGCCCCCGAGCCACTAGTGCTGGGGTGTTCGGGATAAACCTGAGCGCTCTTTTTCCCATTTTTGGGTCCTTCGAGGGAGGCGCTCAGCACAAAGAACAAGGCAATCGGACTATAATGCTTGAACACCCTCACTTAGCCATAGAATTCTATAATTTTAAATTTCGGCGAAGCCCCTAGTATTCGGAAGACCGAGTTCGGGGCGCTATCCACGCCTAGGCCGGACAAAGCCGACTCCTCGCTCTAAACGGCATAAGTCTTTAGGGACTCGAAAACCTCTCGAACAGCGACCAGCTCTCGCCTCATCATGACAGTCAGTTTTAGCTTTCTCTACTGAGGTGCTTAGCCCAGCTCAACTGGGGCACAATCGCAGTAGTTCTCCTAGTGCTACCTTAGCCGATATAACGGAACGTAAGGCACCAAAACATAGGAGCCGGGCAAACCCAACTATTGACCCAAGACATGATTCGGAGCCGATGCATATAATGCTATAAGTTCGGGGTGCCGCACTTGTGAAAGTGTTCGGACTTCTCACACCGTATTGTGGGGTACTTAAGCCCCTGGCGTATTGGTCGTACCAAAGTGTACGGGTGCAACATGTCATTAATGAACATATATTCGTAAAAGAGATTAGTGCAATAATAGGCAACAGATATCCATTGTTTATTTGAAAAAGCTGCGATCAAAGCAGAACAATACAAATAGTGCGATAAGCAAAAGGTGGGACTATTTAACATGTCCTTTCCAGGGGCAGGCTGCGGAATGGTATGCGAAACAGGTATATTGCTCGTTATAGAGACCACCTGGGAGTTCCATGATGCGGCGTAGCCTTCTGCTTCCCTGGTTCTTGCATCGTTTGTGTGGCAATTGTACTGCCGGGTAGGCCTTCTGAAGAATGGAGTCCTGAAAGTAAGAGAAAATTAAGAAATTGGCAGCCCCTAGTTTGGTTTAAGCCGTGTTTCGGGCGTGCCGTGACAGTGCCCCTCCCCCTGTGCCCATGGTGTTTCTAGAGCGTAGTTATGTACGCGCAACACTGGTTTCGCAATTTTGCGAGGGCTAGGATTGGGGCCGCATTGCTACGCTTGCTCGGCATGTGCCAGGCGGTCTTGTTGTAGGTTACTCCGGGCGCGCTTGAAGGTGTCCGGACATTTAATAGCCGGACTGGAGAATTGCCTTGAGAGGCTGCTTTGCACTTCTGCTGCAAGAGCCGCCGTGTGCTCCTCCATTCGGAGAGAGCGTTCGGTGTTTCCATTGACCGTAATTACTCCTGGAGGGCCTGGCATCTTGAGCTTGAGGTATGCGTAGTGCGGCACCGCATTGAACTTTGCAAATGCGGTTCGCCCGAGCAGTGCGTGATAGCCACTGCGGAACGGGACTATGTCGAAGATTAACTCCATGCTTCGGAAATTATCCGGAGATCCGAAGACCACTTCAAGTGTAACTGAGCCTGTACAGTTGGCCTCTACACCTGGTATGACGCCTTTAAAGGTCGTTTTAGTGGGTTTAATCCTCGAGGGATCGATGCCCATTTTTCGCACTGTATCCTGGTAAAGCAGGTTCAGGCTGCTGCCGCCGTCCATAAGGACTCTAGTGAGGTGAAATCCGTCAATAATTGGGTCTAGAACCAATGCGGCGAATCCACCATGACGAATGCTAGTGGGGTGGTCCCTTTGATCAAAAGTGATCGGGCAGGAGGACCATGGGTTGAACTTTGGGGCGACTGGCTTCATCGCGTATACGTCTCTTAGCGCACGCTTCCGCTTCCTCTTGGGGATGTGGGTTGCATATATCATGTTCACCGTTCGCACTTGTGGGGGAAGCCCTTCTGTCCACTATTGTTCGGCGGCCGGGGCTCCTCCTCGTCGTCGCTATGTAGCCCCTTGTCTCTATTTTCGGCGTTTAACTTGCTGGCCTGCTTGAACACCCAACAATCCCTGTTGGTGTGATTGGCTGGCTTTTAGAGGGTGCCATGTATCTGGCACGAGCGGTCGAGTATTCGGTCCAAATTGGACGGGCCCGGAGTATTTCTTTTGAATGCCTTTTTCTGCTGACCGGATTTAGAGCCTCTGAATCCGGCATTGACTGTCGTATCCTCAGCATTGTCGCCGTTAATGCGGCGCTTTTGCTTGTTGCGACGCGACCTGCCACTGTTGTCCTTGGTATCTGAATTACCAGGGTTCTTGGTCATGTTATTGCTGCGAGCTAGCCAGCTGTCTTCTCCTGCGCAAAAGCGGGTCATTAGTGTCGTGAGGGCTGCCATAGATTTCGGCTTTTCCTGTCCTAGGTGCCGGGCAAGCCATTCGTCACGGATGTTATGCTTGAAGGCTGCTAGGGCCTCTGCGTCCAAACAGTCGACGATTTGAGTTTTCTTTGTTAGGAACCGTGTCTAGAATTGTCTGGCCAATTCCTCTGGCTGCTAAATTATGTGGCTTAGGTCATCTGCATCTGGTGGTCGGACATAGGTGCCCTGAAAATTGTCAAGGAATGCGGCTTCCAGGTCCTCCCAACAACCAATTGATTTTGCTGGCAAGCTGTGAAGCCAATGCCGAGCTGGTCCTTTAAGTTTGAGTGGGAGGTATTTGATGGCGTGTAGATCATCTCCGCGGGCCATGTGGATATGAAGGAGATAATCCTCGATCCATACCATAGGATCTGTTGTGCCATTGTATGACTCAATGTTTACCAGTTTGAAACCCTCAGGGATTTTATGATCCATTACTTCATCTGTGAAGCATAGTGGGTGTCCGGCGCCTCTGTACTGGGCTATATCATGACGTAGCTCAAACAAGCTTTGTCTACTATGTTTGGCCCGGCCGGTTTTACTGTATCCGGCGTGACGATTACCGTCTCGTGCCGTGGGGCTCCCACGCGATCCATAGATCCATCTTGTTTGCCTTGCCTTGTCCCCCAATATATCTCGCAGGTCTGGTGCATTTTCCCGTGCCTTGGTATTTTTTGAGCGGCGCCGGGGTGCGCCTTGAGTGGAGGGCCAAGAGGCCTCTATGTCGCGGCCACGAGGTGGCCGGTCGGCCGCATCACGCATTGGTGATGTAGGTTTAGGTGCTTCCTCCTCTAATCGGGGTAGCAACCTGCGCTTTGGTTAGCTCTTGGAGGGGCGTTCGAGTTCACACTCTTCGGCCGCAAGGACTTCAGTCCATCTGTTGGCTAGCAAGTCTTGATCAGCTCTAAGCTGTTGCTGTTTTTCTTGAGGCTACTCGCCGTGGCCATAAGCCTGTGCTTGAAGCGCTCTTGCTCGACGGGATCCTTAGGTACGACAAATTCGTCGTCGTCAAGGCTTTCCTCGTCTTCAGAGGGAGGCATGTAATTATCATCCTCGACCTCTCTGTCTGCCGCTCTCTCATGAGGGCTGGCTTCTCCATCCTCCTGTGCTGAATCTTGCTGGAGGGGGTTTTCTTCGGCACTGTCCGGAGTGTTATTATCTCCCATGCCGGAACCACCGTTTTTTGCTTTGGCGGGATTTAGAGCGGCGCCGCTGACGCCGGCGCTTAGGCTGTTTCTTGGAGGGGTCATCCTCCGCTGTTCCATCGCCATCGCCTTCTTTTGGGGTGTCCACCATGTATATGTCATACGACGAGGTGGCTTTCCAGTGCCCTATAGGCGCTGGTTCTTGATCGTCTCCTGCATCAGCATCCATACCGTCGATGTCTTCGGAGTCAAAGTCGAGCATGTCGGTTAAATCATCGACAGTGGCTATGAAGTGGGTGGTGGGTGGGCTTTGAATTTCTTCGTCATCCGCATCCCAACCTTGCTGACCATAGCCCGGCTAGGGCTCTCTCGATAAAGAGAGAGACTTTAGTGAATTCAGAATATTGCCGAAGGGCGAGTGCTGAAAGATGTCCGCGGCGGTGAACTCCATAATCGGCGCCCAATCGGATTCGATCGGCAGGGGCGCGGAGGGCTCGGAGTCCGGAGAGGAGTCCGGCACCTTGGAATCACGAGCTTTGCAGAGGACAAGGCTGGTGTTCAACTCGATCGCTGTAGAGATTGCAGCCCCCGAGGCGGCGTCCAACCACCCGTCCTCGATCGGCGCAGTCGGTTCCGAACTAGGGGTCAGCGCTGATGCGGGCGCTGCCTCCAGGGCACTGTTCGGCGGCAGAGCCAAATCATGCCCCTCGATACAGTGCGGCGCGCCCGGCTGTGGCTCGAATCAGTCGAAGATCAAGTCCCCGCGGATGTCAGCCGTGTAGTTCAGACTTCCAAATCTGACCTGGTGGCCAGGGGCGTAGCTTTCGATCTGCTCCAGATGACCAAGCGAATTGGCCCGCAGTGCAAAGCCGCCGAATACGAAGATCTGTCCGGGGAGAAAAGTCTCACCCTGGACCGTATCGCTGTTGATGATCGGAGGAGCCATCGGGCCTAAAAGTGATGACACAGAGGAACTCTCAATGAAAGCACCAATGTCGGTGTCAAAACCGGCGGATCTCGGGTAGGGGGTCCCGAACTGTGCGTCTAGGCGGATGGTAACAGGAGACAAGGGACATGATGTTTTCACCCAGGTTCGGGCCCTCTCGGTGGAGGTAAAACCCTACTCCTGATTGATTAATATTGATGATATGGGTAGTACAAGAGTAGATCTACCACGAGATCAAGGAGGCTAAACCCTAGAAGCTAGCCTATGGTCTGATTGTTGTTCGTCCTATGGACTAAAACCCTCCGATTTATATAGACACCGAAGAGGGCTAGGGTTACACAGAGTCGGTTACAATGGTAGGAGATCTTCATATCCGTATCGCCAAGCTTGCCTTCCACGCCAAGGAAAGTCCCTTCCGGACATGGGACGAAGTCTTCAATCTTGTATCTTCATAGTCCAGGAGTCCGGCCGAAGGTATAGTCCGGCTATCCGGACACCCCCTAATCCAGGACTCCCTCAGTCATCACCAATGCTCCTCTCATCGGGAGGGGGACAATCTCCATCAACATCTTCACCAGCACCATCTCCTCTCAAACCCTAGTTCATCTCTTGTATCCAATTCTTGTCTCTAAGTCTAGGATTGGTACCTGTAGGTTGCTAGTAGTGTTGATTACTCATTGTAGTTGATGCTAGTTGGTTTATTGGGTGGAAGATCATATGTTCATATCCTATATGCATATTAATACTCCTCTTATTATGAACATGAATATGCTTTGTGAGTAGTTACGTTTGTTCCCGAGGACATGGGAGAAGTCTTGCTATTAGTAGTCATGTGAATTTGGTATTCGTTCGATATTTTGATGAGATGTATGTTGTCTTTCCTCTAGTGGTGTTATGTGAACGTCGACTACATGACACTTCACCATTATTTGGGCCTAGAGGAAGGCATTGGGAAGTAATAAGTAGATGATGGGTTGCTAGAGTGACAGAAGCTTAAATCCTAGTTTATGCATTGCTTCGTAAGGGGCTGATTTGGATCCATATGTTTCATGCTATGGTTAGGTTTACCTTAATACTTCTTCTGTAGTTGCGGATGCTTGATATAGGGGTTAATCATAAGTGGGATGCTTGTCCAGGTAAGGATGGCACCCAAGCACCGGTCCACCCACATATCAAATTATCAAAGTACCAAACGCGAATCATATGAACGTGATGAAAACTAGCTTGACGATAATTCCCATGTGTCCTCGGGAGCGCTTTTCTCTATATAAGAGTTTGTCCAGGCTTGTACTTTGCTACAAAAAGGATTGGGCCACCTTGCTGCACTTTATTTACTTTTGTTACTTGTTGCTCGTTACAAATTATCTTATCACAAAACTATCTGTTACCTATAATTTCAGTGCTTGCAGAGAATACCTTGCTGAAAACCGCTTATCATTTCCTTCTGCTCCTCGTTGGGTTCGACACTCTTACTTATCGAAAGGACTACGATAGATCCCCTATACTTGTGGGTCATCAAGACTCTTTTCTGGCGTCGTTGCCGGGTAGTGAAGCGCCTTTGGTAGGTGGAAATTGGTAAGGAAAAATTTATATAGTGTGCTGAAATTTACTGACACTTGTTGCTATGGAAAGTAATCCTCTGAGGGGCTTGTTCGGGGTATATTCACTCCGACCAGTAGAGCAAAGAGTTGCTCCTCAACCTACTGAACCTACTGAAAATTAAAATGTCTACTTTGAAATTCCTTCGGGTATGGTAGAAAAACTGCTAGCTAATCCTTTTGCAGGAGATGGAACATTACATCCTGATGAGCACCTAATCTATGTGGATGAGGTTTGTGGATTATTTAATCTTGCAGGTATGCCTGATGACATTATTAATAAGAAGGCCTTCCCTTTATCTTTGAAGGGAGATGCATTTACATGGTATAGGCTATGTGATGATATGGGATCATGAAACTACAAGCGATTGAAATTGGAATTTCATCAGAAGTTTTATCCTATGCATATTGTTCATCGTGATCGTAATTATATATATAATTTTTGGCCTCGCGAAGGAGAAAACATCGCTCAAGCTTGGGGGAGGCTTAAATCAATGTTATATTCATGCCCCAATCATGAGCTCTCAAGAGAAATTATTATTCAAAATTTTTATGCTCGGCTTTCTGATAACAATCGCACCATGCTCGATACTTCTTGTGCTGGATCTTTTATGATGAAGACTATTGAATTCAAATGGGATTTATTGGAAAGAATTAAATGCAACTCCGAAGATTGGTACCTCGATGAAGGTAAGGAGTCAGGTATGACACCTAAGTTTGGTTGTGTTAAATCTTTTATTGATACCGATGTTTTCCGTAAATTTAGCACTAAATATGGACTTGACTCTGAGATAGTAGCTTCTTTCTGTGAATCTTTTGCTACTCATGTTGATCTCCCTAAGGAGAAGTGGTTTAAATATCATCCTCCCATAGAAGTAAAAGTAGCTGCACCTATTAAAGTTGAAGAAAAGACTATCACTTATAATGATCCTATTGTTCCTACTGCTTATGTTGAGAAACCACCTTTTCCTATTAGGATAAAAGATCATGCTAAAGCTTCAACTGTGGTTCGTAAAAGCAATATTAGAACCTATACACCTCCTGAGCAAGTTAAAGTTGAACCTAATATTGCTATGGTTAAAGATCTCTTAGTTGATAATATTGATGGGCATGTTATTTATTTCTGTGAAGAAACTGCTAGAATTGCTAAACCTTGTGCTAAAGATAAACATAGACCTGTGGTAGGCATGCCTGTTATTTCTGTTAAAATAGGAGATCATTGTTATCATGGCTTGTGTGATATGGGTGCTAGTGCTAGTGCAATACCTATTGACTTATATAAAGAAATTATGCATGATATTGCACCTGCTGAGTTAGAAGATATTGATGTCACCATTAAACTTGCCAATAGAGATACTATATCACCAATTGGAATTGTTAGAGATGTTGAAGTCTTGTGTGGGAAAACTAAATATCCTGCTGATTTTCTTGTTCTTGGTTCCCCACAAGATATCTTCTTTCCCATTATATTTGGTAGACCCTTCTTAAACACTATTAATGCTAAGATAGACTGCGAAAAGGATGTTGTCACTATTGATTTGGGTGATATGTCTCATGCGTTTAATTTCTCTAAATTTTGTAGACAACACCGTGAAGAGGAATTGCCTAGTAAAGATGAAATTATTGGTCTTGCTTCTATTGCCGTGCCTCCTAGTGATCCTTTAGAACAATATTTGCTAGACCATGAAAATGATATGTTTATGAATGAAAGAAGGGAAATAGATGAAGTGTTCTTTAAACAGGGACCTATTCTGAAAACAACTTGCCTATCGAAATCTTAGGGGATCCTCCTCCACCCAAGGGTGATCCCATGTTTGAGCTTAAACCATTGCCTGATACTCTTAAATATGCTTACCTTGATGAAAAGAAGATATATCCTGTTATTATTAGTGCTAACCTTTCAGAGAAGGAGGAAGAAAAATTATTGAAAACTCTGAAGAAGCACCGTGCTGCTATTGGATATACTCTTGATGATCTTAAGGGCATTAGTCCCACTCTATGTCAACATAAAATAAATTTGGAGAAAGATGCCAAACCAGTTATTGATCATCAACGTCGGCTGAGTCCTAAAATGAAAGAAGTGGTAAGAAAGGAAATACTAAAGCTCCTTGAGGCAGGTATAATTTATCCCGTTGCTAATAGTCAGTGGGTAAATCCTGTCCATTGTGTTCCTAAGAAGGGAGGTATTACTGTTGTTCCTAATGATAAAGATGAATTGATTCTGCAAAGAATTATTACAGGTTATAGGATGGTAATTGATTTCCGCAAATTAAATAAAGCTACTAAAAAAGATCATTACCCCTTACCTTTTATTGATCAAATGCTAGTAAGATTATCCAAACATACACATTTTTGCTTTCTAGATGGTTATTCTGGTTTCTCTCAAATACCTGTGTCAGCTGACGATCAAGCTAATACCACTTTTACCTGCCCTTTCGGTACTTTTTCTTATAGACGTATGCCTTTTGGTTTATGTAATGCACCTGCTACCTTTCAAAGATGCACGATGGCTATATTCTCTGACTTTTGTGAAAAGATTTGTGAGGTTTTCATGGACGATTTCTCCGTTTATGGATCCTATTTTGATGATTACTTGAGCAACCTCGATCGAGTTTTGCAGAGATGTGAAGAAACTAATCTTGTCTTGAATTGGGAAAAGTGCCACTTTATGGTTAATGAAGGCATTGTCTTGGGGCATAAAATTTCTGAAAGAGGTATTGAAGTTGATAAAGCTAAAGTTGATGCTATTGAAAACATGCCATGTCCCAAGGACATCAAAGGTATAAGAAGTTTCCTTGCTCACGCTGGATTTTATAGGAGGTTCATTAAGGACTTCTCAAAAAAAATTCAACCTCTGAGTAATCTATTACAAAAAGATATACCATTTGTCTTTGATGATGATTGTGTAGAAGCATTTGAAATACTTAAGAAAGCATTGATTTCTGCACCTATTATTCAGCCACCTGATTGGAATTTACCCTTTGAAATCATGTGTGATGCTAGTGATTATGCTGTAGGTGCTGTTCTAGGGCAAAGAGTTGATAAGAAATTAAATGTTATTCAATATGCTAGTAAAACTCTAGACAATGCCCAGAGAAATTATGCTACTACTGAAAAAGAATTCTTAGCAGTTGTATTTGCTGGTGATAAGTTCAGACCTTATATTGTTGATTCTAAAGTAACTATTCACACTGATCATGCTGCTATTAAATATCTTATGGAAAAGAAAGATGCTAAACCTAGACTTATTAGATGGGTTCTCTTGCTACAAGAATTCGATTTACATATTATTGATAGAAAGGGAGCTGAGAACCCCGTTGCAGACAACTTGTCTAGGTTAGAAAATGTTCTTGATGACCCACTACCCATTGATGATAGCTTTCCTGATGAACAATTGAATGTCATAAATGCTTCTCATACTGCTCCATGGTATGCTGATTATGCTAATTACATTGTTGCTAAATTTATACCACCTAGTTTCACATACCAATAGAAGAAAAAGTTTTTCTATGATTTGAGACATTACTTTTGGGATGACCCACATGTTTATAAAGAAGGAGTAGATGGTGTCATTAGACGTTGTGTACCTGAGCATGAACAGGAACAGATCCTACGCAAGTGTCACTCCGAAGCTTATGGAGGACACCACGCTGGAGATAGAACTGCACATAAGGTATTGCAATCCGGTTTTTATTGGCCTACTCTCTTCAAGGATGCCCGTAAGTTTGTCCTATCTTGTGATGAATGTCAAAGAATTGGTAATATTAGTAGACGTCAAGAAATGCCTATGAATTATTCACTTGTTATTGAACCGTTTGATGTTTGGGGCTTTGATTATATGGGACCGTTTCCTGCCTCTAATTGATATACACATATTTTAGTTGTTGTTGATTATGTTACTAAGTGGGTAGAATCTATTCCAACTAGTAGTGCTGATCATAACACCTCTATTAAGATGCTTAAAGAAGTTATTTTTCCGAGGTTTGGAGTCCCTAGATATTTAATTACTGATGGTGGTTCACATTTTATTCATGGTGCTTTCCGTAAAATGCTTGCTAAGTATGACGTTAATCATAGTATTGCATCTCCATATCACCCCCAGTCTAGTGGTCAAGTGGAATTGAGCAATAGAGAGCTCAAATTAATTTCGCAAAATACTGTTAATAGATCTAGAAAGAATTGGTCCAAGAAACTTGATGATGCATTATGGGCCTATAGAACTGCATATGAAAATCCTATGGGTATGTCTCCGTATATAATGGTTTATGGTAAAGCATGTCACTTACCTCTCGAACTAGAACATAAGGCTTATTGGGCTATTAAAGAGCTCAATTATGATTTTAAACTTGCCGGTGAGAAGAGGTTATTTGACATTAGCTCACTTGATGAATGGAGAAACCAAGCCTATGAGAATGCCAAATTGTTTAAAGAAAAGGTTAAAAGATGGCATGACAAAAGAATACAAAAGTGTGAGTTTAATGTAGGTGATTATGTATGGCTATACAACTCTCGTTTGAGATTTTTTGCAGGAAAACTTCTCTCTAAATGGGAAGGTCCTTACGTTATCGAGGAGGTCTATCGTTCCGGTGCCATAAAAATCAACAACTTCGAAGGCACAAATTTGAAGGTGGTGGACGGGCAAAGAATCAAACATTATATCTCAGGTAATCCTATAAATGTTGAAACCAATGTTATTGAAACTGTAACCCAAGAGGAATACATAAGAGACACTTTCTGGAACGTTTCAGACTCTGAAAAGGAATAGGTATGTGGTACGGTAAGTAAACCGACTCCAAAACAGTTCTAATGGCAATTTTTCTCTGTTTTGGAATATTTAGAAAAATAGAAAAATAAGAAGCAGTCCGGGAAGGACACGAGGCCTCCATGAGGGTGGAGGGCGCGCCCTACCCCCCTGGGCGCGCCCCCTACCTCGTGGGCACCTCGTGCGCTCTCCGGACTCCGTTTTCTTACATGATACGTATTTGGTCGGTAAAAATTCATTATATAATCTCCCGAAGGTTTTGACTCCTGTATCACGCAATTGTCCTCTGTTCTTGTTTCGAGCTGTTTTTCTGACAGATCTAGATCATCATGACGTCTCCAAGTGCCCCCAAGGACAAGTTCTTCGAGAATGTCATCAACCCCTACCTCGCGGAGGTGCTGCAACACCCTCAAACCATTGAGATGCATGAGGGGGTGTTGCACATCCGCGATGTTGAGGGACCAAGGAGGACCGGAAGCGTGGAGACAGGGCTCGAGGCAATGGAGCAACAAGTTTTCAAGTGCCAGGAGATGGTGGAGCGTGGACTTGACTCCAATCACATGATGATCGCGGAGTTCACCAACAACCACAAGCTGGATGCCAAGGACATTGGGGGAGGCCATCTTCAAGCTCCACGAGAAAATCGAGCACCTCCAAGCCCAAATCTATGACCTGTAAAACCAAAACTGTGAGTATGAGTATAGATTCAAGAGGATGAGTTTGGCTACAGATTTAAGGATCCCGGAGACTCGATCATCCTTCTATGATGGTGAGCCTATGCCTTGGAAGATGGACGACAAGCCTACATCATCAACAACCCCTTCACCAGCAAAAGAGAACTAATCATATGGGTATGGGCACTCCCTTGGCAACTGCCAAGCTTGGGGGAGGTGCCCCGGTATCGTATCACCATCACATCTCTATCTTTATCGTTTTTCTTAGTTTGATCCTTTCAGTAATATCTTGATCTAGTAAAATAAAGTTTCAGTATGATTTAGTTTTGAGCTTTTCTTTATGATCCCTTTATGTAATCGAGTCCGTGAGCTATATAATAAAGATTAGTGTTGAGTCAAGGGCTTGATTATCTTGCTATGATCTTGAGTGAATAAAAGAAAAGAGAAAAGAATAACAAAAAAGAAAAAAGAGATCATATTGATCTTATGGAGAGTAATGACTTCACATAGAAAGAGTATGATGATTAAAAATTGTTGAGAGTTGACAAACATAGCTTTGGTCAACCTTGCAATTAATAGGAAGTAATAAAGAAAGAGAGGTTTCACATATAAATATACTATCTTGGACATCTTTTATGATTGGGAGCACTCATTAAAATATGACATGCTAAAGAGTTGATGTTGGACAAGGAAGACAACGTAATGGGTTATGTTTTCTTATATCTGAGATAAAGTATATTGTCATGGATCATCCAACATGTTGAGTTTGCCTTTCTCCCTCATGCTAGCCAAATTCTTTGCACCAAGTAGAGATACTACTTGTGCTTCCAAATATCCCTAAACCCAGTTTTGCCATGAGAGTCCACCATATCTACCTAAGGATTGAGTAAGATCCTTCAAGTAAGTTGTCATCGGTGCAAGCAATAAAAATTGCTCTCTAAATATGTATGATTGATTAGTGTGGAGGAAATAAGCTTTATACGATCTTGTGATGTGGAAGAAATAAAAGCGACGAACTGCATAATAAAGGTCCATATCACAAGTGGCAATATAAGGTGACGTTCTTTCGCATTAAGATTTTGTGCATCCAACCCTGAAAGCGCATGGCAACCTCTGCGAAGGGCCTATCTTTTACTTTTATCTTCTACCTTATGCAAGAGTCATGGTGATCTTCACCTTTCCTTTTTAAATTTTATCCTTTGGCAAGCACAGTATGTTGGAAAGATCCTGATACATATATCTAATTGGATGTAAGTTAGCATGAACTATTATTGTTGACATTACCCTTGAGGTAAAAGGTTGGGAGGCAAAACTATAAGCCCCTATCTTTCTCTGTGTCCGATTAAAACTCCGTAACCACAAGTATGGCGTGAGTGTTAGCAATTGTGAAAGACTAAATGATAGTTGAGTATGTGGACTTGCTAAAAAGCTCTGACATAGACTCTTTCTGATGTTATGATAAATTGCAATTGCCTCAATGACTGAGATTATAGTTTGTTAGTTCTCAATGAAGTTTCTGATTCATACTTTGCATTGTGAATAGATTATTACTCGAGCATAAGAAATCATATGACATTATCCATGTACGTTGCTGTTATAAGATTAATCATGATGCCCTCATGTCCGTATTTTATTTTATCGACACCTTACCTCTAAACATGTGGACATATTTATCGTTATCGGCTTTCGCTTGAGGACAAGCGAGGTCTAAGAATGGGGGAGTTGATACGTCCATTTTACATCATGCTTTTATATCGATATTTATTGCATTATGGGCTGTTATTACACATTATGTCACAATACTTATGCCTGTTCTCTCTTATTTTACAAGGTTTACATAAGGAGGGAGAATGTCGGCAGCTCGAATTCTGGGCTGGAAAAGGAGCAAATATTAGAGACCTATTCTGCACAACTCCAAAAGTCCTGAAACTCCAAGGAAGTTATTTTTGGAAATAATAAAAAATACTGAGCGGAAGAAATACCAGAGGGGGCCCTGTCGGGGGAATCTGCCTCCATGAGCACCTATGGGGACGGAGCCCCTTGTCGGTTCGGCGGGGGCGGAGGTTGCACAAAGAGCAGATCGAGGCGACACACTCACACGACGATTTTACCCAGCTTCGGGCCGCATGGATGCGTAAAACCCTACTGCTGCTTGTCTGGTTGATTAGAGTTCTTGCTCTGGAGCGCAAGAAGCTACAGTAAGTTGGAGCTGGACGTAGACGAGGGTCTACTGAGCGTCCTCCTGGTTTTCTGTTCCTCCTCTCTAGGGTTCGATCCCCGGGGTCTGGATCCCCCTCTACATGCGCATGGGCCTCCTTTTATATGCTAAGGGGTTTCCCACAGGTAGCGACGCAGGTGAGGGTAAAAATGGCAAGGAATTGTGCGAGCAGGGGTCGCACAGTGCTATCGCACCTAACTCTGACGGCGGGGGACAAAGGCATTAAATGCCCGTATGGATCGCCTGAACAGTGCCGAGGCGGACCGTTAGGGGCGCCTCCGCTTGCCACGGGGGCGACTCTGCCAACGTCGCATGCCACCGCGCGTCTCAGGTTGCGCGGCGCCCCGCCACGTGCCTCCGGGGAAGCCCCAGAGCGACGCGTGGGCAGGTGAGCTGGAGCGCAGGCCTGAGGTGGTGGTTTGCCGCGGCAAGTGGCTTGCCGCGGTAGTTGCCTTGCCACACCTGAGAGCTTGCCGCTCGTCAGGCCTTGCCGGGGCGCGCGGCGCGCCGCGGCGGGCTTCTCTTGGGGTGCCTTGGCTTGGTCGTCCCGGCGAGCTCCTCCCGCCGGGGCCTTGGTGCTTCGGCTTAGTTGTCCCGGCAAGCTCCTCTTGCCGGGGCCTTGTCGCCTTGGCCCGGCAAGCTCCTCTTGCCGGACCTCGCCTGCTTGGCCCGGCAAGCTCCTCTTGCCGGGGCTTGGTCTTCTAGGCTCGATCACTTGGCCTTCGTCCGGCCCAAAAAGGGCCGTGGAGACTCTTGTCGCTCCCCTGGCAGGCCTTGCCGCGGTATGCTACTACCGCCCGTGCAAAAGTTCGGGGTACTAAGGTACCCCTACTTTAGTACACCGACAGGAGCCCCCGGGTCTGGGCCATACACGGTGCCGAGCGTTGTTGGGCCAGGCCCTAACAGTGCACGGGCACGCGTGGCCTGGGTTGCGCTGCTCCTTAACTCCGTGCCCGTCGCGCCCTCCCCAAGTGGCGCGCGCTTATCGCGGCGTCGTGGGGGGCGAGGCGTGCGAGACGTGCGTGACGTGGGTGGCGTGCGCGGGGCTGAGGCCCGCAGGCATGCGTCACGTCGGGCACGACTTCTTGATTTGGAAAGGCGGAACGTCCACCCCCGCTCCTTCCCCCCTCTTCCGGCCATCAGACCCGCCCACCGTGGACCCTATGGAGACCGAGGTCGTCGTCGGGGAGGGCGCGCGTGGTGACGCCGACGACGTCGTCGTCATCGAGGAGGCGGAAGGCACCGACGACCCCGCAGGCGGCGGGGAGGCCGAAGCCGCCAAGGCCGCCGCGGCAGCAGGCAGCGAGGGGACCGGCGACCGCGCCGACGGCCCCGGGGAGGCCGGGGCGTCAAGCGCTCCGCAGTCCGGCGATCCCGCTGCTGCCACCGCGTCGGACCCCGAGGAGCCCCCGGCGGGTGCCTACCTGAAGGCCGGCGACGGCGTCGTCATCAGGCTCCCCTGGGAGCCTAGCTCCAGGGCGCCGGTCGAGGGGGAGGCCTTGGACGGAGAAGTGCTCGCCTCCGTCGGGCTGACAGTGGTCGACGCGCCAAGCACCGGCGGCGGCGAGCCCGAGGAGGAGCGGCTGCTCCGGAAGCTTGTGTCGCTCTACCGCGCCCGGCAGGCCAAGGTGGAGCGCCAGGAGGCACTCGTCGCGAAGGCCGGCGCGGACATGGAGAAGCGTGCCGGGGAGCTCCGGGAGCTCAACCAGGAGGCTCTCCGGTCTTTGGCGGAGGAGCGGAGGCTGCTCGACGAGGCGCGGACGGCCTTCCTCCTCGAGAAGGCAGAGGCTGAAGAGCAGCAGAGGCTTGTCGCTGCGGGGCTATCCACGCAGGAAAGCGAACTGGTGCAACAGAAGGCCAGCCTCGCCAGCCACGAGGAGGAGGTTGCCGCGCGCGAGCAGGCGCTCGGCGGGGCCCTGCAGAAAGCGCAGGATGCTACCGCAGCCGCCGAGGTCGCCAAGGGGGAGCTGGAGGCGAGGGTGGCACAGCTCGTCAGCGACCTCAAGGCGAGCGGCGAGGAGCTTGCCGCGCTCAAACAGGAGCGCGAGAAGGGCGCTCACACCCTTGGCGAGCTGCAAGGCCGCTTCGCCGAGAAGATCCAGGAGCTCGACGCCGCCAAGGACTCCAAGGCTGTCCTCGAGCTGAAGCTGGACACCCTGGCCAAGGCGCTGGAGAGCGCCAAGGAGCAGGAAGCGACCTTTCGGAAGGAGGTTGCTGGCAACGAGGAGCTGTTGAAGCGTGCCACCGTTACCCAGAACGACTTCCAGGGGACGGTGGAGCGGTGGACCGAAGGCCTCGTCGACATCGCCGCCACCATCGACCAGGAGCTGAAGCTGCTGGGGATGGAGGGCCACGAGTACCCCTCCGGCGAGAACGTCCTGCTGAGCGCCAAGCTCACTTCCTTCTTCAAGGGCTTGGTGGGGGTGCTCCAGCATCTCCGGGAAAATATCCCGGAGCAGCTGGCCGAGGAGACGCGGGAAGCCGTCTCCGGGGCCCTCGAGAGGGTGCTGGTGAAGATCGTCTTCCGCAACCCCACCATCAGGCTCACCAACGTCCTCCGGCACTTGCCGGAAGACGCTGACCTGACGGAGATCAGGGCCCTCGTCACCCCCATTGTGGAAAGGGTGGCCGGGGTCAGGCGGGTCGCGGGCGACCGCGCGGATTAGGCCGCCCACCTCTTTCTTTTATTCCCTTGTCGCCGCTGAGCATGTCATAGAAACAGCTGATTAGAACAGCGGCAAGTCGTTTTGTAATATAACTTTTATCTTAGGCAGTTCATTGCGTTGTTATCTCCCTCGTTCGACCTTGTGCTTCGTACGTTCACGCCCTACGCTTCCGGGAACTTGTCGGCGAAAGTCTCCGCCTTGCCACGGGTGCCGAGTGCGGGACATCGGCAACCCGCTGACGGGGCTTCCACCGGCAAGAAACCTTGCCGCGGCTGGCGCAACTCACTTAAATGTTGAGCAGGCTCAGGGCGAGGTAAGTGTGGCGACTGCAGTCGCGGCACACTCAAGCTGCCGAGCGAGCTCGAAACAAGTAAGGACGCCACTCGGGATGTAGCACACTTAAGTCATTGAGCGGACTCGAAACGAAATAAGGGCGCAACCAGCCACGAGCCGGCCCCTCCGCGCACAGGTTTCCCATACGAAGCTCGGCCTTTCGAGGAAGATAACTTAAGGATAAAAAAACTTAATTGCTCAAACTTTGGCAACTTAGCTTTTCTGTTGTTTGCCGTCCGGCAAGGCGCAGCTTCCTCGGGCGACGCCCAGCCTATCCCGTCATCCCCCCTACTCGAGGTAAGGGAATAACGAAGGCTCGGGGCCTCGCGGCCTGCCATCGCTTGCCGGAGTCGAGTGCTGCACAATCGTGTCGAATGATGCCTGCGCCAAGCGGAGAGGCACGAAGTCGACAAGATGTGCGGGGCACACAAGCTATGCTTGGGATCTGCGCCCGTCTCTGTACCAAGGATTACATGCAACTACGGCAAGACTTGGACAGAGAGGATGGCCAACGGAACGGGTTCCGACCGCCGCGCTGGCAAGGTTCCTCCCACGGTCGGCGTCGACTCGTTTGGATCTTGGCGGCCTCGGCTCGCCGAAGAATGAGGTCGCCTTTCCCGCCACTTCCGGCGCTAACTTCTGCGGCTACGGGAGCGGCGCAGAGTTTGCTGGAGGCGAGAGACTCGCTCAGCGGCCGGAAGGCGGTCCTCCTCAAGGAGCAGCTGCTCTTGCCCGGACTCAGCGTGAGTGGGTACTCGAGGAGGGCCGTGCACGGGTCCGTGAGGAGGAATGCCTCCGCCTCGCGGGTTGGAGCGGAAAGGTCCCTGGCCATACCTGAGCTTGCCTGTGGTCGCCAAATCTGGTTCGCACAACCTCGACGCACCCCTACCTGGCGCGCCAAAGATGTCGGGGGAATCTGCCTCCACGAGCACCTATGGGGACGGAGCCCCTTGTCGGTTCGGCGGGGGCGGAGGTTGCACAAAGAGCAGATCGAGGCGACACACTCACACGATGATTTTACCCAGCTTCGGGCCGCATGGATGCGTAAAACCCTACTGCTGCTTGTCTGGTTGATTAGAGTTCTTGCTCTGGAGCGCAAGAAGCTACAGTAAGTTGGAGTTGGACGTAGACGAGGGTCTACTGAGCGTCCTCCTGGTTTTCTGTTCCTCCTCTGTAGGGTTCGATCCCCGGGGTCTGGATCCCCCTCTAGGTGCGCATGGGCCTCCTTTTATATGCTAAGGGGTTTCCCACAGGTAGCGACGCAGGTGAGGGTAAAAATGGCAAGGAATTGTGCGAGCAGGGGTCGCACAGTGCTATCGCACCTAACTCTGACGGCGGGGGACAAAGGCATTAAATGCCCATCTGGATCGCCTGAACAGTGCCGAGGCGGACCGTTAGGGGCGCCTCCGCTTGCCACGGGGGCGACTCTGCCAACGTCGCATGCCACCGCGCGTCTCAGGTTGCGCGACGCCCCGCCACGTGCCTCCGGGGAAGCCCCAGAGCGACGCGTGGGCAGGTGAGCTGGAGCGCAGGCCTGAGGTGGTGGTTTGCCACGGCAAGTGGCTTGCCGCGGTAGTTGCCTTGCCGCACCTGAGAGCTTGCCGCTCGTCAGGCCTTGCCGGGGCGCGCAGCGCGCCGCAGCGGGCTTCTCTTGGGGTGCCTTGGCTTGGTCGTCCCGGCGAGCTCCTCCCGCCGGGGCCTTGGTGCTTCGGCTTAGTCGTCCCGGGAAGCTCCTCTTGCCGGGGCCTTGTCGCCTTGGCCCGGCAAGCTCCTCTTGCCGGACCTCGCCTGCTTGGCCCGGCAAGCTCCTCTTGCCGGGGCTTGGTCTTCTAGGCTCGATCACTTGGCCTTCGTCCGGCCCAAAAAGGGCCGTGGAGACTCTTGTCGCTCCCCTGGCAGGCCTTGCCGCGGTACGCTACTACCGCCCGTGCACAAGTTCGGGGTACTAAGGTACCCCTACTTTAGTACACCGACAGGCCCACACCCTGGCCACGAGGGTGGGGGCGCGCCCCTGCCTCGTGGGCCCCCTGTTGGCCCTCCAGTGCCCATCTTCTGCTATATGAAGTCTTTCATTCGAAGAAAAAGCAGAAGCAAGCTTTCAGGACGAGACTCCTCCGCCACGAGGTGGAACCTTGGCGGAACCAATCTAGGGCTCTGGCGGAGCTGTTCTGCCGGGGACACTTCCCTCCGCGAGGAGGAAATCGTCGCCATCGTCATCACCAACGCTCCTCTCATCGGGAGGGGGCCAATCTCCATCAACATCTTCACCAGCACCATCTCCTCTCAAACCCTAGTTCATCTCTTGTATCCAATTCTTGTCTCTAAGTCTGGGATTGGTACCTGTAGGTTGCTAGTAGTGTTGATTACTCCTTGTAGTTGATGCTAGTTGGTTTATTGGGTGGAAGATCATATGTTCAGATCCTATATGCATATTAATACTCCTCTGATTATGAACATGAATATGATTTGTGAGTAGTTACATTTGTTCCTGAGGACATGGGAGAAGTCTTGCTATTAGTAGTCTGTGAATTTGGTATTCGTTCGATATTTGTATGAAATGTATGTTGTCTTTCCTCTAGTGGTGTTATGTGAACGTCGACTACATGACACTTCACCATTATTTGGTCCTAGAGGAAGGCATTGGGAAGTAATAAGTAGATGATGGGTTGCTAGAGTGACAGAAGCTTAAACCCTAGTTTATGCGTTGCTTCGTAAGGGGCTGATTTGGATCCATATGTTTCATGCTATGGTTAGGTTTACCTTAATACTTCTTTTGTAGTTGTGGATGCTTGCAATAGGGGTTAATCATAGGTGGGATGATTGTCCAAGTAAGGACAACACGCAAGCACCGGTCCACCCACATATCAAATTATCAAAGTACCGAATGCGAATCATATGAACGTGATTAAAACTAGCTTGACGATAATTCCCATGTGTCCTCGGGAGCGCTTTTCTCTATATAAGAGTTTGTCCAGGCTTGTCCTTTGCTACAAAAAGGATTGGGCCACCTTGCTGCACTTTATTTACTTTTGTTACTTGTTGCTCGTTACAAATTATCTTATCACAAAACTATCTGTTACCTATAATTTCAGTGCTTGCAGAGAATACCTTGCTGAAAACCGCTTATCATTTCCTTCTGCTCCTCGTTGGGTTTGACACTCTTACTTATCGAAAGTACTACTATAGATCCCCTATACTTGTGGGTCATCACTACTACTGCCTCTGAACCCGACACAAGACACGCATGTCTCGAGTCGAGGAGGTACTAGCGCGTAACCGGAGCAGTACTACCGCCTGTGGCCCTGGGCGGTACTACCGCTTGAGGCTTTCAGCGGTACTGCCGCTCTGGGCCAAGGTACTACCGCTCGCACCTCCCCTATGCCACTTCCAAGCAAGACTGATGCTCCGGGAAAACCAGAATTGCCACAACTTCTGCAAATGAGCTCCGAATTCGGCAAAATCATGCTTGTTATAGTAAGAAGAGGCAATAGAAAAAATTCCAAAGATATAGAGATGTGAATCCTCTAAGAATGAAGAACTGTCAAAACCCCCAACATCGAAAACATCATAGAAGATGCATGTGAACTCTGTTTTCGATGAACTCGAGCTTGTCCTGAAAATGACCATAAGCTCCAAAGCTCACAAAGAGAAACACCAAACAAGAACCAACAAAGACGATGCAAGGGTGGAGTGGTTTGAGCTCTCTACAAATGATATGATCAAGCTACCAACTTGAGAGCCCTCCTTGATAGTACGACAATTGATCCTATAACCGGGTCTCCCAACTACCACCATGAGACCGGTAAAATAGAAAACCTATCAAGGGCAAACCTTTGCATTGCGCATGATCCACTTGAGCTAGATGATGATGATCTTGTCCTCCTCAAGATGGGCCACCTTTCTTGATTGCGTTGGGTCCATGAAGACTAGTTGATTGCTCCCCATACTCCACTATGGGTGAGCCACTCTTCGACACATCTTCATAAGTCCATTGTTACGACAATGGACGGCAAGCTTCCAGCACTTGATATCTTCGTGATCCTCCACTTGAACTTGCAAACTGCAATCTTGATGATGATCACCACTTGATGTCATCCTCCATGGGTTGTATGAGATCTTCGTCTTGATGCAAACCCATGGAAACAAACCTAACCCCACATAGAACTCACACATAGATCATGGGTTAGTACACAAAGCGTAATGGATAATGCTTACCATACCATGGGATCACTTGATCCCTCTCGGTACATCTTGTACGCTTTGTGTGTTGATCAACTTGATTCACTCTTGACTTAGTCTTGATCAACCTTGTATCATGTCTTCTACATGACCACTCTGTGGATAATTCCTTGGATAGCACATTGGTCAACATATAAACTCCTTGAAACCAACAAATGGACTTCAAGAAATTCCTATGAACAAATACTTCAAGTATAACTCAAGACAACCATTAGTCCATAGAGATTGTCATCAATTACCAAAACCAAACATGGGGGCACCGCATGTTCTTTCAGGGAGGCGCACCCTAGGGGGTAGGGCGCGCCCCCCTGGCTTGTGGCCACTTGGTGGGTCCCCTTCTGTTGTTTCTTCACCCAATATTTTTTATATATTCCAAAACAATTCTCCTTAAAGTTTCGAGACATTTGGAGTTGTGCAGAATAGGTATCTCAGATTTGCTCCTTTCCGGTCCAGAATTCCAGCTGCCGGCATTCTTCCTCTTCATGTAAATCTTGTAAAATAAGAGAGAAAGTGCATAAGTATTGTACCATAATGTGAAATAATATTCCATAATGCAATAAATATCAACATAAAAACATGATGCAAAATGGACGTATCAACTCCCCCAAGCTTAGACCTCGCTTGTCCTCAAGCGAAAGCCGAAATCAATAATCATGACCACATGTTTAGAGATAGAGGCATCAACAAAATAAAATACGGACATGAGGGCATCATGATCATCCTTAGAATAACAACATATTGTCATATAACTTGTTATGCCAAAGTGATGATTCATTCACAAGGTAAAGTATGAACCAAAAACTTTATTGAAAACTAACAAACTATGATCTCGGTCATTGAAGCAATTGCAATTGGTCATAGTATCAGAAACAGTCAATGTAAGAGATTTGATGTAGCAAGTCTACATACTCAACCATCTTTTAGTCTTTCATAATTGCTAACACTCACGCGATACTTATGAGATCAAAGCTTTAATCAGACACATAGAAACAAGGTTGTTAGAATCGCGATTTTGAATCGGACTGGAGCTCCGATGGTAGGATTGCAAATCATAGAATCTTCAGTATCAGGATCGTAAAAACATAGATTCTATGAGCTAAAATTGTAGAATCATATGGGTTAGTTTGGATCGTAAAGTCGTAGAATCGTATAACATAATCGCGATTCTGACAACCTTGCATAGAAAGATGGGGGTTTATAGTTTCGCCTCCCAACCATTTACCTCAAGGGTAATGTCAACAATAATACTTTATGATCACCTACATCCGAGTGGATATGCATGTATGGATCTTTCCCCAACACATAGTGCTTGCCAAAAAGAGAAAGTATAAAGGGAAGGATGGAAATCACCATGACTCTGGCATAAAGGTAGAAAGAAAAATAAAAGATAGGCCCTTCGCAGAGGGAAGCAGAGGTTGTCATGCACTTTTATGTGGATGCAAGAAATCTTAATGCAAAAGAATGTCAGTTTATATTGACGCTTGTGATAAAGAACTTTATTATGCAGTCTGTCGCTTTTATTTCTTCACCATCACAAGTTCGTATAAAGCTTATTTTCCTCACACTAAAAGATCATACATAAGTATAGATCATTTTTATTGCTTGCACCAATGACAACGTACTTAAAGGTTCTTACTCAATCCATAGGTTGATATAGTGGACTCTCATGGCAAAACTAGGTTAAAGGTTTTTGGATGCATAAGTAGTATCTCTAATTGGTGCGGAATTTTTTGGGTTAGCATAGGATGAGAAGCAAGCCCAACATGTTGGAGGATCCATTACAATGTAACTTCTATTAGGATATGCTTTTTTCCAAAACTATCACTTATTTTATAGCAAATTCGGAAACTATAGCACCCAATGCAAGAAAATCAAAACTATGACCCCGTCGGCCTCGTGTGGGCTGAAGAGGGTGTTTTCGGTCCGCACTTGGCCGAAAAGGGCTTTTCGTCTAGCAGTTGACCGAAGGGGGTCTCATCTGGGCTAAAGAGGTGGCGTTGGTGGCAGGCTGGCCGAAAATAGTAGCTTCAGTCTACGCGCAACCGAAATGGGCCCTTTTTGGCCTGCCAGTGGCCGAAGAGCTTTTCGGCCAGGCCTTGTCCAAAAAGGTCTGGATAAGGCCGACGCCGTCGTCTCCTTCCTCTCGTCTGCTCGCCTCTGTTTCTTCCTCTCTCTCTCTCTCATTATTCTCTGTAGACCTCGCAAGCCCGCGCCGATCTCCTCCAGTTTGCACCCATTTTCACATCCAAGGCACATAATAGATAGATCGTAGCATTCTTCAACGTCCTATGGTGTTTTTTCTATGGGATAGTTTTTTGTGCGTTTGAGGGGGGGAGGAGCCATGGTAGAGTGGAGGAGGTGCGGTTGGGAAGGAGGTGGTGGTGAGGAGGAGCAGCAGCTGTGGAGGAGGAGGTGGTGAGGAGGAGGTGCGGCTTGGGGGGTGACAGGAGTTGAACCTCCGGTCGTCGAGGGGGCGGTGCTGCCGTTGTCTGTGGTTCAAGTTGTCCGTGAGATGGCCTGTGCCGCTGAGTGGAAGAGAGGAGCAATAAGCTAGGGACACACGCTTCGAAGGTATAACCATGTCGTCACAAATTTTCTCTGAATTGTATAGTTTAGTTAGTGTAGATAAGTCATATTGCGAATTGTAGTGTTAATATGTTTGTGGAGGCATTTTAGTGCGGGTAATAATAGTGTTCATTGTGATTAATGAGAAGATGACAATGTCTAATAGGTGAAAATGTCTGAATCAGTAAATTTGACTGTTTACTACCGCGTTGGTAATGTTTGATATAATGATTTGGGGGTTGATCTTAGCGAGTTTAAAAATGGCGTCATGACACTAGCAGAACCGAACAGACCGGACATTAGACAGTTGAAGTACTAGTTGACAACTAGTTTCGGGCTGGATCCTGAAGTATGTTCCGTCAGTATTCATGCATCGTGGACCAAATCCTTTAAAAATGTCAAGTGGGAGTTGATGCCGATAGATAGGAGCCAACATTGGTTGACCCTATTAAGACGTTGCCGAGACCGAAGAATCCACCCATATGGCCTTCTGCAACTGTGGCGAAGGAGGAGAATATCGTACAACTCCACAGGGATTATGAACCCGGCCAGGGCACTCAAGTGGGTAACGATATTGATTTATCCGGGTCATGGCCACCCGATGTGGATGCTAGCCAACCCACGAAAGAGTCGGACTATGTGCCAGAAAATGTTTGTGGTCATGATACTGGGCAGAGTAGCCAGTCGATAATATTAACTGGTTCTGGTTTTGCTGGTGGGGATGAGGAAGGGAATGAAATGCAGAGGGTGATGGAGGAAGAGGACGAGGATGGATTGGCGGAGGATCTGGATTCTGAAAATTCTGAGGATGAAGTGGAGGTACCGATTCCTTCTGCAAGGGATCAGGACATATCCACCGGCCTTACGGTCAATGATGGCCATGAGACTCCATGGCAGTATAATCTGAACCAACTCTAGATTTGGGCTATGTTTGATACAAAGAAAAATTGAAGTATGCGGTGATAAAGTGGGCTATGTCTACATGGAGGATTTTTCGGACACACATATCAAGTCCAACAAATTATACCATGAAATGTGTTGAAAAAGATTGTCGTGGGAAGGTGCACGGGCACGTGCCGAAGTATGACATCCACTGGGTTGTCACCAATGTCGTCCCACATAATTGTGTGAGGCAAAACCTGCTGGTGAATCATCCTAACCTGACTTCAACTCTCATTGCGCAACTCATGTATATTGAGATAGTAGAGAAGAAAGATATGGAAGCAAAACACATCCAGACAACAGTGAAGGTCAGATGGAATTATGTCATTCCTTATGGGAAGGCTTGGAGGGCTAAGCATAAGGTTATGGAGGAAAGGTTTGGGACGTTATTCGACTCATATGATAATGTTGTCCGTCTCCTTGACATACTGAAGGAGAGGAATCCCGGCGCGTATGTGAATGCACAACACACGAGGTTGCCGAGTATACCAGATTTCAAGGTGTTGAAACGAGTATTCTTCTCTTTCACTATGTGCATCGAAGCTTTTCGGCATTGTCCTCCTATTATGTTTGTGGATGGTACATTCCTGACCGATCAGTACAGAGGGCAAATCCTGACTGCTATTGGTGTGGACGGGAACAACCAAATCATCCCACTTGCCATGGCATTTGTGGAGGGTGAGAACTTTCCGAGCTGGGTATGGTTCTTCCGGCAAGTGAAAATTGCCATTGTGCAGGACCGACCAAACGTGTGTGTCATTCATGACAGACATGCTGGTATATTGAAGGCCGTGAAGACACTAAGTAATCCAACAGCTGACGAACCAACACCATGGAGGGACTTGCAGAGCCGATAGTGCATGCGCCATCTTGGGGCTAATTTTTTCTCACAGTTCAAGAACAAGCGGTTGATGAACTTGTTCAAAAAATTATGCAAGTTGAACTAGCAGCACAAATACGGATTTATCTGGTCAAAACTAGATGAGTTTACTAAGAAGCAGGTTCGTGCGAGGAAGAAAATGGAACACGATTAGGTTAAATTAGCAACACTGATCACGGAGCTAGAGGAGCCAGTAGGTCTATGTGACTTGCCAGCAATTGACCCTCCTAATACTAAGAGAAAGAAGGGGAGGGCAATAAAGAATTTATCTGAGTGGATAGAGGAAGAGCCTCCTGTGAATTGGTCTTTGCTGCATGACATCCATGGAGCTAGGTATGGCCACATGACAACCAATCTTGCAGAGGTGTATAAATTTCACTACAAAAAAAAGACACATCCGTGACATTTTGGGCCAAACGATTTTTTTTCTGTCATGCTTATGACACTTCTATGGTGATAATTGTGACAAAACCTGGTATCATCATAGATGTGGTGGGCTCCTACTTCTATGACAAAAAATCATGACAGGAAATGGGCTTTTCGTCCTGGGCGGGCCGGAGACGCGGCTGCATGACATTCTTTGGGCCGTGCATGACGGAAAAAACCGTGGTAGAAATGAGGGCGAGGAAAATATCAGGGAGTTCCGGTTACGGTGGGTGGTCGGGGCCGAGAGATGCGCGTTTCTCTCATACACATACGCATGTGTGTGCGAGGCGTTGCGCTCTAACTGAACCCGAGTGAGGCGTTGGGCTCTAACTGAACCTGATCGATTGCACTAGCTACGTTACTGAACCCGAGCGATCGATCCCTTGCTGTTAACTGAACCTGAGTGATTCCTTCGTTACTGTTGTTAACTGAAGCCGATCGAACCCTGCTGCCTCCTTCCCTTGATGAAAAGTGAGCATTGTTGGGGGGGGGGGTGGATGAACAGTTCCTCATGGGGGGTTGGATGAACAGGACCCCGTGGTAGTAGAGGCTGTTGCCGCTAGATGAACAGGACCCGATCGATCGAGCCGGTTGGGTGTGGATGAACAGGACCCCGTGGAGGGCTGGATGAACAGGACGACCCCGTGGAGGGCTGGTTGAACAGTAGCCGGTGGAGGGCTGGATGAACAGTATCCCATGGAGGGGTGGTTGAACAGGACCCCGTGGAGAGGGCTAGTTGAACAGTAGCCGGTGGAGGAGTGGTGGAGGCTGGATGAACAGGTGCCCGTGGATGAACAGTCGCAGGTGGAGGCTGGAGGAGGTCGGCGGTGGATGAACAGTAGCCTATGGAGGCAGTGGACGGTGGAGATGAACAGTATCCCGTGGAGTCCTGTTTTGCGGTACGCCACATCCCTCCCGATGAACAGGACCCCCGTTTCGACCGTAGCACTCCAACACAAGTCTGTTTCTTCCGTTTTGCGGTACGCCACACCCTTCTCGATCAACAGGACCCCATTTCGACCGTAGGAGGTCCAAGAGAAGTCCGTTTCCTCCATTTTGCGGTATGCCAGACCCCTCTCGATGAACAGGATCCCGTTTCGACCATGGTCGGTCGAACACAAGGTCGTTTCCTCCATTTTGCGGTACGCCAGGCCTCGTTTCGATCGGCTGTTCCGTCGAAGACGGTTGGCTCCCGATGAACATGACGTATTCTATTGCCTCCTGATGAACACGACGCATTCCGTTGCCTCCCCATGAACACGACGACGATGCAGTTTCTCCGTTTCGACCAAGCCATGTACATGAGTCATGGTCGTACATATGCGCAAGTAGGCGTTCGAGACCCCGCCCGTATGTACGTACATGACTGTATTTACATTCTTGCACCCTGGCCGCTGTACGTACGTGTACATGCTACGTGCGTGCCTCTACTATGACACATGCACGCCTCTACTACGACACGTGCCCTTCCTTACACGACCACGGTTCATCGCTGCAGCCTGCAGACAGACCAATCGACCAATATGTACATACATGTACGCGACCAGAATGACAACGCTAGGTATGCTTTGACCAGGTGGGTCACGTCTGTCAGGCACTTCCTTGCGTGCGAAGATGTAGCTGGTGGGTCCCAACAGTCAGGGGGCGAATCATTTTTGTTTGCCCTAATATGGACGCACTTCCTTGCATGCGAAGATGTAGCTGGTGGGTCCCAGCAGTTAGGGGGGAAACGTTTTTTCGTGAAATACGGTGGCCCGTCTGGTGGGTCCCTGCTGTCAAGTGGAGGAATCGTTATTTTCCATGTAATAAGGAGGCACTTCCTTGCTGCAGTCGTGGACCCAGCTGTCAGCCTCTCCATGTACAGTGCTCTTCCGATGGAAGTCGTTCGTTGACCACATTGACCACGCCGCGCCGAGAGCACCAAGGCGATGGACGACGATGAGGCCTAGTAAGGGGACGACGCGGAGCTGGGGAAGACGTGGCAATGGATGCCCACACGAAGAGGAGTACGAGGGTTCACTGGTTTGGCTGCGGTGTGAGGCTTTCGTCGCCGCAGAATAACAGGGGGTGTGGCTAAGTAGAGGGATGGCCTGGCAAGCAGTGAGAGTAGTAGGGGGCGGTGAGGCCTCCGCGGCAGCACACCGGCCACGGGAGGCAGGAGCAGGCGGCACGATCGGCGCTGCTTTGGGCGGCTGGAGCAAGAAGACCAGAGGTTGAAGAAGCACTACGGCCGTTGGATGGACATCGTACGGTCACTGGAGCTAGAATCGTTCATATTGACTAAGTTGACGAAGCCCTCCGTCTGCGTCAACTTAGTAGGTCCACAAGTCAGGCTCCCATATGGTGGGTCCCAGCTAGCAGGGAGAGTATTCATTTTTTGTGCATAATAAGGAAGCACTTCCTTGCGTGCGAATATATAGCTGGCGGGTTTGAGTTGTCAGCGACGGGAATGTTTTTACCGCAAAATACAGAGGCCCTTCTGGTGGGTCCCAGATGTCAGGTGGAGGAATTATTATTTTGCTCATAATAAGGAGGCATTTCCTTGTGTGCGGCCGTGGACCCAGCTATCAGCCTCTCCACGTACAGTCCACTTCCGATGGATGTCGTTCGTTGACCACGCCGTGCCGAGCGCATCCAAGGTGGTGGACGACAGCGAGGCCCCGGACAGCAACGAGCCGGAGATGGGAATACGCGGGAGTGGAGTCGCAGACGGAGAGGTGTACGAGGGTTACCTAGTTTTGGTGCGGTATGGTTTGGCAGTCGGTGGAGAAGAACAGGATGTGTGGAGGGGTGGAGGGCTGGCCTAGCCGGCGGTGGGGTGGCGCTTCACAGCATAGCGTGCTAAGCAGAGCTGCTCGCAGCAGGAGGCGGGAGCAGGTAGTCCCGGCAGCGATGGAGGAAGAAGACGAGAGGTTGAAGATGGATGCCGGTCGTTGGATGTAAATCCAACGGCTAACGATGTCAGAATCATTTGTTGACTAAGTTGACAACGACTAGCGTTGGCTTCGACGTATTGGCCCACATTTCAGCCTCCAAAAATGTGGCACGTATTCAATCCATTTTTTCAGAATTTACAGTCAATTTGATCTCTTTTTTTTAGAATTACAGTCCATTTGCTGGGCTGGATGAACAAATAATGTAGCGTCCATCCGGCCCATTTATTTTTTTTCTAAAAAATTACAAGCACTTTCTCGAAATACACGATTTTGCTGGGCTGATTCTAATTATAATGTTGGGTTGAGCGCAGCAATGTTATTAAAAAATAAACAGGGGCTGAGCATTTTGTTATAAATATATTTAAATAATAAGTGATTTATTATTACATTGGTCCTTAAATCTTACCAAGCTTTTGTACACAATCACCAGGATTTTCGTTGCCGAAAAAATCCAGGATTTTATTGTTAAGAAATTATTTTTTTAAGTTAATAAGATGTGGGATATTGTTTTCTTACATATGTAAGTATCTGTTAAATATATGATGACAATAAAAATAATATATAATAACATATAAAATAATTTAAACATATATAATATAGTTAGAAGGAAAACATAAGTTGGACCAGGCGTTCCTATTCTTATATAGAAAAATAGAACAGACCTCTATGTTTTCTTCAAAAAATACATAAATTGGGCTGCCGATGTTTCAGGAAAAATAAAACCTCGGATGGGAGGTCCATAGGCCAGTCGATACATGACGACCCTCAAGAAAATACAAACCGACATGTCGTGGGCTGCACATGTTAAAAAAGAAAGCCTAGACAGGGCAACCCACAACCCATCTGATACTTGCTGCCCCAGTGATAATAAATGATACCTGCCAGCTCCCCGGCTTCGTTGTGAATTTATCTACTTTAGTAACTACGCCGAAGCACCTAAAAAATGTAACTATGTTGACAAACCCGTGGGCCCTAACATCAGTATAATATTAGGAGGAAGTATTTTTTCAATGAGGCACTTGCTTGCATACGGCCATAGACCTGGTGGGTCCCGAATGTCTGCCTCTCCATGTACAGTCCTCTCCAGATTCCTATCATTTGTTCAGCATGTTCACAATGGCAGACAATGGCGCCGCGGTGAGCGCACCAAAGGCGTAGGAGGAGATCGGACCACCTGAGGTGGTGCCTTATTTGTAACGAAAGTACTGAACTAGCCCAGTGGCCAAGTGACACTACCGACAGCTGTTCGGCCCGGGTTCGATTCCACCTGATGCAGGGAAAATATCTCCAATTTTTTTGCCTCTGCCATTATTGACATGTGGGTCCCCATTGTCATCTATGCACACCACGTCCAACACTTACCAAAACTTCGTCCCTTGTTTTCTCTGTTTTTCGCACAGTCGACAGTGTGTGGGCATTTTGAAAATAGCATATCTTTTTGACTGTGCATCATATGAAGATGTGCTATGCATGAATGTTGATCATCATGATGTTAACTGGTTGGTAGTTCCATTTTCGACCATGAATAAAACTTCCAACATGATGTTATCCCTGTTTGAAAAGGCCGTGTTAATATAAATGCTCTGCCTCTGAAAAGTTTCTTATCTGAAACTGAACTTGTAGTTTCTTATCTGAAACTGAAACTTGTAGTTTCTTCTCTTAGAATCACATTGTCTGCACTTTTATACTCCTATGAAACTACATTTTTAAGTGCTAAAATAGATCTCTAGAATTCATAAAATACTTCATATGCTCAATACTGCAAATCTGAAATTCAAAAGACATTCGTATCTGAAAGAACTCTCAAAATACACAACACAAAACACAATTCACAACCTGCAAATACTGACAACCCTAAGCTCCTGCTGACAATTCACAACCTGCCCGACTATTCGGCTCGTATCTGAGTGTACTTTCAAATTCTATTATTTGTGCAACGTATAACATATATTTTATTTGTGAAAATCATGGTCAATTATGACCCAGAATAAAAGGGAGACTAGTTAATGTGGGGTCGCTTTCTTAATTGAAGGGTAAATTGATTTTGATTTTGATTCAGTCACAACGCGTCGGCCCTCTTGTCCAATCCTAAATTGCTGCCGCATGCTCCTCTCCCTCTTCTCCATTGCAAAACCACCTCCTCTCCTCCCCATCATCTCCATTCCAAAACCACCATCTCGCCTCTCCCTCTTCTCCATTGCAAAACAACCTCCTCTTCTCTCCATCATCTCCATTCCAAAACCACCGTCTCGCCTCTCCCTCTTCTCCATTGCAAAACCACCCCCTCTCCTCTCCATCATCTCCATTCCAAAACCACCGTTTCACCTCTCCCTCTTCTCTATTGCAAGACCACCGTATCTTGTCCCATCTTCCAAAGCTAGCACCGGACCACTTAGAAGGACATCTATGGAGAGGATGCCACAGTGAATCAGGCAGATCGCCGGCGGTGACCAGGCAAAGTTAGCCAGGTTGAAGGAGATCCTTACTTGGTTTGACAATGAGTGGGAGATTCCAAGGACGGTGAGGGCCATGTAGCAATGTATGCGAAAGAGCGAGACATCGGCGATGAGGGCAGCGATGTACTCCTCGGCGGCAGTCACGCCGCAGTCCTTCGAGTTCATCAAGTATATCCTCTCGGTGATGGAGCAGACAGATTTGCCCGAGGCGAAAGTCAGGCGGAGGTGGTGGGCATACAGGTTGAAGGTCGAGCACCCAGAGGATAACAAACCGATCGAGTACGGTGTGCCGTTCGTGAGGGTGCAGAGCCAGTCGGAGCCACAGGAGTATTCGTTCTCCCACCGCAAGAGGAGGCCGGATGGTGCATCATTGCTTCCCCGCCGTTCTCCACGGTTCCCTTGATGCTCGCCTCATTTCAACAGCGGTGGTAGGGTTTAAGGTAAGCTTCGCACTAACCTAATCTTCCATCTGCTCATGCTTACAATCAGTGTGATAGCTAACGAAAATCATGCTTACAATCAGTCTCCGAGTACTACGCCAATCACCCTAAAATAGCTCTGGACCTTTGGGTCAAAGTTGTGACACTATGTACAAATAAAGAAAAATAGATTGGTGCTTCTTTCAGAAAAGAGTACTCCCTAGAAAACTGCCAATATAAGCTACTAGTATTTGGTTAGAGGATTTGCTGCCGAGAAAGATCCATCCACAGAGAGCGCCACACATCCCACTGGTGGTGGTGGATGCCAATGCATGCATGGAGCATGGTTGGTGTCGGTAATTTTTACTTGGCACACCTCGCACTCTGCATATATGCCGGTTCCATCCGTACATTTCTGCAGTTCCACCAAAATGCAGCTGAATAACCCTGTTTGCACAGATAATGAAAAAGCGTGATTACATTATAGTGGCACTAGTTGATGAAACATACACTAATAAATAGAAGAAAATATTGTGATAGTATCATAGTATGCCATGCTGCGAGGGTGAGATGGGCCCTGCGACGCCTCATACGGTACGCGCCATACTCGAAATCGACCCAAGTCTCCCCGATACACCTTCTGCCAGTGATGAACATCAGTGTACAACGGTAGTATGAGGAGGGGCCTTGAGACATTCCAATCTCTATTTTTGTGCAGATCAACTAAAATTAAGCACCCCAGTTTGCAGAAACGCTTAAACATTAATAATGGGACTAGTTGATGAAACATATACTAACAAAGAGAAGCACTTTCTTTATCTACATTGGAAATGAAATGATAGAGAGGACACTCGCTCTATTTTAACTGTATTATTACTTCATTTTATTAGTGGCACTAGGGTCGAGCAGGTGGCAAACGAGGTGTACCGTGCGTCGCAAGGATGGAGGCCGGGGGTGCTTAGATTGGGATGCTAAAGCTGGCTCTGTCTTCCCCCCTGATGTTTCTGTGGTAGCATTTGGGTTGTAATCCAAACTTGGTCGAGCTGGTGCTGTGTCCCCCTACCTGCCTAGCTTATGTGGCGAACTTGTCTCCTGCTAGTACTCAGTCCGTTCTAGTGGTAGTTGCATAACTGCCCGTTTACACTAAGATGTTGTCGGATAATGGTTCTCTATGGTAGGGTTTCTTTAATGAAATTGGAGGAAACCCCCTCTTTCGATATATAAAAAGTGGCACTAGCGGTGCCAAAACATTGCCTCAAATTAATAGTGCCACTAGATTAAGGTGCAAAATAATAACATTACTACTTTATCATGGCAGTGCCAAAACAGTAGCACAAGAGCAGACTCAACATGCAGGATCTTTGGCAAATGGTCAGACCAAAAAGGAACATACCTCGTGATGGGAACCATATCTGCAGTCAACACCATCGTAGAAGGGATGACACCAATCACCAACATGGATGATTCAATTCATGAGACCTTCTGGTGCAGTTCACCTAAAATGAAGCAATGTCCCATGAGCTAGTAGCTTCTTCATTTTTTAAGAAAAGGGCTCCAGCCCCGGTTCCATTTCCATCAGAAAACGAAACCCACAGAGCTTCTTCTTCATTAGTTGCAATAAAACTGAGCAACATCAAGGTTGGTTGTGAAGCTCCTGGAATGTTCAACTATAAATTGGATATCATTTGTGCAGTTCAACTAAGACCAAGCGTGAAATGTATATCTCTGTTTGCACAAAAAAGGTGGGAAGGAGGGTGACTAACAAGTGATGAAACATACATCAAATGAAAAGAAGCATGTTCCTTATCTGAATGGCAATCCTACAAGGACAATAGCAATTTCTAAAGCAGCAACATTGCTAGATATTAGTGTGGGCATTAGGACTAACTATGACAACCGTTAAATACAGCATTACTTTAATGGTGCCATTGCTTCATTTTACCAGCAACATTACATTAACAGCTGCTACAGAGTTGGTATTTGGGCATGGGAGAGTAGGCGGACCAGGACAGTTGCATTTTTAACGAAAAGAAGCAATATCTTAATGGGAAATTTAGTAGGACATGAAAAAAAGTGCCATTGATTCATATTACTGGAGGCATTACATTGGAAACAACATTGGTTTAATGTGTCCTTACTTTTAACAGTGCGACTGCTACATTTTACCAGTGGCATTACATAAGAGTGGCTCGGGGCAACAAACATCAGAACAGGATATCTGGGTTGGTCCCATTTTTGTTCGGTATAGCCACCTTATACTGTGTGAGGCTAGCAAATCTAGTGCTGGACACCGTGCTCAAAAAGATATTAGATGGCGCCTCACCCCTCCCACCCCACCCATGGCGCCTCCCCCCTCCCTCCCACCTCCAAGATCTTCCATGGTGATTGTTGATCCACTAGAGATCCTATGGAAAGTCTCATCCATTGGGATTTTGCCCCTAGTCTCAAGGTGGAGCAGAAGGTACGTGCCAAATTCAGATCCACGGTGCACTTTGAAAGTTCTTTGGTACCAAGGAATTTTTCTTGGTTGTTTCTTTCTCGTCGGCCTCCTTCCCTCTCACAGAAGAGGCGGTGGGAGTGGTATTGCAATGTTGCATTGGAGGGTTGGCCTCGGGTGTCAACGTCAAATAGTTGGGCGATCGGAATTTTCGGTTTTCGGTGGCTTCCAATCGTGTTGGTCATTTCATTCATGGTTTGAAGGATCGTGTGTGGCCAAACTTTGTTTGTCATTTCCGCTTGTTCAAATTATCTGTGGATTATTCTTGGAAGGGATCTGACTGGCATCTTGATGACGTCATCCCGAAGGTCCCTATTAGATCACCTATGGCTATCAGAAGTTCTCTAGGGTTCCTACATAAGAGTGCACAAGGAGACATCTCATCTAGTTCTGAGTTGGCTAAATTCAACTTCTCTCATGCTGAGGCCAGGAACGCCACCACACTTCAAAATCAGGATGTGGATAATCAGTTGGAGACTCGAGTTCGTTCTTCAAATTCTAATTTGGTTTCCAACATGCAATCAAATGATTTGGGTTTTGGCAGTCTTCGTGCACGTATCACTCGGCCGGATCATCAGGTTATAGGAAAACGGTTTTCTGTGTCTAAATTTTCAACCTTATCATGGAACCTCATCCCGGATTCAAAGCTAGAGGAAGTGCTGGATTTATGGCAAGCTGGTTATTCCAATGAAATCATACAATTAGTACTTGACATCTCTTCCCTGCCTAGTAAATCCTTTATCTACAACAAGCTTCATATTTGCATGTTATGTGGGAGACGAGGTCATTTATCCGTGAATTGCATTGATAAGAGTATGGTATCTAGTATATCTACTTCCTCCAATAACAATGTTGTGGCTCCACCCATGCAAAATGTTTCATGGTGCACGAAATGCCGAACCAAGGGTCATTCTTTTTCTACGTGCACTTTCGGTGGTAGATGTTGCAATATCTATGGTGCGACTGGTCACGTTCATTGGAATTGCCATGCACGTAGGGGTTTTTCTTCAAAGCATGTTGCGTGGATCAGGAAAGATCGGGTTGTTAAGCATGACCATTTTGTTGGGTCTCGGGTAACTAATGGGCAACTAAAGATTTGGCCCAGAAAATCTCGGAATCAGGCTCAACAGAAAAGTGATAAGAAGAAAATAGGGGTTATCAAACGAAATGGGGGGATCCGGTAAAATATTGTGCCCACCATGCCAAAAATACCCCGGACGTTTTGCCTCCTTACCAACGTATCACCACCCTCAGATTCCCGAGACTATGGTGCCTCCCCTGTTTTGCCCATCACCTTGCCCCCTCGAGCTCTCCTCCACTCCAAACCTCGCGTCGCCAATGGATAACCTTCCAGTGCTTCCTTACCAGTTTGTGCCAGGGGAGATGGACATCCAGCAGGGTCCAGAGGGGAGGCTGCAAAGAAACATGGTAATCGTGGACGAACCACCTCTGGATCACTCGCAACATGCATTGGAGATGGTGGTGCCGCCCCCTGGAGATCTGCAGCGGGAGGAAGTTCTGGCAGAGGTGAGAAGGGTTCTTCGTGATGATCATGGGGCTCATACTCTTGAGGGTGAGATATATACTTTTTGTGTGGGTTTAATCAGATCCAATGACAACATAGTTAGAGATACGATGATTAGCAGAGGGGAACAACCGCTAGATGAGCACGCCAATTTCTATTTGTTGCGCCATGATGAAGGTCCCAATATGCGTAGGCCTGTGATTGAAAGAGTTGCGTGGGTTATGCTTCTTGGATTCCCTCTGAACTACCAAATAGAGCACTACATCATTAAGGCGGTGTCATGTTTTGGGAGATGCATGTATTGGCACCGCCCAGGTCATAAGAAATTGCATGTGCTTGTTAGAGTGCTGATTAATGAACTTGCCCTGATCCCTTTCAGTCTGATTGTTAAGAGATTCACTGATATCAGCGGGCTAGGTACTTCTTGGACTATGCCTGTGTATGTGCTTAATGGCAGAAATCCTAGTCAGGGTGTGGTTGGGGATGAAGAGGAGCCTACTCCATTGGGTGCTTCTCCCCATCCTGGTCATCTTCCTTTTCTCAATGCAATGCAGCAGGAATAGCACAATGCGCAAGTGTGGCAACTCCAGAATGCAGCCAATGCTTGGGAAGCAGCTCCACCGCCTCCTCCTCCTCAACAAGGCTGGGGTGAGTGGCCGGTTCTTCCTCCTGTTCCACCGGTGTACCAAGGTTTAAGTTATAGGAGGTACACTGGTTGTGAGGGACCTTCTATGATGGATGGAATTCAGACTGCTGATTCAGGTTTTGATGATGGGTTGCGAGTTTGGAATGAGCATGTGGCTATGGTTGAAGATGTGGCAGAAAGGTTTATACAAGGAAGCCCTTCTGGTGAGCTAGCTTTTCAACAGATGAACACACATGAAGTTGTTCTGGAAGTATCAGGCGAGGAGAACTGGCTCTCCTTCATGATCTGTTTTTACTGGACGGTCTACACTCCTAGACTCAGCTGGACTTCTGATGAAAATGGCACGACAAGTCTCTGGACAAGGTTTGCAGATGGGTTGCAGAGCGCACTGGTCGATCTTGTGGGAAGTGCCTGTTTCACCTCCTTCCCCTTTTCACCGTTTGCGCCGGGTACCACCACTATTTGCTTACCTGAGGAAGCTTGGTCGATCTGCTATGATTTTGTGGGTGCTCAACTGAACAGAATGTTACATCTGAACAGTACGGAGCCCATGATCGTTGAAGAAAACACACAAATAGAGAATTTACCACTACTGGACCCATAGCTTGAGATGATGGAGCTTGACATGACCACTAATAAGAGGAAGCGCAGAATGGTTACACCACTGGATGTGTCAGTGGTCAGGCGCAGTGTTCCGGCAACTAGATACCAAGGTTTAAAGCCACCTTCTTTGGCAGACAACAAACATAGGCCCTCATGTGTTAAGCCGAGGAGAATTCCTGATGTCTTGGAGATGCAGCACGACAATAGAGCCGATGAAGCTCCTGCAACAACTCAAATCCCTCCTCCCACTCCGATCGAGACTCTGCAGTTCCTTGGAACAACTCAGTGTGTTGTCCCCCAGGAAGAGATAACCAGCGAGAAGCTGCTTGCTCCTCTCAAGGGCAAGGAGAAGTATGAGGCCTAGGCTCTTTATAAGCTTGCTTGCTTTGTTGCATTTTATCTTGGCGTAGCTCTAAACGCTTTTTTGTGCTTTTATTTAGTTTGCTTCAAGACTTAATGGCCTCTAGTTCTAAATGGAGTAGAATAATATTGATGAATCCAACTGTTCGATTGTATGATTGCAAGAGACTAAGAAATCTGAATTTGATCATTCATTTATTAGAAAATGCTGCCCGCGGAGATTTGATAAATTTGAGTTTATCCCGTCGGACGGCGCTTCAGGTGGCCTCGTCATTATTTGGTGTAGTAGTCAATTTATGGGCCAGGTCATACATCAGTTTTCTTTTGCTATCACAATCAAAATGACCTCGATTCAAACCAATGAAAGTTGGCTTCTTTCAAATATTTATGGACCGTGTGATGGGCCTGAGAGGATAATTTTCACTGATTGGATGGAGAATTTAAATATTGAAGCTAGAGATCTTTGGCTTTTCATGGGTGATTTCAATTTCATGCGATCTTTGGATAATAGAAACTTACCTGGTGGAAATGTGGAGGACATTATCAAATTTAATGAGATTATAAGTCATCTCGCATTGCTGGAAATTCCAATCAAAGGAAGGAGATATACCTGGAGTAACATGTAAGAAATCCCTTTGTTAGAGCAATTAGATTGGTTTTTTTCATCACCAGAATGGATTTTGAAATTCCAAATACTATGGCAAAACCTCTTGCTCGACCAATCTCTGATCATGTTCCTTGTATTCTTTCAGTGGAAACATCTATCCCAAGATCTAAGCTTTTCAGGTTTGAATTTTTTTGGCCTTCACATCCTGGATTTTTTGAGGTAGTGAAATCAGCTTGGCTTGCTCCTATAAAGTACTCTTCTAGTGCCACCAGAATCTCTTCCAAATTAAAGAGACTAAGATATGCTTTAAAAAATGGAGTAAGTCTATCTATAAGATCAAGCTTTTAGTTGAAAACTGTAATAGAATTCTAGTCCAGCTTGATAACCTTGAGGAAATTAGACAGCTTTCCATCCCAAAAGCTAATTTCAGAAACATTCTAAAAGCACATTCGTTAAGACTGCTTAGATATCAAAGTGAGTACTAGAAAAAATGATGCACGTTAGATGGGCAGTTCAAGGAGAGGAAAATACTAAATATTTCCAAGCCCGTGCAACGGAAAGATTACGGAGAAATGCCATCACAAATCTGCTAATGCCTGATGGTCGCTTGGTTGAAAATCATGATGAAAAGGCAGCGGCTTTTTATGATTGTTTTAAAAGGAGAATGCGGGTTTCTAATCAGCCAGAGTTTGATTTTGAGCTTTCTGATCCTAAAGAAACTGACACCTGAATCTGTCAATGATTATAGACCGATCTCCTTGTTAAATTGTGTGCTCAAAGTTATCACAATTTTTTTCGGAGAGGCTTCAACATTGGATTCTCAAGGTGGTACATCGAAACCAATATGGATTTATTAAGACAAGACAATTCAAGACTGTCTCGGTTGGGCATTCGAATATCTGCATCAGTGCAAGCACTCGGGTAGGGAAATTGTGATTTTGAAATTAGATTTTGAAAAGGCCTTCGACACGATGGAACATTCATTCATTTTGAAAATGCTAGAATGCAAAGGTTTTGATGACAGGTGGTGCATGTGGATTAAAATGCTGCTTCAATCAGGCTCTTCATCTATTCTTCTGAACGGAATACCTGACACAGAATTTAAATGTAAACGGGGAGTGAGACAAGGTGACCCAATATCTCCCTTGTTATTTATGCTTGCAGAAGATTTGCTGCAGTCTTTAATTAATAAAGCCTGGTCGGATGGTTTAATTTCACTCCCTATCAATCAACCTGCATCGGAAGAATACCCCGTGGTCTAGTACGTGGATGACACATTAATCATCCTCCTAGCAAATCAAGAAGAACTACAAACAATTAAGGTGATTCTTGACTCATATGCCCGGGCAACTGGTCTGAAAATCAACTACGCAAAATCACAATTAACGCCAATAAATGTGACTGCTCAAGAAACTTTGGAACTGGCTAGTGTACTAGGATGCCAGGTTAGGGAGATGTCGTTTACTTATTTGGGATTACCCCTCGGTAAAACGAGGCCCACTATAAAAGACCTGATGCCATTGGTCGACAGAATTGAGAGAAGATTGACGGGGACTCCTATTTGGTTATCCTATGGAGAACGAGTGCAATTGATCAACTATACGCTCTCGTCACTTCTGTCTTTTGCCATGTGTGTTCTAAAAATTCCACTCAAGCTGATTGAGATTTTTGATCGCGCGAGGAGACACTGTTTATGGAGAAAAGAAGTGGACAGAGATGCCAAAACCCACTCTTTAGCCGCTTGGGATATATTGCCGCCCTAAGAAAAAAGGGGGTCTTGGGGTTTTAAATTTGCAAATTCAAAACAAGGCTTTACTACTCAAATACTTACATAAGTTCATGCACAAGCAGGACATGCCATGGGTAATGTTAGTCTAGAATGCTCATTATGATGATACCCCTCCCCATGCAAAACCAAGTTGCGGTTCTTTTTGGTGGTGCGATGTCTTCTCTCTGATGGACATATACCACGGGATCACCTCTTGTATCCCTGTGGCGGGTGATACAAGACTCCTTTGGAAAGATGTTCGGATTGATGAGAGACCATTGATGGACACTCACGAACATTTGTTCTCTTTTGCCAAGAATGAAGATGTCTTGTTGGCACAATATTACAACAACAATGATCATGTGGACAACTTTCTCCTACCTCTATCGATGGAAGCCAGACCTGAGCTTGACAATTTGCAAGAGATCATGGACGGGATCAGATCGGAGGCTATGGGGACGGATGAATGGATTTTATGCTAGGGTGACACCATATTTAAGCCAAAGAAGTTTTATAAATGCATGTTCAGAAATGTGCTGGCGCCACAATGCCTCACCTCCATTTGGAAATCAAAATGCATCATGAGACATAAAGTGTTTGCGTGGTTAATGTTGCTTGACATAGTCAATACCAGGGATATGCTGCTCAGAAGGCACTTTAACATTGGTGATGATCATAATTGCCATGTGTAATCTGGAGGTTCTAGAAATAAACAACCATCTCTTCTATGAGTGTCCATTTGCTGCCAAATGTTGGGAAACTGTGGGTGTTCATTGGGATAATCAGCTGGATATACAACACAAAAACGAGCAAGCTAGAGCAAGCTGGCAGGGCCCTCTATTCAAGGAGATAACCATATTGACATCCTGGAACATTTGGAAGCAACGTAACAAGGTGGTGTTTGATGGTGAAGTGGCCACCCATACTGAGTGGCTCAGGAAGCTCAAGGAAGATTTTGTGATTTTGGGTTATAGACTCAACCCCCAAAATTTAACCTTCTTAGAAGGTTTCAGCAACTCCCTAGCTGTTTAAACTTCTACCTTCTATAAGCTAGTTGAGTTGTTTTTTATTCTTATCCCTTTGGGTATGGCCCATTTTTGGGCACATCTTCTTGTAAAAGTCATGTAAAAGATTCCTGCCCCCGTGTTAACCATAGGTTAACACATTAATAAAAGCAACAGTAGGAGTCCCTCCTGCTGATTTCACTGTTCAAAAAAATCTAGTGCTGGACTTACTATGTTGACTTGTCCCCCAGTCCCCACTTTCTTTCCTTTTTCAACCAACAGATCGGGTTTATATTGAGTTTGTACTGCGTTTCCCTTTATTTCCCTATTAGACCAAGAGAACAGTTGGATAGCCAGTCTCTGCTACTTTTCTCCCCCATTATTTCCTCTTTCGACCAAGTCCTATATTTAGGTAACAGATCTTCCCCCACCTCCCACCCCCTTTCTTCCTTGTTTGAACCAAGTAGTACTAGATTCGGGTGCATGAACTAGTTTTACCTCTTAGCAGTAAAAATTTAGGTGGCTTTCGAACAGCCGATCGATCCTATCTACGAGGGGGCCTGAGAAATAGTAAAAGATACAAATGCAGCAACGTCAAGAGCTCAGGAAGTAGAGCAAGGCCGGTTTCGAAGGAAGTTATACCTAAGGGTCGCCGGGATGTCGCTAGTGGGCGGCGGGAGGCCGGATCTGCCCACACTACGACAGCAAGGAAGAAGGGGTCAGAGGCCCTCCCTAGCCAGCGGTGCTTGGGAGAGAATGGCAAGGCACGCTGAGGACGACCGCGTGAATGTTGCACCTTCTCACCTTCCTCAGCGAAGATGATCCGGCTGGATCTATGACCAGCGGTGAGCAGAGAGAGAGAGAGTGTGTGGCCACCGCTGTCGTGTTTAGATCTGGAGAGGACGAGACAGTGTGAAGAGAGCAACACTAGCAAGCAGATAGTGGGGTACCTCTCCGGCGAGCCCCCGTCCCCGCTGCCGGTGGTTCTTCCTTGACTCTAGAGAGGTCCCACCCCTTGAAAATCGACTGACCCAAAAGTCGATTCAGTCGACTGAAGTGTAGCTAATTCGGAGCAGAGCCTCAACACAAGCGAGGGGGCGACCAGCAGCAGCAGCGCGAGCAAGCGAGAGCCGGAGCAGGAGCGCGAGTGAGCGAGCGAGAGTTGGAGCAGCAGCAGCAGATCCGGCTGGTTGGACGCCGCCGCCGAAGGGGCCTCGCATTGGGGGAGAGCCGCCGTGGATATGTCACCCGCGGTGCCAGCTTCAATATAACCGCTCCATGGGGGTGCGGGATGGAGCACCGTCAGCGCCGGGAAGTCGAGTTAAGGAGAAGGTGCGATGTGATGAGTGTACAACCTCTTTGGTGGCGCCGAGTAGGCCTCGGCTTCGTCCGAGGAGTTGGTGAGGATGATGCGGTTCCGGTGGAGAAGGTTAAGGCGGCGCTATGGGGATGGAGCAGCCGCGATAGACGAGGCGATCATCGGAGCAGCTCCTTGGAGGTGGAGGACGGGGCGTCGGCCGTTGCGGTGGATGACATCGTCGGGGAAGAGGCTCCGGCTTGGCAACGGTGGGGTGGCGGACGAACGAGGGTGGGGTTTCGCGGTTGGAGCGGAGAGGTTATGGCGGCCCGGGATTTCGAATTTCAAAAAGGAGGCGATGGGAGGGGTGAACCATGACTTAGGGATGCACTTGTCCAAAATGTAGGGTGTGTTACAAAAGTACCCCCCACCGATTTGAACCAGCGGCCCTTTCGGCTCAGGGTTAGAAGGGGGATTTTGCGTGTCGGGATTTGGCAGTTGGAGGGAGTTTTCGCGCGTGTTGTAATTTCGGGATAGCAAGGCGCGGGTTGTGAAGGCGCCAGTTTTGGGAGCACGATATCTGAATTTTTGGGATATAACAAGGCGCGGGTTGAATTTTAGGGACAAGCCTAACGTGTAAGTTGTACTTGTACGTACCAAATCAATTCGCACTTCCCTCAACCAAAAAGAAAACAAAAAAATAAAACTATTCACACCACACAAAGAGAGAGTCTTGCCCCGTTTTACTATAAAAATGCTATTCAAAGCTACTCCGTCCTTCCATCTATATAGGGCCTAATGTGTTTTTCGATGCTAACTTTGACCAAATATTAGAGCAATAATATATGACATGCAACTTACACAAAGCACACCGTTAAATTCGTCTATGAAAGGTTCTTTCAATGATATAATTTTCACATTGTGGAGGTCATGTACTATTAATCTTGTCAATAGTCAAAGGCGGTCTTAAAAAATGCATTACACCCTATATAGATGGAAGGAGGGAGTATGAATCCATGTTATTTCCAATTAAATTTTTTTGCTTGCTGTATAATGCATGTAACCTACTCATACCAACATTTTAGTGCATTCCAAATGTCTATACTACCACTGCAATTCGAACTGAATTTGAATTCGTTTCTCTATTTCAATAAGAATCTACAATCATGATTGTTGCCAACTTCAACCATCATTCGTGTATTACCTTAATAACACACCACATGATTACTATAGAGATAGATATGAACTATGTGTACTACATGAACTCGAATTCTATTTTTTAAATACACTTGATGTTGATTCCAAATAATGGTACATTTGATGTACTAACTATATATTCATAATCTAAACCATGTTCCATACGTACACCGTGTTTATCACACATAGTATAGTGCCCCACCCCCTACATTATGACAAGTATTTAGACCTGAGCTGCAAAAGCCACACATCAGCCCAAATTATGATCAATGTTCTATATATTATACGTAGTACTAGCAAGATGCCCATGCGTTCCATAGAACATCAACATGATCAAGGGGAGGCCTAATTTGCAAATATGGAGAGGGGTGTGGGTATCTTTTTTCAAAATTGCCATAGTTTCCTTCATATCCGTCATATATAAATCGGACAGCCTATATTGCAGGATGGCAGGCAAACCGTCATCAACAACTCCATTTTTTTATAAGAGTAGAGATAAAAAATATTATATGTAGTATAACATGTTCATAACCACACCATGTGCATCACCGTTATATATTCACACATGCGTTGGTTTAAAACACTATGATAAATTCTTCAAATATCCGAATTCGCTTTTTATAATGAAGTATTATCTCTATTCGTCTTTTACACCCACACAATCCTCTTATCTTTGTAGCTAGCGCTAACTTTCTCTCGTGCATGCACACGCCCGCATCCCTCTCACCCTCCCTCAACATTCTCTAGCTCCATCACGCAAATTCGTCTTTTCACTTTAGGTCGTTCACCCATGGTGTGTAGGCCCCCCAGCTCCTTGTTTACGGCACACATCGATCGATATGCCTCTCTAGCTAGGTGTGCCTAGCACAAACAAAAGCTTCCCCTCTTCTCTTATCACCGTCCATGCCTCACTCCCACCACTATTTTCATCGATCTCGTACTCGCACACTCCTTCCCCCTTGATATAGTATGACTCTCGCACCACCTCTTAGATGCATCCCTCTCTCTCTATCCTTCTCCCCGTGCCTCATTTGCTTCTAACACACACATGCATGTATACCGATCGATCTCCCAACATATACCTAGGTCGACTTTAACTATTCCCCCCCCATTGATCGACGTACCTCACAAGTTATCTCTCTTCTTTCTCTGACAAAGGACGATTGATCTTCCTAGGTAGTTATGTCTGCTTACCACAGCCATATTGTCCCCCATCATCATTCATGCATGCCTCCTGACCCGTCTCTCACACGCACGTGCATAGACAGGCAGCCATCCCCTCTCTTATTGATATTGCAGGCGTGCCCTCCGGTTGTCTAGCAAGCCTATCCCACCATTTGTTAGAAGCAACTCCACTACCACCCCCTCCAACACTCTAGCTCTGTCACTCTCCCAACCTTATTCCTCTCCTACACATATGCATGGATGCCGATCGATCTCCCTTAATACATGAGGTAGATCGATCTCCCTTAACACATGAGGTAGGCCTCTCTCCTCCTCCACACATATACCATCCATTGTACCTCTATAGTTAATTAGGCCTCCCTCCCCCTCCCCCGCCACACACCGGTAGTCGAGCGTTTTAGGTAGGTATCTATGCCACAGAGACAAACTGCACCTGTCCCCTCTCACGTTCCAGTAGGCCAGCCACTCTATATCTTTGACGTGGGCACACACAAATTCGATGGCACTCTTTATCGATCGCGCGCGCACACACACATCATCCCTCTCTTTGATTCTATGGACACCTCAAGCCGATGATACCTCCACTCTCCTCTCGTGGATCGCCCCTCTCTATATATATGATATATCCAGGACTCTATTTCACACACATTCCATATGTTACATTTTTTGATTGACCACCCCCCCAAAAAAACTCTCACGAACCCACACACTATATCTCTCTACGTTTGTACCTCTCTCACACAACCCCACCTAGGTGGTGTATATATACAAGAAGAGAATAGGTACACCGTGCACGTACTCACGCTTCGTGCCCAGCCACACCCGCGCGGGTACGCGGTGGAGCTCATTTCCATACGAAATGGCAGCCCACGTGCTAATTTGAACGCGTGTAGCGGTTGTTTACCTACGGAGGTCGTGTACCACGCGTGCACGAAACAAAGTTCGACTTGATGCCTTGGCGCGTTATTTTTAAATAAAGTTATATCACTCAATGGCACGTACACAAAATATAAAACGATTTTTATGGAGAAAAAGGTAGTCCGCTCCACTATATACAATGGAGCCTGTCTGCCCGGTTTGTCTCTCTTCAGAGTATCTCACACAAGGCTGCGGTGGCCTCTCTCTCTCTCTCACCGTTGGTCACTGATCCGGCCGCATCCCGTCCGCCGACGGAAAGGGAGGACTGCTACCTCTTGAGCACTGCGTTGGTTTTCCCTTGAAGAGGAAAGGGTGATGCAGCAAAGTAGCGTAAGTATTTCCCTCGGTTTTTGAGAACCAAGGTATCAATCCAGTAGGAGGCCACGCACAAGTCCCTCGCACCTACACAAACAAATAAATCCTCACAACCAACGCAATAAAGGGGTTGTCAATCCCTTCATCGTCACTTACGAGAGTGAGATCTGATAGATATGATAAGATAATATTTTTGGTATTTTTATGATAAAGATGCAAAGTAAAATAAAAGGCAATAAACATAGCTAAGTGTTGGAAGATTAATATGATGGAAAATAGACCCGAGGGCCATAGGTTTCACTACTGGCTTCTCTCGAGAGCATAAGTATTACGGTGGGTGAACAAATTACTGTTGAGCAATTGATAGAATTGAGCATAGTTATGAGAATATCTAGGTATGATCATGTATATAGGCATCACGTCCGAGACAAGTAGACCGACTCCTGCCTGCATATACTACTATTACTCCACACATCGACCGCTATCCAGCATGCATCTAGAGTATTAAGTTCATAAGAACAGAGTAACACTTTAAGTAATATGACATGATGTAGAGGGATAAACTCATGCAATATGATATAAACCCCATCTTGTTATCCTTGATGGCAACAATACAATACATGCCTTGCTGCACCTACTGTCACTGGGAAAGGACACCGCAAGATTGGACCCAAAGCTAAGCACTTCTCCCATTGCAAGAAAGACCAATCTAGTAGGCCAAACCAAACTGATAATTCGAAGAGACTTGCAAAGATAACCAATCATACATAAAAGAATTCAGAGAAAATTCAAATATTGTTCATAGATAAACTTGATCATAAACCCACAATTCATCGATCTCAACAAACACACCGCAAAAGAAGATTACATCGAATAGATCTCCACAAGAGAGGGGGAGAACATTGTATTGAGATCCAAAAAGAGAGAAGAAGCCATCTAGCTAATAACTATGGACCCGAAGGTCTGAGGTAAACTACTCACACATCATCGGAGAGGCTATGGTGTTGATGTAGAAGCCCTCCATGATCGATGCCCCCTCCGGCGATGCTCCGAAAAAGGCCCCAAGATGGGATCTCATGGGTATAGAAGGTTGCGGCGGTGGAATTAGGTTTTTGGCTCTGTATCTGGTAGTTTGGGGGTACGTAGGTATATATAGGGGAAGAAGTACGTCGGTGGAGCAACATGGGGCCCACGAGGATGGAGGGCGCGCTCTAGGGGGGTAGGCATGCCCCCCTACCTCATGCCTTCCTGGTAGCTTTCTTGACGTAGGGTCCAAGTCCTCTGGATCACGTTCGTTCCGAAAATCACGTTCCCGAAGGTTTCATTCCGGTTGGACTCCGTTTGATATTCTTTTTCTACGAAACTCTGAAATAGGCAAAAACAGCAATTCTGGGATGGGCCTCCGGTTAATAGGTTAGTCCCAAAAATAATATAAAAGTGTATAATAAAGCCCATTAATGTCCAAAACAGAATATAATATAGCATGGAACAATAAAAAAATTATAGATACGTTGGAGACGTATCAAGCATCCCCAAGCTTAACTCCTGCTCGCCCTCGAGTAGGTAAATGATAAAAACAGAATTTTTGATGTGGAATGCTACTTGGCATAATTTCAATGTAATTCTTCTTAATTGTGGTATGAATATTCAGATCCGAAAGATTCAAGATAAAAGTTCAATATTGACATAAAAATAATAATACTTCAAGCATACTAACTAAGCAATTATGTCCTCTCAAATTAACATGGCCAAAGAAAGTTCATCCCTACAAAATCATATAGTTTAGTCATGCTCCATTTTCATCACACAAGAATGCTCTCATCATGCACAACCCCAATGACAAGCCAAGCAATTGTTTCATACTTTAGTAATCTCAAACTTTTTCAACCTTCACGCAATACATGAGCGTGAGCCATGGATATAGCAGTATGGGTGGAATAGAATATAATGATGGGGGTTATGTGGAGAAGACAAAAAGGGAGAAAGTCTCACATCAACGCGGCTAATCAATGAGCTATGGAGATTCCCATCGATTGATGTTAATGCAAGGAGTAGGGATTGCATGCAACGGATGCACTAGAGCTATAAATGTATGAAAGCTCAAAAGAAACTAAGTGGGTGTGCATCCAACTTGCTTGCTCACGAAGACCTAGGGCATTTGAGGAAGCCCATTGTTGGAATATACAAGCCAAGTTATATAATGAAAAGTTCCCACTAGTATATCAAAGTGACAAAACAAGAGACTCTCTATCATGAAGATTATGGTGCTACTTTGAAGCACAAGTGTGGTAAAAAGGATAGTAACATTGTCCCTTCTCTCTTTTTCTCTCATTTTTTTGGGCCTTCTTCTTTTTTTAGAGCCTTTCTCTTTTTTTCTTTTTCTTTCTTTTTTTCCTCACTTGGGACAATGCTCTAGAAAATGATGATCATCACACTTCTATTTATTTACAACTCAATGATTACGACTCGATACTAGAACAAAGTATGACTCTATATGAATGCCTCCGGCGGTGTACCGGGATATGCAATGAATCAAGAGTGACATGTATGAAAGAATTGTGAATGGTGGCTTTGACACAAATACTATGTCAACTACATGATCATGCAAAGCAATCTGACAATGATGAACGTGTCATGATAAACGGAACGGTGGAAAGTTGCATGGCAATGTATCTCGGAATGGCTATGGAAATGCCATAATAGGTAGGTATGGTGGCTGTTTTGAGGAAGATATAAGGAGGTTTATGTGTGAAAAAGCGTATCATATCACGGGGTTTGGATGCACCGGCGAAGTTTGCACCAACTCTCAATGTGAGAAAGGGCAATGCATGGTACAGAAGAGGCTAGCAATGATGGAAAGGTGAGAGTGCGTATAATCCATGGACTCAACATTAGTCATAAAGAACTCACATACTTATTGCAAAAATCTACAAGTCATCAAAAACCAAGCACTACGTGCATGCTCCTAGGGGGATAGATTGGTAGGAAAAGACCATCGTTCGTCCCCGACCGCCACTCATAAGGAGGACAATCAAAGAACACCTCATGTTTCAAATTTGTTACATAACGCTCGGCCCATTAACGGCCTGTGGTAAAACTGGCCCGTAATGAACAGTGTATCACTTTATACCCATTAACGGCATGTGGTGAAACTGGCCCGTAATGAACAGTGTATCACTTTATACCCATTAGCGGTCCATTATTTCGTTGGGCCGTTTCCAGCCCATGTTATCTTTCGGACTTCTCATGGCCCATTTATTCTTGGGCTCATTTCCAGCATTCGTTTACTTACGGCCCGTTACTGTCATTTTCTGCTTGTGGGCCAAATTCAGCCTGTGGTTATAGTCGGCCCGTTTGTGGCCCATTAATACGTTGGGCCGTTTTCATAATGTCATCAAATACGGCCGGTTAACGACGACCCGTTATGGTCAGCCTATGAACGGACGATTTCAACTCTAGCCCATTTACGGCCATAATGTGGTCTGTTATTGGCCCATGTTTGGCCAACCGATCATACGGCCCGGAGAAGGCCCATTGATGATACGACACGTAGAAGGCCCATTGTGTCTATGACCCGTATAAGGCCCATTGTTTCTATGCCCCGTAGAAGGCCCATTATTTCTATGGCCTGTAGGAGGCCCATGTTAACTACAGTAAATATGTAGCCCATGGTTATTGTGGCCTAGTTTAAAAAATAGGTTATTGTGGCCACTAGCAAACCGCGGAAAAAGAACTGCACTGACTACAAGAAAACAAATAAACAAGACAATAAGGAAATAAATTAGCAAGCAACTTACGCTAGGCTATTACACATATTACATCCACTGGGCATCAAAGTTCGCCAGCAATGCAAATATAGGGAACAAAGCAGCATATAAACGCTGCAGCAAAACAAGTCTATAACTGAAACCACTTCAGAAGAGCTCAAGAAACAATGTCCTGAGTACCCATAATGCTGGCAAGATGCTTAGCAAGCTTATTAACTTTCTCTTGTTTGGCGCTTAAATCCTCCAGCACTTGCTATTGCACTAGAAAGTATGCATCTGAATTCTGCAGGGACTTCCTTAGTCCTTTGGCTTCCTGTCGCATAACATATGATCGATGTCTTTCAACTTAAAGTTGAGACTCAAGAAGTCGAACTGATTCAGGCAGCGAGTTCAAAGAGCTGGTGCCAGCAGTAGTAGCCAATAACTCGAACACTACATCAAGACAAGACTTTGGGGTTATCTCAATGTCTTCAATATAGTTTTTATCAGCTTTCTCGGATACCAACAGGGATGTCTCACTATCTTGAACCTTATCTACATTACTTCCTTTACCATTGCATAACGGGGTACTCTTCTCCAATATTTTATCCGCGTTCTAAAAGAGAAACAAACAAACACATCACAGGTTTACAATGTAGTATATGAAACTCATTTTGGTAAACCAGTTCAGCAGTAAGCTGGACAGGATAACAGCATGAAACAAACATATATCTATGTAGTATGGTCACTATATGGTCTATATCATTCTAGTTTATGTTGCCAAATCAAGATAGATACAGTTTGAATCATATGTATTTAAGACAAAGCAACATAGATAGAATATAAGTGTGGGAAACTACACAACAATAACAACACTTGTAATGTGCATGGCATGAGAACATAACTGTTTATTCAATTGAAACTGAAATCAACATAGAGCAAGTTACAACAGCAAACAGGTTTAAAACATACCTGTTGCGTCATTGGAGTTTCAATTGCATCCTTCAAATTTGAAATTAGTTGGTATGAGTAAATACAGTGATGCAAGAGCAAAGTAGTATGAACCATAGCTACGGAACCTGACCTGAGAACAATTCTTCTTCTGCTTTAAGCGTTGACTTGGGGTTCGGAGTGGTGGTCCTCGTGCTTTGGGCACTGTAGTTGCCTTACTAACTGCTCGTGTTTGGGTGCTCTGTGGTGGAGACGGTGATGTGTCAACGGGAACTGGGTTACTATCTGCTGGGGTTGGGGCTAGAAGGAGTGTAGTTGGTTCTCTGTCCAACTAGGTAGGGGTACAATCTGCGTGAGTCTGGGTTATGTGTGGTGGGGCTGGTTCTTGGGCAAGTACAACCGTGGTTCTATCTCCATTGACAGGTAGCATGATCTTTTCTGAAGACCGTGTTTTTACTCCCATAGATACTGCCATCACCCCCTCCAATTGAAATGGCTGATAAACAAGGAAAATAATTGAATGTACAGACATTGTAAGATAGACAGGTGCAATTGATAGTAGGGAAGAAAACAAGGCATGAAATAATTCACATTTATGTGGTCTAACCAAATAGAATAGCAGGACATAATTTCACATATATGATGGCTAATTAAACAGGATAGCATGACACAATTTCACATGTATGATGGATAACTAAACAGGATAGAATGACATACTTCAAAATATGATGACTATGTAAACAGGATGACATGATATAACTATACGATGTGTCTATTAAAGTGGTTGGCATGCTATAAATCACAAACATGCTGTCGATGGAAACATGATGGCATGATATAATTCACGGATAGAATGACATAGTTCAAAATATGATGACTATGTAAACATGATGAGATGATATAACTATATTATGTCTTTAGTAAATGGGTTGGCATGCCATAATTCAGATACATGCTATCTATGTAAACATCATGGCATGATATAATTCAAATATATGATTTATATACTAAGGAAGTGAGCAGAGGGCAATCACATATATGATGTGTCAACTAAGGAGATGTCATTCAATATTGTGTATATGATGTAAAAACTGAAGGAAATATGCCCTAGAGGCAATAATAAAGTTATTATTTATTTCCTTATATCATGATAAATGTTTATTATTCATGCTAGAATTGTATTAACTGGAAACATAATACATGTGTGAATACATAGACAAACAGAGTGTCACTAGTATGCCTCTACTTGACTAGCTCGTTAATCAAAGATGGTCATGTTTCCTAACCATAAACAAAGAGTTGTTATTTGATTAACGAGGTCACATCATTAGTTGAATGATCTGATTGACATGACCCATTCCATTAGCATAGCACCCGATCGTTTAGTATGTTGCTATTGCTTTTATCCATGACTTATACATGTTCCTTTAACTATGAGATTATGCAACTCCCGTTTGCCTGAGGAACACTTTGGGTGCTACCAAACGTCACAACGTAACTGGGTGATTATAAAGGTACATTACAGGTGTCTCCGAAGGTACATGTTGGGTTGGCGTATTTCGAGATTAGGATTTGTCACTCCGATTGTCGGAGAGGTATCTCTGGGCCCTCTCGGTAATGCACATCACATAAGCCTTGCAAGCACTGCAACTAATGTGTTAGTTGTGAGATGATGTATTACGGAACGAGTAAAGAGACTTGCCGGTAACGAGATTGAACTAGGTATTGGATACCGACGATCGAATCTCGGGCAAGTAACATACCGATGACAAAGGGAACAACGTATGTTGTTATGCGGTCTGACCGATAAAGATCTTCGTAGAATATGTAGGAGCCAATATGGGCATCCAGGTCCCGCTATTGGTTATTGACTGGAGACGTGTCTCGGTCATGTCTACATTGTTCTCGAACCGTAGGGTCCGCACGCTTAAGGTTTCGATGACAGTTATATTATGAGTTTATGAGTTTTGATGTACCGAAGGAGTTCGGAGTCCCGGATGAGATCGGGGACATGACGAGGAGTCTCGAAATGGTCGAGACGTAAAGATCGATATATTGGACGACTATATTCGGACATCGGAAGGGTTCTGAGTGGTTCGGGTATTTTCGGAGGTACCGGGGAGTTACGGGATTACGGGAGAAGTAATGGGCCTTGATGGGCTTTAGTGGGAAGAGGAAAAAAAAGGCTGCTGCGCCCCCCCTCCACTCTAGTCCGAATTGGACTAGGGAAAAGGGGGCCGGCCACCTTTCCTTCTCCTCCTATTCCTTCTCCCTTCCTCCCCTCTTGGTGGACTCCTACTAGGACTTGGAAACCTAGTAGGACTCCACACCCTAGGCGCGCCTAACCCTAGGCCGGCCACCCCCTCCCTTGCTCCTTTATATACGGGGGCAGGGGGCACCCCAAAGACACAAGTTGATCTACGGATCGTTCCTTAGCCGTGTGCGGTGCCCCCTTTCCACCAAATTCCACCTCGATTATATCGTTGCAGTGCTTAGGCGAAGCCCTGCGCCGGTAACACATCAAGATCGTCACCACGCCGTCGTGCTGACGGAACTCTTCCTCGACGCTTTGCTGGATCGGAGCCCGGGGATCGTCATCGAGCTGAACGTGTGCCAAGAACTCGGAGGTGCCGGAGTAACGGTGCTGTGATCGGTTGGATCGTGAGGAGAACGTACGACTACTTCCTCTACGTTGTGTCAACGCTTCCGCTTCGGTCTACGAGGGTACGTAGACAACACTCTCCCCTCTCGTTGCTATGCATCACCATGATCTTGCGTGTACGTAGGAAATTTTTTGAAATTACTACGTTCCCCAACAGTGGCATCCGAGCCTAGTTTTTTATGGTTTGATGTTATTTGCACGAGTAGAACACAAGTGAGTTGTGGACGATACAAGTCATACTGCCTACCAGCATGTCATACTTTGGTTCAGCGGTATTGTTGGACGAGACGATCCGGACCAACCTTACGCGTACGCTTACGCGAGACCGGTTCCCTCGACGTGCTTTGCACATAGATGGCTTGCGGAAGACTGTCTCACCAACTTTAGTTGAACCGAGTGTGGCTACGCCCGGTCCTTGAGAAGGTTAAAACGGAGTCTATTTGACAAACTATCGTTGTGGTTTTGATGCGTAGGTAAGATGAGTTCTTGCTTAAGCCCGTAGCAGCCACGTAAAACTTGCAACAACAAAGTAGAGGACGTCTAACTTGTTTTTGCAGGGCATGTTGTGATGTGATATGGTCAAGACATGATGCTAAATTTTATTGTATGAGATGATCATGTTTTGTAACCGAGTTATCGGCAACTGGCAGGAGCCATATGGTTGTCGCTTTATTGTATGCAATGCAATCGCGATGTAATGCTTTACTTTATTACTAAGCGGTAGTGATAGTCGTGGAAGCATAAGATTGGCGAGACGACAACGATGCTGCGATGAAGATCAAGGTGTCGCGCCGGTGACGATGGTGATCATGACGGTGCTTCGGAGATGGAGATCACAAGCACAAGATGATGATGACCATATCATATCACTTATATTGATTGCATGTGATGTTTATCTTTTTATGCATCTTATCTTGCTTTGATTGACGGTAGCATTATAAGATGATCTCTCACTAAATTATCAAGAAGTGTTCTCCCTGAGTATGCACCGTTGCGAAAGTTCTTCGTGCTGAGACACCACGTGATGATCGGGTGTGATAGGCTCTACGTTCAAATACAACGGGTGCAAAACAGTTGCACACGCGGAATACTCAGGTTATACTTGACGAGCTATGCATATAAGATATGACCTCGGAACACGGAGACCGAAAGGTCGAGCGTGAATCATATAGTAGATATGATCGACATAGTGATGTTCACCATTGAAACTACTCCATCTCACGTGATGATCGGACATGGTTTAGTTGATTTGGATCACGTGATCACTTAGAAGATTAGAGGGATGTCTATCTAAGTGGGAGTTCTTAAGTAATATGATTAATTGAACTTTAATTTATCATGAACTTAGTCCTGGTAGTATTAGCATATCTATGTTGTAGATCAGTAGCTCGCATTGTTGCTTCCCTGTGTTTATTTTGATATGTTCCTAGAGAAAATTGTGTTGAAAAATGTTAGTAGCAATGATGCGGATTGGATCCGTGATCTGAGGTTTATCCTCATTGCTGCACAGAAGAATTTTGTCCTTGATGCACCGCTAGGTGACGGACCTTTTGCAGGAGCAGATGCAGACGTTATGAACGTTTTGCTAGCTCAATATGATGACTACTTAATAGTTTAGTGCACCATGCTTAACGGCTTAGAATCGGGACTTCAAAGACGTTTTGAACGTCATGGACCATACGAGATGTTCCAGGAGTTGAAGTTAATATTTCAAAGCAAATACCCGAGTTGAGAGATATGAAGTCTCCAACAAGTTCTATAGCTAAAAGATGGAGGAGAATCGCTCAACTAGTGAGCATGTGCTCAGATTGTCTGGGTACTACAATCGCTTGAATCAAGTGGGAGTTAATCTTCCAGATAAGATAGTGATTGACAGAGTTCTCTAGTCACCATCACCAAGTTAGTAGAACTTCGTGATGAACTATAATATGCAAGGGATAACGGAAAATATTCCCAAGCTCTTCGCGATGCTAAAATCGGCGAAGGTAGAAATCAAAGAAAAACATCAAGTGTTGATGGTTGACAAGATCACTAGTTTCAAGAAAAGGGCAAAAGGAAAGAAGGGGAACTTCAAGAAGAACGGCAAGCAAGTTGCTGCTCAAGTGAAAAAGCCCAAGTCTAGTCCTAAGCCTGAGACTAAGTGCTTCTACTGCAAAGGGACTGGTCACTAGAAGCGGAACTACCCCAAGTGATTGGCGGATAAGAAGGATGGCAAAGTGAACATAAGTATATTTGATATACATGTTATTGATGTGTACTTTACTAGTGTTCATAGCAACCCCTCAGTATTTGGTACTAGTTCAGTTGCTAAAATTTAGTGACTCGAAACGGGAGTTGCAGAATGAACAAAGACTGGTTAAAAGGCAAGGTGACGATGTGTGTTGGAAGTAGTTCCAAGATTGATATGATCATCATCACACACTCCCTATACTTTCGGGATTAGTGTTGAAACTAAATAAGTGTTATTTGGTGTTTGCGTTGAGCATGAATATGATTTGATCATGTTTATTGCAATACGGCTATTCATTTAAGTAAGAGAATAAATTGTTGTTCTGTTTACATGAATAAAACCTTCTATGGTTATACACACCAACGAAATGGTTTGTTGGATCTCGATCATAGTGATACACATATTCATAATATTGAAGCCAAAAGATGCAAAGTTAATAATGATAGTGCAACTTATTTGTGACACTACAGTTTAGGTCATATTGGTGTAAAGCGCATGAAGAAACTCCATGCTGATGGGATTTTGGAATCACTTGATTATGAATCACTTGATGCTTGCGAACCATGCCTCTTGGGCAAGATGACTAAAACGCCGTTCTCCGGAACAATGGAGCAAGCAACAGATTTGTTGGAAATCATACATACTGATGTATGTGGTCCGATGAATATTAAGGCTCGCGACAAGTATCATTATTTTCAGAACTTCACAGATGATTTAAGCAGATATGGGTATATCTACTTAATGAAACATAAGTCTGAAACGTTTGAAAAGTTCAAAGAATTTCAGAGTGAAGTGAAAAATCATCGTGACAAGAAAATAAGGTTTCTACGATCTGATCGCGGAGACGAATATTTGAGTTACGAGTTTGGTCTTCAGTTAAAACAATGTGAAATAGTTTCACTACTCACGCCACCTGGAACACCACAGAATAATGGTGTGTCCGAACGTCATAACCGTACTTCATTGGATATCGTACAAACTATGATGTTTCTTACCGATTTACCAATATCGTTTTGGGATCATGCATTAGAGACAGCTGCATTCACGTTAAAAGAGGCACCATCTAAATCCATTGAGACGACACCGTATGAACTATGGTTTAGCAATAAACCTAAGCTGTCGTTTCTTAAAGTTTGGGGCTGCGATGCTTATGTGAAAAAGCTTCAACCTGATAAGCTCGAACCCAAATCGGAGAAATGTGTCTTCATAGGATATCCAAAGGAAACTGTTGGATACACCTTCTATCACAGATCCGAAGGCAAGACTTTTGTTGCTAAGTTCGGAAACTTTCTAGAGAAAGAGTTTCTTTTGAAAGAAGTGAGTGGGAGGAAAGTAGAACTTGATAAGGTAATTGTACCCTCTCCCTTATTGGAAAGTAGTTCATCACAGAAAACTGTTCCTGTGACTACTACACCAATTAGTGAGGAAGCTAATGATGATGATCATGTAACTTCAGATCAAGTTACTACCGAATCTCGTAAGTAAACCAGAGTGAGATCCGCACCAGAGTGGTACGGTAATCCTGTTCTGGAAGACATGTTACTAGACCATGATGAACTTGCGAACTATGAGGAAGCGATGATGAGCCCAGATTCCGCGAAATGGTTAGAGGCCATGAAATCTGAGATATGATCCATGTATGATAACAAAGTGTGGACTTTGGTTGACTTGCCCGATGATCGGCAAGCAATTGAGAATAAATGGATCTTTAAAGAGGAAGACAGACACTGATAGTAGTGTTACTATCTACAAAGCTAGAATTGTCGCAAAAAGTTTTTCGACAAGTTCAAGGTGTTGACTACGATGAGAGTTTCTCACTCGTATCTATGCTTAAAGTCTGTCCGAATCATGTTAGCAATTGCCGCATTTTATGAAATCCGGCAAATGGATAAACAAAACTACATTCCTTAATGGATTTATTAAAGAAGAGTTGTATACGATGCAACTAGAAGGTTTTGTCGATCCTGAAGGTGTTAACAAAATATGCAAGCTCCAGCGATCCATCTATGGACTGGTGCAAGCATCTCGGAGTTGGAATATACGCTTTGATAAGTTGATCAAAGCATATAGTTTTATACAGACTTGCGGTGAAGCCTGTATTTACAAGAAAAGTGAGTGGGAGCACTACAGCATTTCTGATAAGTATATGTAAATGACATATTATTGATCGGAAATAATGTAGAATTATTCTGTAAAGCATAAAGGAGTATTTGAAAGGAGTTTTTCGAAGAAGGACCTCGGTGAAGCTGCTTACATATTGAGCATCAAGATCTATAGAGATAGATCAAGACGCTTGATAAGTTTTTCAATAAGTACATACCTTGGAATTTTTTTTGAAGTAGTTCAAAATGGAACAGTCAAAGAAAGAGTTCCTGCCTGTATTACAAGGTGTGAACTTGAGTAAGACTCAAAGCCCGACCACGGCAGATGATAGAAAGAGAATGAAAGTCATTTCCTATGCCTCAGCCATAGATTCTATAAAGTATGCCATGCTATGTACCAGATCTATTGTATACCCTACACTGTGTTAAGCAAGGGAGTACAATAGTGATCTAGGAAGTAGATCACTGGACATTGGTCAAAATTATCCTTAGTAAAATAAGGATATGTTTCTCGATTATGGATGTGACAAAAAGGTTCGTCGTAAAAGGTTACGTCGATGCAAGTTTTGACACTAATCTAGATGACTCTAAGTCTCAATCTAGATACATATTGAAAGTGGGAGCAATTAGCTAAAGTAGCTCCGTGCAGAGCATTGTAGACATAGAAAATTGCAAAATACATAACGGATCTGAATGTGGCAGACCCGTTGACTAAATTTCTCTCACAAGCAAAACATGATCACACCGTAGTACCCTTTGGGTGTTGGTCACATATCGATGTGAACTATGGGTGTTAATCACATGATGATGTGAACTATTGATGTTAATCACATGGTGATGTGATCTAGATTATTGACTCTAGTGCAAGTGGGAGACTGAAGGAAATATGCCCTAGAGGCAATAATAAAGTTATTATTTATTTCCTTATATCATGATAAATGTTTATTATTCATGCTAGAATTGTATTAACTGGAAACATAATACATGTGTGAATACATAGACAAACAGAGTGTCACTAGTATGCCTCTACTTGACTAGCTCGTTAATCAAAGATGGTCATGTTTCCTAACCATAAACAAAGAGTTGTTATTTGATTAACGAGGTCACATCATTAGTTGAATGATCTGATTGACATGACCCATTCCATTAGCATAGCACCCGATCGTTTAGTATGTTGCTATTGCTTTTATCCATGACTTATACATGTTCCTTTAACTATGAGATTATGCAACTCCCGTTTGCCTGAGGAACACTTTGGGTGCTACCAAACGTCACAACGTAACTGGGTGATTATAAAGGTACATTACAGGTGTCTCCGAAGGTACATGTTGGGTTGGCGTATTTCGAGATTAGGATTTGTCACTCCGATTGTCGGAGAGGTATCTCTGGGCCCTCTCGGTAATGCACATCACATAAGCCTTGCAAGCACTGCAACTAATGTGTTAGTTGTGAGATGATGTATTACGGAACGAGTAAAGAGACTTGCCGGTAACGAGATTGAACTAGGTATTGGATACCGACGATCGAATCTCGGGCAAGTAACATACCGATGACAAAGGGAACAACGTATGTTGTTATGCGGTCTGACCGATAAAGATCTTCGTAGAATATGTAGGAGCCAATATGGGCATCCAGGTCCCGCTATTGGTTATTGACTGGAGACGTGTCTCGGTCATGTCTACATTGTTCTCGAACCGTAGGGTCCGCACGCTTAAGGTTTCGATGACAGTTATATTATGAGTTTATGAGTTTTGATGTACCGAAGGAGTTCGGAGTCCCGGATGAGATCGGGGACATGACGAGGAGTCTCGAAATGGTCGAGACGTAAAGATCGATATATTGGACGACTATATTCGGACATCGGAAGGGTTCTGAGTGGTTCGGGTATTTTCGGAGGTACCGGGGAGTTACGGGATTACGGGAGAAGTAATGGGCCTTGATGGGCTTTAGTGGGAAGAGGAAAAAAAAGGCTGCTGCGCCCCCCCTCCACTCTAGTCCGAATTGGACTAGGGAAAAGGGGGCCGACCACCTTTCCTTCTCCTCCTATTCCTTCTCCCTTCCTCCCCTCTTGGTGGACTCCTACTAGGACTTGGAAACCTAGTAGGACTCCACACCCTAGGCGCGCCTAACCCTAGGCCGGCCACCCCCTCCCTTGCTCCTTTATATACGGGGGCAGGGGGCACCCCAAAGACACAAGTTGATCTACGGATCGTTCCTTAGCCGTGTGCGGTGCCCCCTTTCCACCAAATTCCACCTCGATTATATCGTTGCAGTGCTTAGGCGAAGCCCTGCGCCGGTAACACATCAAGATCGTCACCACGCCGTCGTGCTGACGGAACTCTTCCTCGACGCTTTGCTGGATCGGAGCCCGGGGATCGTCATCGAGCTGAACGTGTGCCAAGAACTCGGAGGTGCCGGAGTAACGGTGCTGTGATCGGTTGGATCGTGAGGAGAACGTACGACTACTTCCTCTACGTTGTGTCAACGCTTCCGCTTCGGTCTACGAGGGTACGTAGACAACACTCTCCCCTCTCGTTGCTATGCATCACCATGATCTTGCGTGTACGTAGGAAATTTTTTGAAATTACTACGTTCCCCAACAAAAACTAAGCATTACAATACAACATATCCATGATATGAGTAATATAACCCTGCCAAGTTTGAGCATACACCTCAGGGGGATAATAGGACTGGTCATCTGCCTCTGAATCCTCCTCTGAAGAGCTATCTGTAACCAGCAAGATATTTGCTTCAGCAGGTAGCATTGTCTGCTCTAAAGACCTTGTTTTCACTCCAGATTTCTCCATCACCAATTCAAATGGCTGATGCACAGGAAGAGCAGTTGAATATACAAACATTGTAGACAAAAGCAATGAGAAATACAAAAGAAGGACGGCATGATATAATTCACATATATGACGCTTGGCTAAACAGCATGGCATTGTATAATTCACATATATAATGCCTTGCAACAAGATAGCATTGCATAATTTACATATATAATGTCTTGCAACAAGATGGCATTGCATAATTCACATTTATGGTAATTAGACACTAAACAGGTGGCATTCACACAAAGCATGTCTAAACTAAGCAAATGACATAGCAATGTAAGATACCATACGCACGATATGAGCAACATAACCCTGCCAAGTTAGAGCATGCACCTCGGGGGGGGGGGAATAGGACTGGTCATCTGCCTCTGAATCCTCCTCTGAGGAGCTATCTGTGACCAGCAAGACATGCGCTTCGTCAGATAGCATTGTCTACTCTGAAGACCTTGTTTTCCCTCCAGATTTTTCCATGATCGTGCTGAATGGCTGATGCACACGAAGAGTAATTGAACATACTAAAATTGTTGACAAATTTAACACGTAATAAAAAATGATGTCATGATATAATTCACATATAAGATGACTGGCTAACCAGGGTGGCATTGCAAAATTCACATATATGATGCCTGGCTAAACAAGATGGCATTGCATGATTCACATATACGTTAAAGAAACTAAACAGATGGCATTGACACAAAGCATGGCAAAACTAAGCAGATGACATCTTTGATGTATATAGTAAGCAATACAAGGCAACATATGCATGATATTACCAACATCAGCATGCCAAGTTAGAGCGAAGACCTCATGGGGTAAATAGGAGTGGTCTTCTGCTTCTGAATCCCCCTTAGAACAGTTATCTTCCTCTTGATTATGATCTGAAATGGGTGGAGGGGGGCTGCCTTTGCGCCCACCATGGAGCGACATCTGCATGAAATTTTATTGCCACGCAAGGCTCGACTCTTTTGCTCTACATGTTCAGTTCCATTGTGTACAATAACTGACATGCATAGGAATAAAACATAGTGAGATCATGTAAGGAGTGCATGCACAAATCCAGAGTGATGGTAGCAAACTATGGATAGACCCAAAACCAATGATAGCAGGCAGATAATAGCTTTAGTCAAAAAATACAGATAATGGCTCCTTTAATGTTTGTTTGCACCCAACATGAAACTCATAGTAGACACCCGAGATTAACCAGATAGTAGACGGATAGTACTTATTGCTGCCCCAATATGTACTCCACAACCATTTAAAAACTCAAGTTTCAGCATAAGTTTGGACCTGACTCGGAGTCTAATAGGTGAACATGACGATAAAGTAGCATGTCATCATATTAAGCGATGCATAACGTAAGCAGACACGGAAAAGTGTGACCTCTCTTGCGGACATGTGTAGTCCTCAAGGTCATCTGCTCAGTTGATGATGGTAATGCAGTTGTCGTGGGTGTCAGCGGCAGGGAAGAAGATCTGAGGCGGCAAAAGACAGTCTGGAGAGCGGATCCCTGCTGTGGTGAACCCTTCCGTCATTGGAGTAGCTGAGTTGGGGTGGAACACAGCACCGCAGGAGCAGGACAAACCACACAAGGTTTTCTTTGACACATATCTGTAACAGAAGTAATTGTGTAAGGGCTTGTTTGAGTTTGAGGATTCTAACAATGCAGGGATAGAAATAGACAGGAATAGGATAGGAATGCACGTGCAAAACAAATATTTTAAAAACACAGGATTCCGCCAATCTGGGTGTTCGGTTCACAAGAATTGGAAGATCAGAGGATGCAAAGAAGCATGGTGAGATTAAGTCAAACCATAAGAAAATGTACGGTTATAATGCTATTATGGTACTATCTCTTAGTCTTGTGCTTCATGAATAGGAATTTGAAAAGGAGGACAAGTGGAAATTAAAATTCCTACGGTTTTTCTTTCAAGGAGACACTAAAGGAAGAAATCCTACAGTTTTCCTTTGCTCCATTCCTTTGCACCAAATTCATGAAAAGTAGTACCATAGGAAACTTTCCAATTCCTATGTTTTTCATTCACTTTTCCTTTCAAGCACTGGCGATTCTAGTAGGCAGGCTTGAGCAAGGAAAAGCCTACAGTAAAAAAATGTTTTTGTGCTACTTCTATTACTTTGGACCCAGGCCACTGCCCTACTAGCTCAGCTCCTAGGGCCATCGACAAATGCATAGCTCAAACGCGCAGAGATAAATAATGATGGCGTTCATGAGAGTCCATCACGGATAGCTAAGTTGCCTGGTACCTCACTGCTTGTCATATAGTAGGATAAAATAATCGTATTTCCCGTTACTCCGCGTGCTCAGTGGACAATATATATAACATGTAGAGTAAAAAAGATATGCAACAAGTGTACAACCTCTTTGGCGAAGCCATGTCGATCTCAGCGTGATTGGGTTGGCCGGTGAGGATGCTCCGGCTAACTTGGCTGTCAGAGGATGGGAAGAAGATCTTAGGCGTCTAGAGATGGAGCCCGAGGTACTGCTCCGCTGTGATGGAGGGTTTCGTCGTTGGAGCAGCTCCGATGAGTTGTACGACGCCAAGGCTGAAGCAGGACAAGAGAGACGACGTTAACCTTAGTGGAATTCTAATAGCATCTCCAATAGATGATGTGAAATACATAACCACAAAGTGCTAGATGTAAAATACATCAACCGCTCATCTCTGAACTTAACTGTCGAAACTGAATTTAACTGTTGAAACTGAACTTAACCGTCAAAACTGAATTTGCTGTCAAAACTGAATTTTACTGTCGAAACTGAACGCACTAGAGGTGAGGCTACACATCAGTCGACTGACTTTTTCATCTCTGTTCAGTCGATTTTGCAGCCGTTGGATACGAAATCAAGGGCCTGCAGTTCATCTTCAACCTCCAACCCCCTGAGCCGCCAGCCACCACCGGCCAAACAGCCGCCCCCACCGCTCGCGGTCGGCGGTGTACCGCCCTCCGCCGCTCACGGCCGGCGGTGCGCCGCCCCAGCCGCCCCGAAAACACTCCCCATCACCGGTCCGCCACCACCCCGGCCATCCCTCTAGGCCCCCTCGTGCCGAGCTTTTTCTCCGGCGATCCCCATGCCACCGCCACACCACCGCCGGCGACCACCACCCCCACCCTGAACCCTAAGATAGATAGTGGGGTACCTCTCCGGTGAGCCCCCTCCCCGCTGGGGCTGGTTCTTCCTTAACTCCGGCGAGCCCCCCACCCCCTGAAAATCGACTAACCCAAAAGTCGAGCAGCATCGCAAGCAAGAGCAAGAGCGAGAGCAGCAGCGTGAGCAAGAGCAAGAGTAAGAGCAGACCAGGCAGGGGACCGAGAGCAAGAGCAGAGCAGCAACGCGAGCGAGAGCTAAATCAGCAGCAGCTCCTACTGATGTGGATGTCGCCGCCGAGGAAGCGATGCCATGGAGGAAGTGGCCGGCGACGCCGCCGTGGATGGAGCCGCGCCGTGTCGGCTCGGGACTGAGCGCCGGCAGCACCGTGAGATCGAATCAAGAAGAAAATGCGGCGATTAGTGTACAACCTCTTTGGTGGCGCCGATTAGGCCGCAACTTCATCCGAAGAAACGATGATGATGCTGCTCTTCCGGTGGTGCAGGTGAAGATGGCGGTGTGGGAATGGAGGTGGTGCGAAATACAAGGGGAACATCGGGGCAGCTCCTTGGAGGTGGAGGACGGGGTGGCTGAACCGGCGGGACGACCAGATCGACGACGGATCCTCATCCGGTACAGTGGATGAGGGACGTCGAGGTGTTGCTGTGGACGACGTCGTCGGGGAAGAGGCTCCGGCTGGGTGGCGGACGGAGGAGGGTGTGGGGCTTCGCGGGTTTTCCCGGCCTCGGTGTACGAATGGGTGGGCGGATGGGATGGGAGTGGGGAACCATGGCTTAGGGACGCACTTGTCCGAAATGTGGGGTAAGTTACGAAAGTACCCCCACCGATTTGAGGCGGTTCTTTCGGTTCAGGGGTATCACGGGCATTTCACGTGTGGGGATTTCACAGGAGGTGGGAGTTTTCACGCGCGTTGTAATTTTGGAATAGCAAGGCGCGGGTTGAGATGGAGGGAGTTGTCGGAGCACAACAAGACAAAGATATATCTTAAATATTTCGGGCTAACAAGGCGCGGGTTGAAACTTCCGGAAAAGCCTAATATGTACTGTACCAAATCAATTCGCACTACAAATGTCATTCAAAACTTTGAATTCATGTTATGTTCAATTAAAATATTTCGCTACGTGTATAATGCATGCAACGTACTACTCAAATGAACGTTTTAGTGCATTCCAAACGTATATACTACCGCTTCAATATGAACTAAATTTGAATTCGTTTCTCTATTTGAATAAGATCTACAATAATGATTGTTGTGAAGTCAAAGCATTTGAATTCGTTTCTCTGTTTTAATAAGATCTACAATCATAATTATTGTCAAGTTAAACCACCGTTTGTGTATTATCTTCACAACACACCACATGATTAGTCTCGAGTTACATGAACTATGTGTACTATATGTACTCGAACTCGATTTTTTGAATCCACTTTATGTTGATTTCAAATCACAATACATTTCAAGCTCTAGCTAGATCTTCATAATCCAAACCATGTCTCATATGTATAATGTGTTTATCACATTATGTATGGTGCCCCGCCCCCTACGCCTACAAGTATTTAGATGTGACTTGCAAACACCACACATTACCACAAATTCAAATAAAATGTGAGAATGTTCGATATATAGTATTGTTTAGATAGTTCGATATTTAGTTGTAAGCTGCAAACGCCACACATTATCACAAATTCAAATAAAATGTGAGATTGTTCGATGTATAGTATGGTTTAGATTGTTCGACATTTAGCTGTGAGTTGCAAACGCCATGCATTATCACATTATGGTATAACATGTGCAAAACCACAACACGTGTATCACCGCTATATTCATGCATGCATATGTTTAAAACACTATGATCTCCTATTCAAATATATGAATCCACTTTCATATCAAATTATGATCTTTGTTAGTCTCTTACACCCACACAATCCTCTAACCTTTGTAGCTACCACTAACTTTCTCTCGTGCATGCACATGCCCTCCTCACCTTCCCCCTCCCTCAGCATCCTATCCATCGCGCACATTCATTTTTTTTCTTTAGGTCGTTCTCCCACAGTCTCCACAGCTCCTTTCCGACACACACACCGATCGATAAACCTCTCCAGCGATGTCTGCCTACAACATAGACACGCACCTTCAATCTCCTCCTTTTATGTGTCCTTGCCTCGTGTCTCTCATATGGTCCCACACACCTATAAACTCTTGCCCCTCTTTTCATCGATCTCACAACCACACACTCCTCCCCCTATCTAGCTAGTAGTTGGGCCTCTCGCACCACCTCCTAGCTCCATTCTCTTTATCTGTTAGTCTCGCCGGGCCTTATTTGCCTCTAACAAATGGACATACACCGAGCGGTCTCCCGCTATACATATAGCTAGCTAGGTCCTTATAACTCCGTTTTCCCCACGCGTCGATCGATCTACCTCATTAGTTATGTCTCTTCCTTCCTCCGACAAACAAAAATTGATCTACCGATCTAGTTAGGTTTGCTTACCAAACACATGGTTCCCCTTCATCATCCATGGATGCGTCCCGACAGATCTATCACGCACAGGCACACACAGAAACACATCCCCACTCTTATTGATAATATTGCAGTTCCACCCTCAGTTTGTCTGGTATGCCTCTCCCACCATCTTCGAGAAGCAACTCCATCACCCATCCAGCACTCTACCCCTCTCCCTCCCTCTATCTCTCCTCTCTCTCTGTCCCATCCTATTTCCCGTCCTTCAGTTATGTATGGATGTCGACCGATCTCCCTCAAGACATAGTTGGGTCTCTCCTTCTCAACACATATACGAGTCGTTCTACCTCTATAGTTAGGCCTTTGCCTACCCCTCCCCCACCCCCCTCTCTCACACACACACCGATACATCGAGCGCTCTAGTCATGTCTCCCTGCCACACACAAACTTGACATGTGCCCTCTGACGTTCCGGTAGGTCAGTCGCCCTATATCTTTGGCTTGCACACACACACACACACAATTTCGATGGCTCTCTTCATCGATCTCGCACCCACCCACTTGATCCTCTGTTCAACTCTATCGATATCTATGACCCCTCCCTCTCTTCTCGTGGATCGCCCGGCCGTCTATATATGATATGGATAGGCCTCCATTTCACACACATTGCATGCAACATTTTGTTTGAGATGTCATCGACACATATTCCCACAAATACATTCACAAAATCACCCCCCCCCCAAAACAAAAAACACTCACGAACGCACAAGCCATTTGTCTAGGTTTGTATCTCTCACACACACCCACGTAGGTGGGGGACGTGCATGAAGAGAAGAGGTGCACGCACGTAGGTGGGGGATGTTCATGGTGGATTATATCCTACTCATGCTTGCACTCAATGCTTATTAATTTTAATGCATGTTCATGACTGTTGTCGCTCTCTAGTTGGTCGCTTCCCAGTCTTTTGCTAGCCTTCACTTGTACTAAGCGGGAATACTGCTTGTGCATCCAATCCCTTAAACCCCAATGTTATTCCATATGAGTCCACCATACCTTCCTATATATGCGGTATCTACCTGCCGTTCCAAGTAAATTTGTATGTGCCAAACTCTAAACCTTCAAATGAAATTCTGTTTTATATGCTCGAATATCTCATGTATCAACTAGGGTTGTCCCTATCTTCCATTCTAGGCGGGTTGTACTCAAGAGGAGTGGACTCCGCTCCTCACTGACGAGAAAATGGCTGGTCACCGGGATGCCCAGTCCAATGCTTTATGCAAATCAAATCAAAATAATTGCAAACAAAACTCCCCCAGGGCTGTTGCTAGTTGGACGGTACCCCGTTGTTTCGGATGGCCGTGGAGTGTGCTTGTTGGTGGTGGGGGAGTATAAACTTTACCATTCTGTTTGGGAACCGCCTATAATTTGTGTAGCATGGAAGATATCGCCATCTCTCGGTTGTTATGTTGACAATGAAAGTATGCCGCTCAAAATATTATTTATCTCTGCTTTAAAATCGAGCTCTGGCACCTCTACAAATCCCTGCTTCCCTCTGTGAAGGGCCTATCTATTTACTTTTATGTCGAGTCATCACCCTCTTATTAAAAAGCATCAGCTGGAGAGCACCGCTGTCATTTGCATCCATCACTATTAATTTATATTGGGTATGACTGTGACTGGATCTCTTTTACCATGAATTACAATGCTTAATCAGTCCTTGATCTTTAAAGGTGCTCTGCATTTATGTTTTGTCGTCTCAGAAAGGGCTAGCGATATACCATATTGTTATATCATATTATGATTGTTTCGAGAAAGTGTTGTCATCCGAGATTTATAATTATTACTCGCTAGTTGATTATGCATTTACATGAGTAAACATGAGACCTAAATGTTATTGTGAATATGCTTAGTTCATAATCTTTGCTGAAAACTTGAATGTTGGCTTTACATATTTACAACAACAAGAGAAAACAGAGTTTGTAAAACTTTTTCTTTATCACTTTCAGTTTATCAACTGAATTGCTTGAGGACAAGCAAAGGTTTAAGCTTGGGGGAGTTGATACGTCTCCGTCGTATCTACTTTTCCAAACACTTTTGCCCTTGTTTTGGACTCTAACTTGCATGATTTGAATGGAACTAACCCGGACTGACGCTGTTTTCAGCAGAATTGCCATGGTGTTATTTATGTGTAGAAACAAAAGTTCTCGGAATCACCTGAAACTTCAGGGAGATTATTTTTGGAAATAATAAAAAATATTGGCGAAAGAATCAAGGCCAGGGGCCCACACCCTCGGCATGAGGGTGCGGGCGCGCCCTACCCCCCTGGGCGCGCCCCCTTCCTCGTGGGCCCCCTGGAGCTCCACCGACCTCAACTCCAACTCCATATATTCGTGTTCGGGGAGAAAAAATCAGAGAGAAAGATTCATCACGTTTTACGATACGGAGCCCAAGCCCTAAACACTCTCAGGAGGGTTGATCTGGAGTCCGTTCGAGGCTCCGGAGAGGGGAATCCATCGCCATCCTCATCATCAACCATCCTCCATCACCAATTTCATGATGCTCACCGCCGTGCGTGAGTAGTTCCATCGTAGGCTTGGTGGACGGTGATGGGTTGGATGAGATTTATCATGTAATCGAGTTAGTTTTGTTAGGTTTGATCCCTAGTATCCACTATGTTCCGAGATTGATGTTGCTATGACTTTGCTATGCTTAATGCTTGTCACTAGGGCCCGAGTGCCATGATTTCAGATCTGAACCTATTATGTTTTCATGAATATATGTGAGTTCTAGATCCTATCTTGTAAGTTTATAGTCACCTACTATGTGTTATGATCCGGTAACCCCGAAGTGACAATAATCGGGACCACTCCCGGTGATGACCGTAGTTTGAGGAGTTCATGTATTCACTATGTATTAATGCTTTGGTCCGGTACTCTATTAAAAGGAGGCCTTAATATCCCTTAGTTTCCGCTAGGACCCCGCTGCCACAGGAGGGTAGGACAAAAGATATCATGCAAGTTCTTTTCCATAAGCATGTATGACTATATTCGGAATGCATGCCTACATTACATTGATGAATTGGAGCTAGTTCTGTGTCACCCTATGTTATGACTGTTACATGATGAACCGCATCCGGCATAACTCTCCGTCACCGATCCAGTGCCTACAAGCTTTTGACATATTGTTCTTTGCTTATTTACTTTTTCGTTGCTACTGTTAGAATCACTACAAAGCCCAAAAATATTACTTTTGCTACCGTTACTTTTAGTTCGATATTACTTTGCTACTAAATACTTTGCTGCAGATATTAAGTTATCCAGGTGTGGCTGAATTAACAACTCAGTTGCTAATACTTGAGAATATTCTTTGGCTCCCCTTGTGTCGAATCGATGAATTTGGGTTGAATACTCTACCCTCGAAAATTGTTGTGATCCCCTATACTTGTGGGTTATCAAGACTATTTTCTGGCGCCGTTGCCGGGGAGCATAGCTCTATTCGTTGAGTCACTTGGGATTTATATCTACTGGTCACTATGAAGAACTTGAAAGGCGAGAAAACAAAATTTTATCCCTCAACTACGAGGGGAGGTAAGGAACTGCCATCTAGCTCTGCACTTGATTCACCTTCTGTTTTGAGTAAGCTTGCGACACCTAAACCTGCTTCTGCTATTAATTCTGATATGTCGCACGTTATCGATGATGCCACTTCTGCTATGCATGATACTTATGATGAAACTACTTCTATGCTTGATACTACTGTGCCACTTGGTGAATTTCTTGATGAACAACTTGCTAGGGCTAGAGAGAATGAAATTATTGAAACTAAAAATATTGATGAAAGTGATGATGAAGGCTCTCCCAATAAATATGAATAGCCCGTTGTGCCTGAGGGCTATGTTATGGATGAAGAAACTACTAGAGACTTTCTTGCTTGCAATGATAGAAGTGATCTTAAGAAATTATTAGCTAAGCTTAAACAAAAAACTCTGAATGCTAGAATGAAATATGATCCTGCTTATGCTACTTCACCTATCTTTGGTACTGATAAGGATTATGAATTCTCTATTGATCCCGATATAATTACTTTGGTTGAATCTGATCCTTTTTATGGCTATGAATCTGAAACCGTTGTGGCACATCTTACTAAATTAAATGATATAGCCACCCTGTTCACTAATGATGAGAAATCTCGTTACTATTATATCCTTAAGATATTTCCGTTCTCATTAAAGGGTGATGCTAAGATATGGTTTAATTCTCTTGATCCTGGTTGTGTGCGTAGTCCCCAGGATATGATTTATTACTTCTCTGCTAAATATTTCCCTGCTCATAAGAAACAAACTGCTTTAAGGGAAATATATAATTTTGTGCAAATTGAAGAAGAGAGTCTCCCACAATCTTGGGGGAGGCTTCTCCAATTACTTAATGCTTTGCCTAATCATCCTCTTAAGAAAAATGAAATACTTGATATCTATTATAATGGACTTACCGATGCTTCCAGAGACCACCTGGATAGTTGTGCTGGTTCTGTTTTCAGGGAAAGAACACCAGATGAAGCTGAAATTCTATTGAATAATATGTTGACAAATTAAAATAATTGGACACTTCCTGAGCCAGCTCCTGAGCCAACTCCTGAGCCTATTCCTAAACCAACTCCGAAGAAAAGGTGTGTTCTATTTCTCAGTCCTGAAGATATGCAAGAGGCAAAGAAATCTATGAAAGAAAAAGGTATTAAAGCTGAAGTTGTTAAGAATTTACCTCCTATTGAAGAAATACATGGTCTTAATTTACCGCCTGTTGAAGAAATATATAATCTTAATTCATCACCTATTGAAGAAACACATGGTCTTGATAACCCGACACAAGTAGTAAAGGTAAATTCTCTCTATAGATATGATAAAGCTGAAATCCCTCCTACTAAGTTTGCTAGCCAATGTTTGGATGAGTTTGATAACTTTATGCTTAAGCAAGAAGATTTTTATGCTTATTTTGGTAGACAATTGAAACAAAATGCTTATATGATTGAACACTTGGGTGATTATATGTCTAGAGTTAAAGGTGAACTTGAACTCATTAGTAAAAATGCTTCTATGGTTACCACTCAAGTAGAACAAGTACTTAAAGCTCAAAATGATTTGCTCAATGAATTGAATAATAAGAATAATGACTATGCTGTTAGAGTGTCTACTAGAACTGGTAAAATTACTCAGGAAACTTTGTATCCTGAAGGCCATCCTAAGAGAATTGAGCAAGATTCTCAAAGAAATAATTTAGATGCACCTAGTCCTTCTAAAAAGAAGCAAAAAGAAAAATGATAGGACTTTGCATGCTTCTAGTGAACCTATTGCTGAACCACTTGAGAATCCAAATGATATTTCTATTTCTGATGCTGAAACACAATTTGTTAATGAACATGAACCTAGTGATAATGTTAATGATGATGTTCATGTTGATGCTCAACCTAGCAATGATAATGATGTAGAAATTGAACCTGTTGTTGATCTTGATAACCCACAATCAAAGAATCAACGTTATGATAAGAGAGATTTTGTTGCTAGGCAACATGGTAAAGAAAGGGAGCCATGGGTTTAGAAACCCAGGCCTTTTCCTCCTAAACCATCCAAGAAAAAGGATGATGAGGATTTTGAGCGCTTTGCTGAAATGATTAGACCTATCTTTTGCGTATGCGTTTGACTGATATGCTCAAAATGAATCCTTATGCTAAGTATATGAAAGAAATTGTTACTAATAAAAGAAAGATACCGGAAGCTGAAATTTCCACCATGCTTGCTAATTACACTTTCAAGGGTGGAATACCTAAGAAACTAGGATATCCAGGAGTACCCACTATACCATGCTCCATTAAAAGAAATTATGTTAGAACTGCTTTATGTGATCTTGGAGCCGGTGTTAATGTTATGCCTCTCTCTTTATATCGTAGACTTGATTTGAATAAGTTGACACCTACTGAAATATCTTTGCAAATGGCTGATAAATCAACTGCTATACCTGTCGGTATTTGTGAGGATGTGCCTGTTGTGGTTGCAAACATTACTATTTTAACGGACTTTGTTATTCTTGATATTCCCGAGGACGATAGTATGTCTATTATTCTTGGAAGACCCTTTTTGAATACTGCAGGGCTGTTGTTGATTGCACCAAAGGCAATGTCACTTTTCATGTTAATGGTAATGAGCATACGGTACACTTTCCGAGGAAACAACCTCAAGTCCACAGTATCAATTCTATTGGAAAAATTCCATCGATTATTTTTGGAGGTTTTTAATTTCCTCTTCCTACTGTCAAAAGGAGATATGATATTCTTATTGTTGGGGACGTGCATATCCCCGTTGAGGTAACATAGTGTTATTCGAAATTTCTCCGGTTCCATGTTAGTCGGAATGAGTTTGTTAACAAGACTTGATCAACCTTGTTAGTGGATTCCTTTTGATGAGCATGAGATGGATGAAACTAGAAAGCACAACCTTCTGTACCCTTCTTTTACTTTCTGTTATTTAGTTGAAATAAAGTAAAATTAGTATTTTTTGTCTGTTTTCTGAATTATCCGTGCAATATAAAAATACCCCGATAATATAAGTCCTCCAAATGCCCTGCAATTTAATATGATATTTTCTAGAATATTTGAGAATATTTGGCACTAAGAACACAGCAGGGGGAGCAAGCACCTGGGCAGGCCCCCGGTGGCTCCCCTCCACTTATTTCTACACCAACACACTTCTTCTTCCTCCCAAAAAAATCACCATCCAGCTCAAGCACGAGTTCTAGCTCATTTTGCTGCAATTTTCGATCTCCTTGCTCAAAGCACCTCTCACAAAACTGCTTTGGGGGATTGTTCCTTGGTATGTGACTCCTCCATTGGTCCAATTAGTTTTTGTTCTAGTGCTTTATTCATTGCAAATTTGTGCTGCCTAGGTGACCATGTTCTTGAGCTTGCATGTCAAATTTGTATGGTTCCAAGTAGTTCTAATTCATGATATAGGCTCTAGGAACTTGTAGGAGTAGTTGCTATCAATTTTGTTGAGCTTGGTTCGCTTTTATTTGAAGTTACTAAAAATTTCAGAAATTTTTCACAGGAAGAAATATGTTTAGGAAAATGTACCAAGATGGTCCTTCAAGGAAGCAAGGACCCAGGCTTGAATGTGTGATGCTAATGATGAACCACCAAAGGACGCTCTAGTGCGGGCTTGTGAATGGCCTTCAGAGGACTTCATGGATCAAGAAGGAATTAAGGAAGAATTTAACGCATATTTGCGTAACGCTGATCTTGTGAGCTTCGAGGCAGAAAAGTGCCGTCAGTACCACTATCTCACTAGTTCCTTTGTGAGGAGGTTTGAATTTCCATCTTCACACAATTCTCAAACTGTCATGTTTGATCTTTATGAAAATTCATATACTATGGACTTAGAGGATTTTACCACTACTTGCAAATTTCCACAATGGGGTAGTACTAGTGAACCTCGCAAATCGGAATTTAGAGATTTTCTTGCTAGTATAACTGTGGGGGAATCTAGAGATATAGCACAAGCTACCATAGGGAGCATTCATTTTCCTACTATACATTATTTTGCTCTCTTCATAGGTAGGTGCATAAATGGTAAGGATGAAGCATGTCACATGTGTGTCCCTGACCTCAGTGTTCTCAGGAGTGCTGTGTTAGGGGATAAACATTATAATTTGGGAGCCATTATTGCACGTAGGTTGCATCATAATATATTTAATGGAGATTTCTTTGGTGGAATTTATGCAACCTGTTTAGCTAATTTTCTTGGTGGAACCATATGTGAGGATGATATTGAGTTACCTCCTGCTTATTTAGATTATGAGGCTATAGTTCGTCATCGTTTTGTTGAGAGGAACGATCAGTTCCTCCAGTACCGGCTAATCTTTGACAGACGACGCACCTATCACGTCGCTCTCCATGCTTCTACTTTCTTTGACTTTCAGGCAAAAGGGAGATATTTTAAAACCAGAGAGGAGGCGGAGGAGTATAAGAGGAGGGCTAAGATAGCCAGCCTCCAAGCGGCAGCCCACGATGCAATGACTGCTGCATCTCAGTACGACCCCAACTACAATTTTGGATATCCGCCAGGCCATCCGTGGCAATAGACCAACTTAGGCCAAAAGCCTAAGCTTGGGGGAGTACGTATTTCTCACCGACATTACATTTACGTTTACACACTCATTGCTAGTTGTTGGTGTTCATACTTTTTCACCGCAATATCCATGCTAGTCTATTTTCCTTTTTCATGCTTTCTTCTTATGTGTTTGAAAAATCTTAAGAAAACTAAAAAAATAGTAGTAGCTTTTAGCTAGTTTACCTTTCTTGTTGTAATAGTAGTAATTAAAAGAAAAGCCCAAAAAGATTTCCTGTTCTTCTTTTGCTTGTTGGGAGCTTTCCCGTGTAAATAGTTTTATTTCTTTTCTTTTATTTGGGGGTCGATAGGAAATGACCATAATGAAATTGTTAAAGTGGCTCTTATATGCATTATTGTTGATTTAACCAAGAGCCCATATTGCCTTGTCTTCTCCTATTTATTGAATGCTTGCAGATTCCAGCTTAGTCCAATGCACGTGCACTATTATTATTTTTCACACCATTCGGTCGTGCAAGTGAAAGGCAATTATAACGATATATCAAGAATTGATTGAGATGAGAAAAGTTGGAATGAACTCGACCTCTCTTGTTTTTGTAAATACGATTAGTTCATCGTTCCTGATTCAGCCTATTATGAATAAACATGTTTGCAATGACAATTAGAGATTATAGTTGCTTATGCCATGCTTAATTAGCTAGGAGTTTATAATGGTTTACCTTGCGTGCCAACATGCTATTAAAATGGTTGTGATGTGGTATGATAGGGTGGTATCCTCCTTTGAATGATTCGAGTGACTTGACTTGGCACATGTTCACGCATGTAGTTGAAACAAAATCAACATAGCCTTCATGATATTTATGTTCATGGTGGATTATATCCTACTCATGCTTGCACTCAATGTTTATTAATTTTAATGCATGTTCATGACTGTTATCGCTATCTAGTTGGTCGCTTCCCAGTCTTTTGCTAGTCTTCGCTTGTACTAAGCGGGAATACTGCTTGTGCATCCAATCCGTTAAACCACAAAGTTATTCCATATGAGTCCACCATACCTTCCTATATATGCGGTATCTACCTGCCGTTCCAAGTAAATTTGTATGTGTCAAACTCTAAACCTTCAAATGAAATTCTGTTTTGTATGCTCGAATAGTTCATGTATCGACTAGGGCTATCCGTATCTTCCATGCTAGGGGGGTTATTCTCAAGAGGAGTGGACTCCGCTCCTCACTCGCGAGAAAATGGCTGGTCACTGGGATGCCCACTCCCATGCTTTATGCAAATCAAATCAAAATAATTGCAAACCAAACTCCCCCAGGGATGTTGCTAGTTGGATGGTACCCCGTTGTTTCGGATGGCTGTGGAGTGTGCTTGTTGGTGGTGGGGGAGTATAAACTTTACCATTCTGTTTGGGAACCGCCTATAATTTGTGTAGCATGGAAGATATCGCCATCTCTCGGTTGTTATGTTGACAATGAAAGTATGCCACTCAAAATATTATTTATCTCTGCTTTAAAATCGAGCTCTGGCACCTCTACAAATCCCTGCTTCCCTCTGCGAAGGGCCTATCTATTTACTTTTATGTCGAGTCATCACCCTCTTATTAAAAAGCATCAGCTGGAGAGCACCGTTGTCATTTGCATCCATTACTATTAATTTATATTGGGTATGACTGTGACTGGATCTCTTTTACCATGAATTACAATGTTTAGTTAGTCCTTGATCTTTAAAGGTGCTCTGCATTTATGTTTTGCAGTCTCAGAAAGGGCTAGCGAGATACCATCTTGTTATATCATATTATGGTTGTTTTGAGAAAGTGTTGTCATCCGAGATTTATTATTATTGCTCACTAGTTGATTATGCCATTGACATGAGTAAACATGAGACCTAAATGTTATTGTGAATATGGTTAGTTCATAATCTTTGTTGAAAACTTGAATGCTGGCTTTACATATTTACAACAACAAGAGCAAACAGAGTTTGTAAAAGTTTTTCTTTATCACTTTCAGTTTATCAACTGAATTGCTTGAGGACAAGCAAAGGTTTAAGCTTGGGGGAGTTGATACGTCTCCGTCGTATCTACTTTTCCAAACACTTTTGCCCTTGTTTTGGACTCTAACTTGCATGATTTGAATGGAACTAACCCGGACTGACGTTGTTTTCAGCAGAATTGCCATGGTGTTATTTATGTGTAGAAACAAAAGTTCTCGGAATCACCTGAAACTTCACGGAGATTATTTTTGGAAATAATAAAAAATATTGGTGAAAGAATCAAGGCCAGGGGCCCACACCCTGGGCACGAGGGTGGGGGGCGCGCCCCCTGCCTCGTGGGCCCCCTGGAGCTCCACCGACCTCAACTCCAACTCCATATATTTGTGTTTGGGGAGAAAAAATCAGAGAGAAAGATTCATCGCGTTTTACGATACGGAGCCGCCGCCAAGCCCTAAACTCTCTCAGGAGGGCTGATCCGGAGTCCGTTCAAGGCTCTGGAGAGGGGAATCCGTCGCCATTGTCATCATCAACCATCCTCCATCACCAATTTCATGACGCTCACCGCCGTGCGTGAGTAATTTTATCATAGGCTTGCTGGACGATGATGGGTTGGATGAGATTTATCATGTAATCGAGTTAGTTTTGTTAGGGTTTGATCCCTAGTATCCACTATGTTCTGAGATTGATGTTGCTATGACTTTGCTATGCTTAATGCTTGTCACTAGGGCCCGAGTGCCATGATTTTAGATTTGAACCTATTATGTTTTCATGAATATATGTGAGTTTTAGATCCTATCTTGCAAGTCTATAGTCACCTACTATGTGTTATGATCTGGCAACCCCGAAGTGACAATGATCGGGACCACTCCCGGTGATGACCGTAGTTTGAGGAGTTCATGTATTCACTATGTGTTAATGCTTTAGTTCGGTACTCTATTAAAAGGAGGCCTTAATATCCCTTAGTTTCCGCTAGGACCCCGCTGCCACGGGAGGGTAGGACAAAAGATGTCATGCAAGTTCTTTTCCATAAGCATGTATGACTATATTCAGAATACATGCCTACATTACATTGATGAATTGGAGCTAGTTTTGTGTCACCCTATGTTATGACTGTTACATGATGAACCGCATCCGGCATAATTCCCCATCACCGATCCAATGCCTACGAGCTTTTCACATATTGTTCTTCGCTTATTTACTTTTCCATTGCTACTGTTACAATCACTACAAAACCCAAAAATATTACTTTTGCTACAGTTACCGTTACTTCCATATTACTTTGCTACTAAATACTTTGCTACAGATATTAAGTTATCCAGGTGTGGCTGAATTGACAACTCAGTTGCTAATACTTGAGAATATTCTTTGGCTCCCCATGTGTCGAATCAATAAATTTGGGTTGAATACTCTACCCTCGAAAACTGTTGCGATCCCCTATATTTGTGGGTTATCAACTCTCTCCAGTATATATATACACGTTGGAGCCTCAACGCTTGTAGTTTCTCTCTTCACACTCTGTCACCCTCTCCAGATCTAAACAAGACTTCGTTGGCCCCTCTCTCTCCCCTCACTGCTGGTCTGCTTGTAGTTGCTCTCTTCACACTCTCTCACCCTCTCCAGATCTAAACAAGACTTTGTTGGCCTCTCTCTCTCCCCTCACTGCTGGTCAATGAGCCGGCAGGATCCGGCCACCGGGAAGGGAAGGAGGCTTAATGCTGTCGCCGTCGGCGAGGGAGGGAATCCACTACCGGCGCAGCTGTTCACTTTCACCCAGCGGCGGCGCGGGAGGGCCTCCGACCCCTTCTTCTTCGCCGTCGTACATAGTGTGGTCCGAACGGCCTCCGGTCGCCCACCGAACCACACCCCAAGAACCTTAAGGTATAATTTACTTATTCCACATGCATTGCTCTAGCTGCAAGTGGGCTTTTTCCGCTTCTGCACTCGAATCTAGGTGTTGGATCAAACAGGAAAGTAGTGGGGAAAGTTGTACACCATGAATCTAGGATGTGATTCAAAGAGGAAAGGAATGGGGGAAAGTATTGGGAAAAGTTGTATAGCATGAATCTAGGACGTGTTTCAAAAAGGAAAGGAAGGGGATAGTAGTGGGGAAAGTTGTATCGCATGAATCTAAGACGTGGTTCAAAAAGAAAAGGAATGGGGGAAAGTTGTATAGCATAAATCTAGGACGTGATTCAAAGAGGAAAGGAATGCGGGAAAGTACTAGTACAGACTGGCTATCCAGCACCTACGTTGGTCGAAAAGGGAAAACAATGACAAACACAGTACGCACATCTGTAACGAACTGACCTTTTGTTTTGGGGGACAAGGCTATAGAGTTTGAGCAGGACTAGATTTGCTGCGCTCGCAGAGGGAAAGGTGTCTAAAGATAACAAAGCTGGGACCAACACGAATATGCTCCTTGGTTGTTTGTTCTTTGTTGCAACAGACTGCGCATCACCCCAGTACATCGGTAGATGCACATGGTGTTGGTGCATCCACTGTCCCGTGCAACTCTTTAGCTGTTGTTAATCTAAGGCCCTGTTTGGTTAAAAACTCCCTAGTCCCTACTTGCTTGTTTCCAGGAACTAAACATGGACTAGAGGTTATTAAATGACATGCTAAAATACCATGTTACCCCTAGTAATGAACTAATAGAGACAAGGTGCGATGCGTGGCAGGGGCAACTGTTGGAAAAAGTCCCAAAAGACTCTCCCTCGGGGTCTTCTTTCTTTAGTCCCAAATGCCCACTTTAGTCCCTAAAAGTCCCTCCTGTTTGGTTTAGATGGGACTGACACGGAGTTTTTTTAGTCCCTCCACCAAAATGTCCCTATAAACAAACACCCTCTAATAATGCCGCTGGAAAATTGATGCAATGCCACGTTTAAAAGCAAATTACATGTTTAACGAATTTTATTATTAATATAATCTCTCTGTTAATATTAATCAATGCCACCGTCTGAGAAATGCTACTGTCTTGCTTTATTTCCCATTTAGATAAGGTAGATGCTTCTTTTTGTTGGCTTTTGTGTCATCCACCGTTATTGACCACTAGTTGTTTCCTTTGCACCTCTGTGTAAACAGGGTTATCTACTTCACCTCGTTGCCATTGTGACCTTTTGTTGCACTGCACAAAACACTTTTGTTTTAAGAGTGTTTTGTGCAGTTCAACCAACCAAAATGTCACACCGACAACGTTGCTTGATTGCTTGATCTTAGTGGAACTGCACAAGAGGAGATCTTACTTCCTATCCATGTTGGCAAATTTGGTTCAGATCTTCTTCTTGTGAGTTGTTTGAATTCCGCGTCATGAGAGGTCAGTACTAGCCTTCTTTCACATGATTCTGCAGTGTGCTTTCATATGTTGTGCTACTTGTACGGTAATGTTGCTTGATTTTAGTGAACTGCACAAATGGAGACAAGACTTCCAATCTGTATGTGCACCGTAATATCCCATTGAGGTAATATAAGGATATTTCACAACTGTTGGCCTATATTTTGCCACTTTCATCAGAAAATTAATGTCATTGTTTAGTGTCGCGGGAGGCGAATCTAATTGACATGCCAAATCTTACATTGAAGGCGAAGCTTGTCTATTATTGAACCAAGTGATGAAGGGGAAGAACAAGCGGAAGAAAAACAAAAATCAACTCCCGGTGCTGTAATGAAGCACTGGAACTGTGATGACACAAGTAATGATATAGTTTTTCATCTTAATTTATTGCTATGGCTGGAACGAGCAATTGTTTTGCCACTGATTTGATGCCACTCTTAATGTAATACGTAATTATCTCTACTTGTGCAAACAGGGATCTTCTTTGAAGATACCATATATTTTAGTGGAACTACAGAAGAAGATGTTAGAAACATTAAACTAATCGAGGAGTATATAGTAAGCATGGCCACCATAGTAGATAGCAACAGATGGTTCCGGAGAAGTGCTTCATCTGTATGCTCTACACAATAAGCCTCCTGACAAAGGTTGGTACTCGCCCACTGATTTCATCCATATGATTGAGCTTTGTCATCTCTATTGGTGTTGTGCTACTGTTTAGATATTGTCATGAAAAAGTGGTATTGTCCTTGAGAAGTGCTTCATCTGTGTTGTTTTAAATATTTCCTTTCCTTTTTTCCGAGCAAACAAGGATGCTAGCATTTAGTTGTCCTCTTGTGCACAACAAGATCATCCTCCTCCTCTGAAGAAGAATATGGAGTACGTGAAGTGACTAGTTCCGATTATGCCAGGATGAAGAAGCCATGTCTATCTTCTCATCAGAAGGAGCAGTTGAAGGATGGTTACATTACCCCCCACAAGACCAAACTAACTTCAGCTCAGAAGGACTGACAAATCTCCATTTTCTTGCTGTGATGCGCGAGTACAATGTTGTTCTAGGATTCTTTCCGGTGAGTTCCATTTTTCTAAATGTGTGCTCTACATGGACCATGTAGGTGCCTGTTTAAACTATCAATTCATAGTACAGTTTGCTTTATACTAATCACTTTTTTGTATTTGTGCAAACAGGGGTGCTCAGCTTGATTTCAATGGGAACTGCAAAAAATGTTCATGAATACATCGAATCATTCATTTCCACCACAAGAAAGGAGGTGCCGATAAGTTCAAGGCGTTACAACATATAAGGGTGAAATCATACAAGCTATGCGCGAATTTGGTTGATTTTGGTGGAACTGCACAAAAAGAACAGCTGGTTTATTTAGCACGAGGTGCCATGTCAATGTCCGAACTGATGGCAAACCCTGCCCATTCCACAATCGTAGGCATTTTATATTTTGGAATGGGACAACCTTGTCAAATTTTGCTCATTGATTTTAGCAAGAAGACATGTGTTTGATATTTTCGAATTGGACGCCCTTTGTTGTCAGCAGCGTCGATCCATTTTTTTTCTTTATTCTTTAGTTGTGAAGTAAATATTGGCTCTGACAAGTGAATCGCTGAGATGCATAATCATAGATTGTTTTGAATGTTCTCAATGAATCGCTAGGCATGTGTGTTTGATTGCAATGTACAGGAACGGTAAAAAGCTGCTCAAACTCTTTGTACTCCTTTTGTTCCTTTTTACTTCGCACATTGTGAAAGTGCATACTTTTTTCTATAAGATTGGTCAAAGTAGAGATACTTTGACTGCAGACAAAACTTATATGAAGACTAGAAAGGACCAGAGGGAGTACATGTGAAATTGCTGCAAGCAAGGTGATCACCCTGGGAATAATGCTAGTGCGTATTGTTTTGCATGTCTATCCAATGCCAGTGATACAAGAATTCAAACTAATCGAAATAAATTCATTCATACACGGTCAGATTTCATATAAACATGCCGGATTTCATTACATTTCATACATTCTTCAACTAAAAAAGGGTGCGCTGGAGGTATAATTAATTAACTGAAGCTACCCAGCTGTGTCCGGCTGAGCCGAACAGAAGCTTCGGAGACTTAAACTACAGGTGGAGTTGTGTAACTGACATGTGGCCTAGATGCCAGTTGGGCCCACGTGTCAGTCAGCCAACTGCACCAACAGTTAAGTAGAAGCAGCGTCCTTCTCCAACATAGCTCTCTGACTCCACGTCGCCGCCAAGAAGCTAACCGGCTGTTAGTGGTCAACCCGCCTAGCTTGGCTTCAACCGGAGGGTAGCAGCGGTGGCCTCACTTGGACCCGAGCGGTGGCGACCTACTGTGTTCTACTCTTCCTCGTTTTCTGTGTGGCACGGCCTCGTTGGCAGCGGGGCGGGGCCTCGGCGGAGCCGGAGATGTCCTCTGTCTCGTTGCCGGCAGGCGGTGCCTCGGCGGAGTGGGGGAATCCTCCCCCTCGTTGCCGGCAGGGGGGCCTCGGCGGAGCCGGCGGTGTCCTCTGCCTCGTTGTTGGTGCCGCGGGGCCTCGGCGGAGCAGGGCCTCGTCGACGCCAGCGGAGCGGGGACTCGTCGGAGCCGGCATTGTCCTCTGCCTCGTCCTCGGTCTCGCCAAACAGCGCCTCGCCCGCTTCATCGCCCTCTTTGTAGGCGGCCGCAGCCTCCGCCACCCGCATGCGGTACCGCCAGCGCTCGAGGCGGCCCTCGCGGGCGGAGCGGTACGATCGAGCGGCGCCTCCTGCTCCGCCCGCTCCGCGGTGATCTGCTCCTCCGCCTGCAAGTGCTCCTGGAGGAGATGGTGGTTGTAGGCGGCGTCGGCCTGCGCCTCTCGGAACTGCTCCTCACACTTCTGCCTCACCGTGTCCATATATTGGCCACGGGCCTCGCCGATGGTCATGGTGCAATGCACCGACGAGGATGGCGCGGAGGAGGGGGTTGGCGCTGGATCGTCGACTACCATGTTCTCCATTGGGACGTCGTCGTCCTCCAGCTGCCTGCCAGCCAGCCAGTTGGGAGCAATGGTTGCCATCTCCTTGTGGTCCATCGTCCGCCTGTCCCGAAGAGCGCTGGAGCGCGAGGAAGCCATGGTGGGCAGTAGTGGTGTGGACAGGAGAAAGGGAACGGATGCGGATGACTGTGGCTATGGCCGGCACATCAGTTTATATAGCAATGGTGGGTGGCGGAGGGACGGACGTGTGGCGCCGGAGTAGCCGCCTCGGCAACCGTGTATCATTAATGTGGGCGGCAGAAGGACGGACGAACGACACTTGTGTCATTTGAAGGCGGAGCAATCGCCTGCACCGGGAAGCGAGGCGGGCGGCGCTGACCGTTTCGGGAGGAAAGCGCGCGCGAGCGAGGGAGGCGGTCTGGGTGGGCCAAGGCAGTCAGACTCGTGCTTGGCAGCGGGTCGGTCCAGCAGCCAGACATGCTGGCTCGCCAGCTAGCTCGCCGAGCTGAGCGACGACAATTAGACGATGGGCGTAGCTTCCGACCAGGAGCCGGCGCCAATGTCCAAGCCGGTTCATGCCGTGTTCACCATAGAGCAGGTGCGGCCGCACTTCAACGCCCTAATGGCGGAAGAGCTACCAGCGCAGGAGGACCTGTGCTGCAACTTCTGTCTCCTCAATGAGCACCGGTGAACAAGCGAACGACAATGTCATCGCGTACATGTGGCCCTATGATCCTGGCTTCCGAATGAGCAGCGGGCGCTGTATTAGACAATCCGTAGGGCCCGCGAGGCCCACTCCGTCGTCCTTCGAGTTGTTGCGCTCGCCATGGCGCCGCCGTCTCATGTTGTCAACATGGTCAATGGACATGAGGATGAGGAGATGACTTTACTTGGAGAGGATGACAGTGGGGACCCATCAGGGCCATAGCCGCACATACGCAAGTGCCTCCTTATTAGTATATAAAACTATAATTTTTTTGCTTCCTCCTGGTTTCCTGACATCACGGTCCCACACCATTGTCAACCTATGTAGTCAATAAACGAGAGAATTGCACAAGAAGTGGCCGACAGCTGGGACCAAGCAGCTCGAGCAGTATTTGTGTTTTTGAGGTGTGAGCACTGCAGAGTTTTTCTTGAGCGATGTTTAGCCCAGATATTAATTTTTCTTTTTAAACAACAACGAAAACATCGCTGAAGGTATTAACTGGGCTGGTTGTGGCCCGTCTAGCCCAGGCCCGATATCCAGCCCAGATATTAATTTTTTTCAAGCTGAAAATGGCTAGCCCAGCTATACTTTTTTTAGGAATACCCAGGCAAGGTCAAGTTGTTATTCTCCGCCCCGCTAGGTTGCAAATCTGTCCTAGGAGGGATGCATTAGGCTTAACTAGAAAATGGGCTTTAAGAAATAATAAATGGGATCTAATTATAAAAACTGGGCAGTAACTATAAAAAATGCACCAAACACATAATTACTTTATAACATATTATTTTTGGATATTGAAAATTTTAATTTCATTAATTATTGCGAGTGCAATGTTTTGTAGGATTTTTACGTAATATAAATTTATATTAAAATTGTATTTAATCTGACTAGAAATTTCGGGATAAAAATATTTTGGATCCCATCAAAATGTGGGAAATTTTATTGAATTCTGTTTTGAACGGTAGGTTGAAATGGGCTGTATTTTTAATAAACTGTAAATGGGCTATAGTAAATTTCATTAGAATTCAAAAATTGGCTGCACAATCTTACAAATCTCAAATGGGCTATATGTTCTCTGCCACACACTTGTGGCCTTACTAAGTTGACGCGTCCCCTAAAAAAAGAGTTAACGCGTATGCAAGGCTTTGTCAACTTATAGTCAACACACAGTTCTAGCAGCAGTGGCCATTGGATGTCCATCCAACGGATGTCGTGCTTCTTATGCAATCTCGGATATTCTAGCTTCACCCGCCCAAAAAATGATTCCTCCCCCTGACATCTGGGGCGCACCATTTCGGAAGCTGACCTGTGGGCCTACTAAGTTGATGCGTACCAAGGGCTTTGTCAACTTAGTTAATATAAATGATTCTAGCTGTAGTGACCGTACGATGTCCATCCAACGGCCCTCGTGCTTCTTCAACCTCTAGTCTTCTTGCTCCATCCGCCCAAAGCAGCGCCTGTCATGCCGCCTGCTCCTGCCTCCCGTGGCCAGCTGTGCTGCCGCGGAGGCCTCACCGCCCCCTACTACTCCCACCGCTGGCCAGGCCATCCCTCCACTCACCCACACCCCCTGTTATTCTGCGGCGATGGCGGTCTCACACCGCAGCCGAACCAGTGAACCCTCATACTCCTCTCCGCGTGGGTATCCACTGCCGTGTCCTTCCCGGCTCCGCGTCGTCCCCTTCCTAGGCCTCGCCGTCGTCCACCGCCGTGGTGCTCTCGGCGCGGCGTGGTCAATGTGGTCAACGACCGACTTCCATTGGAAGAGTACTGTACGTGGATAGGCTGACAGCTGGGTCCACGGCAACCGCAAGGAAGTGCCTCCTTATTACGTGCAAAATAATTATTCCTCCACCTGACAGCGGGGACCCACCATACGGGCCACCGTATTTCGTGAAAAAAAATGTTTCCTCCCTGACTGCTAGGACCCACCAGCTACATCTTCACACGCAAGGAAATGCGTCTGGGCAAAAAAACGATGCGCCCCCTGACTGCTGGGACCCACCAGCTACATCTTCGCACGCAAGGAAGTGCCTGACAGTTGGGACCCACCTGGTCGAAGCGTACGTAGCTTTTTCATTCTGGTCACGAACGTGTACATACATACTGGTCGATGTGGAGGCGCGCACGTGTCGTAGTAGAGGCGCGCACGTAGCATGTACACGTACGTACAGTGGCGAGTGTGCAAGAAAGAAAATACGGCCACGTACGTACATACGGGCGGGGTCTCGAACGCCTACTCGCGCATACGTACGGTCAGGGCTCATGTACATGGCTGGGTCGGAACGGAGAAACAGCGTCGTCGTCGTGTTCATGGGGAGCCAACCGGCTGGGTCGGAACGGAATGCGTCGTCGTGTTCATCGTGAGGGCTTGGACGGAACAGCCGATGAAAACGAGGCCTGGTGTACCACAGATCAGAGGAAACAACCTTTGTGTTCGACCGACCACGGTCAAAACGGGATCCTGTTCATCGGGAGGGGTCTGGCGTACCACAAAACAGAGGAAACGGACCTCCTACGGTCGAAACGGGGTCCTGTTGATCGGGAGGGGTGTGGCGTACCGCAAAATGGAGGAAACGGACTTGTGTTGGAGCGCTACAGTCGAAACGGCGGTCCTGTTCATCGGGAGGGGTGTGGCCTACCGCAAAACGGGACTCCACGAGATACTATTCATCTCCACCGTCGAGGCCCTCCAGCCTCCACGGGCTACTGTTCATCCACCGTCGACATCCTCCAACCTCCACCTGCGACTGTTCATCCACGGGCTCCTGTTCATCCAGCCTCCATCGCGCGCGACTCCACCGGCTACTGTTCAACCAGCCCTCTCCACAGGCTCCTGTTCAACCACACCTCCACGGGCTACTGTTCATCCAGCCCTCCACGGGGTGGTCCTGTTCATCCAGCCCTCCACGGGGTCTTGTTCATCCAGCCCCAACCGGCTCGATCGATCGGGGTCCTGTTCATCCAGAGGCAACACCAAGGGGTCCTGTTCATCCACCCCCACCGGGAACTGTTCATCCAAACTCCCCCAGCAACGCTCACTGTTCATCCAGAGGCAGCATCGATCGGCTTCAGTTAGCAGCAGTAGCGAAGGAATCGCTCGATCGGGTTCAGTTAACAGCCACCGATCGATCGCACGGGTTCAGTAACGCATAGCCTGCAGTGCAATCACTCGGGTTCAGTTAGAGCCCAACGCCTCGCACCCACGCGCGTACGTGTACGAGAGAAACGCGCAAACCTCCGTGCATCGCTCGGCCCCAACCACCCACCGTAACCGGGAACACCCCGATATTTTCCTAGCCCTTGCTTCTACCACGGTTTTTTCTGTCATGGACGGCCCAAAGAATGTCATGCAGATGCGTCTCCGGCCCGCCCAGGACGAAAAGCCCATTTTCTATCAGGATTTTTTGTCATAGAAGTAGGAGCCCACCACATCTATGATGATACCGGGTTTTGTGACAATTATCGTCATAGAAGTGTCATAAGTATGACAGAAAAAAATTCATTTGGCCTAAAATGTCACGGATGTGTCTTTTTTTGTAGTGATGATATAAGGAAATATAAATAACAACTTTATTATTGCCTCTAGGGCATATTTCCTTCACTTAAAATGATTGGTGTTTCTTCTATTGATTCCTTGTTTAGTAAAGTTAAGATTGATGAAAAAGGGACTGGAGAAGAGTCAACTTTAGGTAGAAGGCGTCCCAATATTTCAGAGGGTGAAAATCTTGTTGAGAAAATTGATAAAAGTGGGTTTGGAGAGGTCAAAACTTTAACTAGTGATGTTCCCACTCTTTTGGATTACAAAGACTTTAATTATGATAGTTGCTCTTTGATTGATTGTATTTCTTTGTTGCAATCCATGATAAATTCACCCCATGCTTATGAACAAAATAAGGCTTTTACTAAACTTATTGTTGATACTATGATGAAAGCTTTTGAAGAAAAAATGGAATTAGAAGTATAAATTCCTAGTAAATTGCATGATGAACGGGAACCTACTATAAAATTCAAGATTAAAAATTATAAGTGTTTTGCTTTGTGTGACTTGGGTGCTAGTGTTTCTACAATTCTGAAATCTTTATGTGATGTGCTTGGTCTTACTAATCTTGAAGAATGTTCTTTGAATTTGCACTTGGCGGATTCTACTATTAAAAAGCCTATGGGAAGAATAAATTATGTTCTTATTCTTGCAAATAGGAATTATGTGCCCATAGATTTTATTGTTCTTGATATTGATTGCAATCCATCTTGTCCAATTATTCTTGGTAGACCGTTTTTACGCACTATCGGTGCCGTGATTGATATGAAAGAAGGCAATATTAAGTTCCAATTTCCTTTGAGGAAGGGTATGAAACACTTTCCTAGAACAAGAATTAATCAACCTTATGAATCAATCATGAGGGCATCTTATGGATCTCGAACCAAAGATGACAATACTTAGATCCTTGCTTTATGCCTAGCTAAGGGCGTAAAATTATAGCGCTTGTTGGGAGGCAACCCAATGAATAAATTTTATTTTTGCTTTTTGCTTTCTATTTTTGAGTGTTAACACAATTATGGTACTATTATGTTTGTGTTTTTTGTGTTTTAATTAGTGTTTGTACCAAGTAGAACCGATAGGATCTTCTTGGGTGATAGTTGTTTGATCTTGCTGAAAAAGCAGAAACTTTGCGCTCACGAAAATAATTCTCATTTTTTATCAGAAAGTGATTTTGCCCTGATTCTTTTTGCAAAAGATTAATATACAAATTTCTCAGGTATTCCTATTTTTTTCATAATTTTTGGAGTTCCATAAGTTTTCGAAAAAGTCAGATTGCTACAGACTGTTCTGTTTTGACAGATTCTGTTTTCTTTGTGTTGTGTGCTTATTTTGATAGCTCTATGGTTTTCTTTGATGAGTTTTTGCCATATAAAAGTTGTAATATAGTAGATATAATACAAAAACAAAATATGAATTGGTTTGATACAGCACTTATAGTAATGGTTTTCTTTCTTACACTAACGGATCTCACAGAGGTTTTGTTGAGTTTTGTGTGATTGAAGTTTTCAAGTTTTGGGTTATCTTACGATGGATGAAGGAAGGATAAAAGAGCCTAAGCTTGGGGATGCCCCGGCATCCCAAGCTTGTGACGCCCGGATAGTTACGCTACAGTAATCCTCCGCTAATGATGCCACGTCACCTCGATTGCGGTGGCTAATCCCGCACTAGTTCGAAACCGATTTGAATTCGATTTAAAAATCAGGCAAACAACAAAAGTTTTCAAAATTTAAAACTATAATGTTCAGAGTGAGCCAAATAATTCATAAGTAATTATGGCAGAGGAACTACACTTTTATAAAATGTTCAGCTACTCGAAAACGATTTAAACAGTAGCCAAAACAATTATTTAAATGCTTTTAAAATGATGAACAATTACAAACTAATATATTTAGGTGCCAAGTTAATTGTGGCAGTGATATTATTCCTATTACCAATTTAGGGATCACTTTTGTATTTTACTAAAACTAAAATAAATAGAAACTAAGATAAAACAGTAAAGAAATAAAAGAAAAGAAAATACAAAAGCAAAAGGCAAAACAAAACTAAAAAAAAGGGCCCCTGGCCAACTGGGCCAGACGGCCCAGCTCACCGGCCAGGCCGGCCCACCTGACCCAGCCGGCAGAACCGCCCCTGCCTTACCCCACAAGGGGAAAACCCTAGCCCGTAACCTCCCCCACTCCCCCCCACTCACGCGCCCACCCCACTCCCTCTACCCCCGACCCAATCGGGATCGGGCCCGACCCCATCGCCGCCGCCCGGAGACGCCACCCCGTCGCCGCGCCGGAACGCCCCCCCGCCTCGGTCACCACGCCGGCCCTCAGATCGCCGTCCCGCTGCTCGTCCTCATCTCCCTTCTCGCCGGACACCGTGGGCGCACGCCGCCGCTACCTCGCCGTCGACCCTCTCGACTCCGGCACCCCCTGGCTTCCCTAAGCCCCCCTGCCGATCCTTTGTGAGCCCCCCTCCCTCCGTTTCCCCTCGAACCCTCCTCTGCTCGCTACCGTGTTCGCGTAACCACGTCCGAGCGTCGCGCCCCTCATGCTCCAGCGCGCGCCCCCTCCCCTCCCGACGCCTTCGCCCGCGCCTGCCCCGTCCGGCCTCCGGACGCGGCCGTCGCCTCACCGCAGCCGCCGGTGCCCTGCTCCCTCACCCAGTCTCCCTGCCGCTATGTTTCGACCGGCGCCCGTGCGGCCCTTGGTCGCCGGTGCCCGTGCCTGTTCCACCCTCCCCTCGTCGCTCGGGTGGGCTACGCTCGCACCCAGGGGCTCCGCCCCGTTTCGCCCACCTCCGACGCGCCCCCAGCCGCCCTGCACCGCCCCTGGCCGCGCCTCCCCTCCGGCCGCAGCCGCGCATCGCCGGCGCGCCCGTTCGGGCGACGCCGCGCCCGTCAGGCGCCCATGCCCGTTACCACGCGGCCACCCCGGTCGGCCTCCTGGGCCACTGCCGGGTGGGGCCTGATGCCCCCTGGGCCACTGACGTAGGGGCCCCACACCCCTAAATCGAAAATTAAAAAGAAAATGAAAATGTAATTAATTAGTTAATTGGTTAATTAATTAAGTTAATTAATCATGTTTTAATTAATCTAATTAATTAGTTAATTTAATTAAACAGTAGTTAATTAGCTAAACCCTAATTAAACTAATCAGAGTATGACATGCGGGACCCACACGCAGTTGACCCAGTCAACTGCACAGTTGACTGCTGATGTCAGCATGATGTCATGCTGACGTCATCTTTTACTATTCTGGATAATGTTGAAATAAATAATTAAATTCCAGAAAATTAATAAAAACTTTAGTAATTTGTATTAAATAAACCGTAGCTCGGATCAAAAAACTTTATACATGAAAGTTGCTCAGGACGGCGAGACGAACCCGGATACGCAGCCCGTTCGTCCGCCACGCACCCCTAACATATCAAACTCGCAACTTTCCCCCTCCGTCTCCTTTGCCCGAAAACGCGAAACGCCGGGGATACTTTCCCGGTTGTTTTCCCCCCTTCGCCGGTATCACCTACCCCTGCGTTAGATCACCTCTAGCACCGCGTTTGTCTTGTTATGCTTTGATTGCTATGTTGTTTATTGTGTTCCCCCTCCGTTACTTTTTCCGGTAGACCCCGAGACCGACGCCGCTGCTACCCAGTACGACTACGGTGTTGACGATCTCTCTCTCTTGCCAGAGCAACCAGGCAAGCCCCCCCCTTGATCACCAGATATCGCCTACTCTTCTCTATACTGCTTGCATTAGAGTAGTGTAGCATGTTACTGCTTTCGTTATTCCTATCCTGATGCATAGCCTGTTTTTGATACTGCTGTTGATACCTTTACCTGCAATCCTACTGCTTAGTATAGGATGCTAGTGTTCCATCAGTGGCCCTACACTCTTGTCCGTCTGCCATGCTATACTACTGGGCCATGATCACTTCGGGAAGTGATCGCGGATATATACTATATACTTTACACTGTTACATTACATGTGATACTGTTCGGAGATGGGGGCTGAAGGGGCAGGTGGCTCCATCCCGGTAGAGGTGGGCCTGGGTTCCCGACGGCCCCCGACTGTTACTTTGAGGCGGAGCGACAGGGCAGGTTCAGTCCACCTAGGAGAGAGGTGGGCCTGGCCCTGGTCGGCGTTCGCGGATACTTAACACGCTTAACGAGATCTGGGTATTTGATCTGAGTCTAGCCATTTGGTCTATACGCACTAACCACCTACGCGGGAGTAGTTATGGGTATCCCGACGTCGTGGTATCAGCCGAAGCACTTCTTGACGTCAGCGACTGAGTGGCGCGCGCCGGGTTGGACCGCGTAACGTGACTTCCGTTGTACTGGAGGTTGCTAGGTCTGCTCACCGGCCGCGTTCGCAACGTGCAGGTGTGCTCAGGGCGATGGGCCCAGACCCCTGCGCGCTTAGGTTTAGACCGGCGTGCTGACCGCTCTGTTGTGCCTAGGTGGGGCTGCGACGTGTTGATCTTCCGAGGCCGGGCATGACCCAGGAAAGTGTGTCCGGCCAAATGGGATCAAGCGTGTTGGGCTATGTGGTGCACCCCTGCAGGGAAGTTTATCTATTCGAATAGCCGTGTCCCTCGGTAAAAGGACGACCCGGAGTTGTACCTTGACCTTATGACAACTAGAACTGGATACTTAATAAAACACACCCTTCCAAGTGCCAGATACATCCCGGTGATTGCTCTCCAACAGGGCATCGAGGAGGGGATCGCCGGGTAGGATTATGCTATGCGATGCTACTTGGAGGACTTCAGTCTACTCTCTTCTATATGCTGCAAGACGGAGGCGACCAGAAGCGTAGTCTTCGATAAGACTAGCTATCCCCCTCTTATTCTGGCATTCTGCAGTTCAGTACACTGATATGGCCCTTTACACATATATCCATGCATATGTAGTGTAGCTCCTTGCTTGCGAGTACTTTGGATGAGTACTCACGGTTGCTTTCTTCCCCCTTTTCCCCCTTTCCTTTCTTCTGGTTGTCGCAACCAGAGGTTGGAGCTCAGGATCCAGACGCCACCGTCGACGACGACTCCTACCACACTGGAGGTGCCTACTACTACGTGCAGCCCGCTGATGACGACCAGGAGTAGTTAGGAGGATCCCAGGCAGGAGGCCTGCGCCTCGTTCGATCTGTATCCCAGTTTGTGCTAGCCTTCTTAAGGCAAAACTTGTTTAACTTATGTCTGTACTCAGATATTGTTGCTTCCGCTGACTCGTCTATGATCGAGCACTTGTATTCGAGCCCTCGAGGCCCCTGGCTTGTATTATGATGCTTGTATGACTTATTTTATTTGTAGAGTTGTGTTGTGATATCTTCCCGTGAGTCCCTGATCTTGATCGTACACATTTGCGTACATGATTAGTGTACGATTGAACCGGGGGCGTCACAAGTTGGTATCAGAGCCAACTGCCTGTAGGAATCCCCCTTCCCAACTCCTTGGCCGAAGTCGAGTCTAGACATTACAAAACTTTTACTAACATGGTTGTGTGTCTTACGGGCACACGTCGCCATCGGGGGTTGTAGGATCTTTTACTCCTTGACCTATACTCTGGGACTTTGACACCTCTTCTATTCGGGTTAAATGATTTTGCTAAAATCTAACTCTAGGTTCTCGTTACCACTTCCTGCCGGAGAGCCCTGTAATTACGGATGATCGATTGCTTCAACAGGAGATTCTGACAATACTCTCGGTTGTTCCTTTGATACTTTGTGCCATCCCTCTTGCAATTCCATTCCATCGATAAACCCTAATGGATAACCAAGTACACTTGCCATTCTTGCAAGCATTCCCCGTTGATCTTGTTATTACAAGATACCCCGAAAATTCTCTCTAATGTTTCGAGAACATGTTGTGCCTACTGCCTTGCAGTTCTTCGCCACCTGAATATCCCTAAGAATAATTTGTCGCACTTCCCGAGTCCGCTCATCCCAGTTGTTCAGATGTTTCACGAAAGACTTTGAAATACTATTCAATCCTCTGAAAACCCTTAGCAGCTTTATTGCTTTGCAAATACTTGTCTACTTGCATTATGGATGCTTCCCATATATCTGGCAATATTCAATAGTATCTTTTGACACCGTCATTTCGATCCTATTGATTCAACATGTGTGCGAATGCACACAATCATCTATCAAGCCTTTTAAATTATTCTTCGGCTCAGACATCATTTTAAACATGAGCTGGTTCTCGACCAATCAAATTGTCCTCGATTGTACCCCTAAGTCTGTTCAACTTATCCATTCTTAATCAGAGCGTCTGCTTCTGATCCTTCAATTTGGAAATCATAATTCCTTTGTTATCGAAGCATCGAATTATTCAGATATTCTATAATCAGATGCCTTTGCATTGTTTCTTTATCTGATTGAGTACCGATACTCACATCAGCCCCATTTTGGATCGCCATACCCATTGCCGGGTTATTATCCGACAATGTCCTTCACAACCAAAATTCTTGTGAGTTCTTTACCTGATACATAATGCCCTTGGTAAATTGTATCATCTGCTTGGCCAACCATGCTCTGCTTTCGGGCTTGTGTTGATTACTCTTGAAACTTGTGGTATATGTTTCTAAGAAGGCCCTATGGGTCGGACGTATGCCTTCTCTAAACCGTGAGAACCCGAAAGTTTTCACGAGCCATACTCTTCTGATGTTTCGCCAGATAAGATTTCAACACTACAACTTCATCGAACGCGAGAAGTGAATGAAAGGTTATGCCTTGGAGAAGTGGGAGTCGACCTTGAACTTTGTGTTCATGCCCATGGACACGATGTAGATCCTATCATGGAAGCTTCTTGTAACTATTTCCTTGATATAATATCCTTTGGTATCGGTGGATTGATCTTTTGCAATCGTGGTTCCGACCATGTTCTCCTTTAAATGACCTTTCTCGTGCAAGTTTAAGCCTTTGTCTTCTACAGAGTAATACCCTAGTCCAATATCTACTTTGATCTGTCGTCGAGCATTACCCCCTGGTATCTCGAGATTATCATGGAACTGCATAACCTCTTATGAGTTCTTCATCAGGTATTACTTTCTCACGGACTCCAATTTTTTTTCACGGGTTTTGAGTTATGAAACACTCAAGGACACCGATAACGGAATCGAGTCCGCACTCTGATTCAATAACTCTAAGTAATTTTCGTTGCTTACGAGTTTAATAATCCTTCCAGTCATCCCAAGCCTGATCGACTATATCATTATCGTGCTAAATTTTAACTGTGCCACCTAGTCCTTATTCCCGGAGCACAACTTTTGACGTTGAGCTAAGCTTACGTCGATTTTCCTCGTCATATCATTTCGCCTTGAACAGCAAGCTCGATTTCGAATTTGTGTCGTACTAGTGGTTTAATTAACCTTCACTTCATCATTCGTTTGACTTGATGTCATCATCGATCGATTACATCTTCATGAAATCTCTCGACAAATGTGTCGTGATCATCATCAACAATTTGAGCTCCTCCAGAATATCAATTGAATTCATGAAGAGAAATACCATCCTTGCTCTCGATGAGTCGTGTTATCATCGGCCACTTTATTGCCTTCCCTCCGACACAAACTTGTTCGTGTTTTGTGTTATACCTTGAGTTCGTTGCTATGTTCTTCTTTACATTGGAGAATTACCACCTTATATGTCAAAAATGCCGTGGGGATTTCAACACCTCTGAAGAATTCTTGGTATAGTGTTACTTCTCACCATCACCATTCCGACATTGGTCGTGCAACCCAACCCATATTTCGGGTGCACCTATCAACCAATGCTTAAACTGGGTATGTTTCCTCGAGCATATCCCCTCATATCATTTCATCTGACTAATGATATCTCCTTGTTCACATACTTGTGGAAACCCATCTTTTGGAAGACTCGATGAATTGTCGTTGAATTCATTAGCTACCTCCTTCTCCCTTCATTGTTTTAATGATGAGCTTTTCTTTCGGGACTCGCTTCCATAGTTCAATTCCCGAGAATCTTACAATGTCATCTCGACAATTTACGTTGCACTTTCTTCTCAGGCATCCTGAGTCTGACGTATCCTAACACCGATCAGATCTGAATCTCGGTCAGATATGATGGTTGGAATATATTTGCAAGGGTAATAACAATGTTCTTTCATGACCCGGTAAGGTGATGTCATGCCCGGCACACCTGGCCGAAGGACCTACTGTTATAGTTTCCTTTTAGCAAGGTTATCCATCCTTCCATGAGGAAATTGAAAGACTTATTCTATGAGTTGTTCCTGATGGATCCTTTGTGTATCCCAAAGTCTGACCTTTGCTTGAATACCATGTCAATGCTATCTCGAAGCATGTCTGTGGTACTCCGATTTTCGACAAGAACATTTGAAGCCCAATGCTAAATGTTTTCTTGCTCAATTATCCAAACACCGTTGTATGGGTAATATCATGAAATCCCTTCCCCTTACCTTAATGGTTTTCTACTTTCTATCCTGTCATGGATATCATGCACTGCTTGTCCTTGGGAAGGATATACCCTGAAGTATGTGTTTAAACACATTTTCCTTTCCATTGTTTGGTTTTAACCTTTCTTGTGATCTATATGATCTAAGCAGTAATATTTCACTGTTTATGTAAACACCTCGTTGTACCACTGTGTCAGTAAGACTCTGTTACTATTGTTGATGACATGTCGGTAACCGCCGATGGACGAGAACCTTGCCTACTGGTCCGCCTCGTTTCAACGAGCAGGAAAACGGTTCTCTTCGTCCCTCGCCCTTGGTACCGACAATGTTGCCGACATAACTGATAGGCTACCCTCTGACATGCCTTGCTATTGTGACCGTGCAAGATGTCACCGCTCCTATTTGTAACCCACATGGTGAAGCATGGTGGGCCCATAACCCACAGGTCCCAGGATCGAAACCTGACTCTCCTGTACACCCTGTTGTCAAAGTTATTCCTCGCGCTTGACTAAGTATGTAATTCACGGGCCACCTGCCTGTTGATCTATTCAGGTATCAGATGCAATGCTTATTCACATTGCTCTAAACCCCTTCAACACTTTGTTTGAGGCATCGAACGATTGCCTGCCCGCTCGAAACTTCCCATGATACTTCCTTACTTTGCTCTCGATATTTTCTTAAGTTTTAATTCGAGAGTTACTTTCCGCCACTTTCCCCTGTGTTAACTACTAGGTAGTCAACCTTGCAGAGGTCCGTTCTTACAGTATAACCACCCCTTATCCTTTCGTAAGTACGATGAAATTTCCGAAGAAAGGATGATGACTTCATCATGATGACCTGAAGCAGAGAAATGAAGACATCATTATAATGGATCGACCTCTTCGAGAAGAGCAGCCAAGACTGAGAAGACTCGTTAGAATTTCGTAACCAAATCCCTTTTCCCCTTACTCCCCGCTTAAATCTCGGGACGAGATTTCTTGTAGTGGAGGAGAATTGTGACGCCCGGATAGTTACGCTACAGTAATCCTCCGCTAATGATGCCACGTCACCTCGATTGCGGTGGCTAATCCCGCACTAGTTCGAAACCGATTTGAATTCGATTTAAAAATCAGGCAAACAACAAAAGTTTTCAAAATTTAAAACTATAATGTTCAGAGTGAGCCAAATAATTCATAAGTAATTATGGCAGAGGAACTACACTTTTATAAAATGTTCAGCTACTCGAAAACGATTTAAACAGTAGCCAAAACAATTATTTAAATGCTTTTAAAATGATGAACAATTACAAACTAATATATTTAGGTGCCAAGTTAATTGTGGCAGTGATATTATTCCTATTACCAATTTAGGGATCACTTTTGTATTTTACTAAAACTAAAATAAATAGAAACTAAGATAAAACAGTAAAGAAATAAAAGAAAAGAAAATACAAAAGCAAAAGGCAAAACAAAACTAAAAAAAAGGGCCCCTGGCCAACTGGGCCAGACGGCCCAGCTCACCGGCCAGGCCGGCCCACCTGACCCAGCCGGCAGAACCGCCCCTGCCTTACCCCACAAGGGGAAAACCCTAGCCCGTAACCTCCCCCACTCCCCCCCACTCACGCGCCCACCCCACTCCCTCTTCCCCCGACCCAATCGGGATCGGGCCCGACCCCATCGCCGCCGCCCGGAGACGCCACCCCGTCGCCGCGCCGGAACGCCCCCCCGCCTCGGTCACCACGCCGGCCCTCAGATCGCCGTCCCGCTGCTCGTCCTCATCTCCCTTCTCGCCGGACACCGTGGGCGCACGCCGCCGCTACCTCGCCGTCGACCCTCTCGACTCCGGCACCCCCTGGCTTCCCTGAGCCCCCCTGCCGATCCTTTGTGAGCCCCCCTCCCTCCGTTTCCCCTCGAACCCTCCTCTGCTCGCTGCCGTGTTCGCGTAACCACGTCCGAGCGTCGCGCCCCTCATGCTCCAGCGCGCGCCCCCTCCCCTCCCGACGCCTTCGCCCGCGCCTGCCCCGTCCGGCCTCCGGACGCGGCCGTCGCCTCACCGCAGCCGCCGGTGCCCTGCTCCCTCACCCAGTCTCCCTGCCGCTATGTTTCGACCGGCGCCCGTGCGGCCCTTGGTCGCCGGTGCCCGTGCCTGTTCCACCCTCCCCTCGTCGCTCGGGTGGGCTGCGCTCGCACCCAGGGGCTCCGCCCCGTTTCGCCCACCTCCGACGCGCCCCCAGCCGCCCTGCACCGCCCCTGGCCGCGCCTCCCCTCCGGCCGCAGCCGCGCATCGCCGGCGCGCCCGTTCGGGCGACGCCGCGCCCGTCAGGCGCCCATGCCCGTTACCACGCGGCCACCCCGGTCGGCCTCCTGGGCCACTGCCGGGTGGGGCCTGATGCCCCCTGGGCCACTGACGTAGGGGCCCCACACCCCTAAATCGAAAATTAAAAAGAAAATGAAAATGTAATTAATTAAATTATTAATTAGTTAATTGGTTAATTAATTAAGTTAATTAATCATGTTTTAATTAATCTAATTAATTAGTTAATTTAATTAAACAGTAGTTAATTAGCTAAACCCTAATTAAACTAATCAGAGTATGACATGCGGGACCCACACGCAGTTGACCCAGTCAACTGCACAGTTGACTGCTGATGTCAGCATGATGTCATGCTGACGTCATCTTTTACTATTCTGGATAATGTTGAAATAAATAATTAAATTCCAGAAAATTAATAAAAACTTTAGTAATTTGTATTAAATAAACCGTAGCTCGGATCAAAAAACTTTATACATGAAAGTTGCTCAGGACGGCGAGACGAACCCGGATACGCAGCCCGTTCGTCCGCCACGCACCCCTAACATATCAAACTCGCAACTTTCCCCCTCCGTCTCCTTTGCCCGAAAACGCGAAACGCCGGGGATACTTTCCCGGTTGTTTTCCCCCCTTCGCCGGTATCACCTACCCCTGCGTTAGATCACCTCTAGCACCGCGTTTGTCTTGTTATGCTTTGATTGCTATGTTGTTTATTGTGTTCCCCCTCCGTTACTTTTTCCGGTAGACCCCGAGACCGACGCCGCTGCTACCCAGTACGACTACGGTGTTGACGATCTCTCTCTCTTGCCAGAGCAACCAGGCAAGCCCCCCCCTTGATCACCAGATATCGCCTACTCTTCTCTATACTGCTTGCATTAGAGTAGTGTAGCATGTTACTGCTTTCGTTATTCCTATCCTGATGCATAGCCTATTTTTGATACTGTTGTTGATACCTTTACCTGCAATCCTACTGCTTAGTATAGGATGCTAGTGTTCCATCAGTGGCCCTACACTCTTGTCCGCCTGCCATGCTATACTACTGGGCCATGATCACTTCGGGAAGTGATCGCGGATATATACTATATACTTTACACTGTTACATTACATGTGATACTGTTCGGAGATGGGGGCTGAAGGGGCAGGTGGCTCCATCCCGGTAGAGGTGGGCCTGGGTTCCCGACGGCCCCCGACTGTTACTTTGAGGCGGAGCGACAGGGCAGGTTCAGTCCACCTAGGAGAGAGGTGGGCCTGGCCCTGGTCGGCGTTCGCGGATACTTAACACGCTTAACGAGATCTGGGTATTTGATCTGAGTCTGGCCATTTGGTCTATACGCACTAACCACCTACGCGGGAGTAGTTATGGGTATCCCGACGTCGTGGTATCAGCCGAAGCACTTCTTGACGTCAGCGACTGAGTGGCGCGCGCCGGGTTGGACCGCGTAACGTGACTTCCGTTGTACTGGAGGTTGCTAGGTCTGCTCACCGGCCGCGTTCGCAACATGCAGGTGTGCTCAGGGCGATGGGCCCAGACCCCTGCGCGCTTAGGTTTAGACCGGCGTGCTGACCGCTCTGTTGTGCCTAGGTGGGGCTGCGACGTGTTGATCTTCTGAGGCCGGGCATGACCCAGGAAAGTGTGTCCGGCCAAATGGGATCAAGCGTGTTGGGCTATGTGGTGCACCCCTGCAGGGAAGTTTATCTATTCGAATAGCCGTGTCCCTCGGTAAAAGGACGACCCGGAGTTGTACCTTGACCTTATGACAACTAGAACTGGATACTTAATAAAACACACCCTTCCAAGTGCCAGATACATCCCGGTGATTGCTCTCCAACAGGGCATCGAGGAGGGGATCGCCGGGTAGGATTATGCTATGCGATGCTACTTGGAGGACTTCAGTCTACTCTCTTCTATATGCTGCAAGACGGAGGCGACCAGAAGCGTAGTCTTCAATAAGACTAGCTATCCCCCTCTTATTCTGGCATTCTGCAGTTCAGTACACTGATATGGCCCTTTACACATATATCCATGCATATGTAGTGTAGCTCCTTGCTTGCGAGTACTTTGGATGAGTACTCACGGTTGCTTTCTTCCCCCTTTTCCCCCTTTCCTTTCTTCTGGTTGTCGCAACCAGAGGTTGGAGCTCAGGATCCAGACGCCACCGTCGACGACGACTCCTACCACACTGGAGGTGCCTACTACTACGTGCAGCCCGCTGATGACGACCAGGAGTAGTTAGGAGGATCCCAGGCAGGAGGCCTGCGCCTCGTTCGATCTGTATCCCAGTTTGTGCTAGCCTTCTTAAGGCAAAACTTGTTTAACTTATGTCTGTACTCAGATATTGTTGCTTCCGCTGACTCGTCTATGATCGAGCACTTGTATTCGAGCCCTCGAGGCCCCTGGCTTGTATTATGATGCTTGTATGACTTATTTTATTTGTAGAGTTGTGTTGTGATATCTTCCCGTGAGTCCCTGATCTTGATCGTACACATTTGCGTACATGATTAGTGTACGATTGAACCGGGGGCGTCACAAAGCTATTATCCAAAAATGAGCAACCAACTAAGCTTAGGAATGCCCCCGAGTAGCATCCCCGCTTTCTTCCAACGACCATCGGTATTTTACTCGAAACTATATTTTTATTCACCACATGATATGTGTTTTGCTTAGAGCGTCTTGTATGATATGAATCTTCGCTTATTTTATTTTGTGCTTTAAGTCATCAATCCTTGCTGGACACACTTATTTGAGAGAGCCAAAATTATGTCATGACTTGTTAGAATTGCTCTCTATGCTTCACTTAAATTTTTATGAGCTATGGACTTGGTCTAGTGCTTCACTTATATATTTTTTAGCATGGTGTGCTTTAATATTTTTGAAGAAATGCTCTCTTGCTTCACTTATATTTATTTGAGAGTTAGTAAAATTTTCAAGAAATTCTCTCTTGCTTCACTTAAATTAATTTGAGAGAAATAAAAAAAGAATTATGCTCATGATCTTCAGTTATATTTGTTTGAGCTTATGAAAAGCTACACATGAAAATTAGTCCCAAAGTGATAGATATCCAAGAAGGATATAATAAAAACATTCATGAAGATCATTGGACAAAATAAACTTGATTCTTAGTAATAGTTTTGAGATTGATGACAAAACTAGACTATTGCTTGAATAACATAGAAGTCCAAATGTCCATGTTATAAAGAAAATAAATATGATATGACATGTTAGGCAGCATTCCACATCAAAAATTCTGTTTTATCACTTACCTACTCGAGGACGAGTAGGAGTTAAGCTTGGGGATGCTGATATGTCTCCAACGTATCTATCATTTCTGATTGTTCCATGCTGTTATATTATCAATCTTGGATGTTATATAATCATTTTATAGTCATTTTATATCATTTTTTGGTACTAACCTATTGACATAGTGCCAAGTGCCAGTTGCTATTTTTCCATGTTTTTTACATCGCAGAAAATCAATATCAGATGGAGTCCAAATGCCTCGAAACTTTATGGAGAATTTGTATGGGCCAGAAGGAACACAACGGGCCCTGGCTGCGCCTGGGGGTGCCCTGAGCGCCCTGGTGGGTTGTGCCCACCTCGGATGCCCCCCGGACCGCGTCTTTGCTCTATAAATACCCCAATGTTCCAGAAACCCTAAAAGCAATCGACGAAATATTCATCCAGCCGTCGCAGAGTCCAGAACCACCAGATATAATCTAGACACCATCTCGGATGGGGTTCACCACCTCCATTGGTGCCTCTCCGATGATGTGTGAGTAGTTCTTTGTAGACCTTCGGGTCCGTAGTTAGTAGCTAGATGTATTTCTCTCTCTCGCTGGATTCTCAATACAATGGTCTCTTGGAGATCCATATGATGTAACTCTTTTTGCGGTGTGTTTGTTGGGATCTGATGAACTTTGAGTTTATGATCAGTTATATCTTTTTATATCCATGAAAGTTATTTGAGTTTGTCTGATCTCTTATATGCATGATTGCTTATAGCCTCGTATTTCTTCTCCGATATTTGGGTTTTGTTTGGCCAACTTGATCTATTTATCTTGCAATGGGAAGAGGTGCTTTGTAGTGGGTTCGATCTTATGGTGCTTGATCCTAGTGACAGGAAGGGAACCGACACGTATGTATCGTTGTTACTAAGGATAAAACGATGGGGTCTATCTATACATAGATAGATCTTGTCTACATCATGTCATTGTTCTTATTGCATTACTCCGTTTCTCCATGAACTTAATACACTAGATGCATGCTGGATAGCGGTCGATGTGTGGTGTAATAGTAGTAGATGCAGACAGGAGTCGGTCTATGAATCTTGGACGTGATGCCTATATAATGATCATTGCCTGGATATCGTCATGATTATTCGAAGTTCTATCAATTGCCCAATAGTAATTTGTTCACCCATGTTTGCTATTTTTCTCGAGAGAAGCCACTAGTGAAACCTACGGCCCCCGGGTCTTCTTTCTCATATATTTGCCTTTGCGATCTACTTTTCTCTTGCATTTATTTTCAGATCTACTAAACCAAAAATACAAAAATACTTTGCTGCACTTTATTTTATTTGTGATCTATTTATTCAATCTATTACAACTTTCTCCCGTTCGCGCACTGTTTCTGGCGTCGTTACCCGAAAGGGATTGACAACCCCTTTAACACGTCGGGTTGCGAGTGGTTGTTATTTGTGTGCAGGGGCTGTTTACATTGTGTTTCTTGGTTCTCCTACTAGTTCGATAACTTTGGTTTCATATCTGAGGGAAATACCTACTGCCGCTGTGCTGCATCATCCCTTCCTCTTTGGGGAAATACCGACCTAGCTTCAAGCGACATCACCTTTCTGTTAGCATCTCTAGTTCTCTGGTGATGGTGTGTTGATTCTCAATATATTTTTCTTCTTCGTGTGAACTGCCATAGTTTGAGAGAATTTCTCCTTCACCTTCTGAAGAAGATTCTTGATCTGCATTTTCTAGTTCCATCTTTTCTTCCTGAGGTGACAACAGCGTCATGACCTCTACATAGCGAAGTTCTTCATAATCTGTTCATCGCTTGATTTCTGCTATGATCAGATTGAAGGTACCGTCAAGAGCACTGATCAGCTTGTTGACCACATCTTCATCGTTGATATCAGTTACTCCTCGTTGATGAAGTCTTTCAACAATATTTGTCAACCGATCAGTGAGTTCCGTAGCACTTTCTTTTTGAAGGCTTCTGAAACCAGCAAACATGGCACGAAGCATTTAAGTGCGAGGGTCTGTTCTGGTAATGAATTATTCATGAGCATTTTTATGGCATCCCAGAGTTGCTTAGCAGTGTCAAGTGTTCGGAACTAAATGAAAATTTCCTTTGAGATACTTGCATAGATAATATCTTTCGCTTGTGCATCCAACCGCAACATAGCTTTGTCATCGGGGGTTGGAGCATCAGGGTGTTGAATAGTGTATCCATTTTCCACAGTTTGCCACAGTTCTAGATTGATGGCTTGAATTCTGATTCTCATTCTTTCTTTCCAGTAGAGATAATCATTTCCATCGAAGATAGGAAATCTTTCAGAGTGCGAGGATCTACCTGCATATGACATACTCAAAAATCCAAGGACGTTAGACCTTTGATAAATAGAGGCATGGAGTACCTGCTCTGATAACAATTGTTAGGACCAAGAGTATATCGACCAGGGGGTGAATATGGGAGAATAAAAAATTCTTGCGAATGTTTTGAACTGATCCCAAACACAACAGTGGAAATAAGGTTGGGTAGATGCGAACTCAATCAAGCTTGCCGTTGAGGAACAAAACCTTTGATGTAGGAGACAATAATGGTTGGAGCATATGATACAACAGGCTTGATGATAACGATGGTAATGCAATATGCCAACAGAAATAGTACCATGACAGAGAGCTAGAATTGAACTGCGATGGATAACTACGAAGAATGACTAACTGATGTAAAAGATCACAACAAAGAGGATAACAGGAACTAAGGTAGCATGACAGAATGATGAGTCCGCAACAATGTGAGCAACGAATGATAACTATCACAATGAGAGTGGAGTCGAATGATATGCAACAGAAAATAACTGATCAGATAACTATCTTCGCAGAGCACATATGAAGACTGCCGAAAGTAATGCAGTGAAGTAAATTGAACCAGTGGTGCTCGATGGCGACAGAGAGATATGGTAGACCAGTTCATCCTTCTACCAAAGGGCTATGTCTGGTTGGAGGGGCTATGACTTAGCACGGAAGATAAACTCTCTTCACCCTATTATCCTTCAACTCGAAGCTGATCAGACTTCAGTTGATTTCACTCATGGTAGATACTTGTCGGGAATCTCCAAACCTCCGGTCGACCTTCGCGAACCACAATCACTCTTGGTTGTTGAAGATCTATCTCGGTGAAGACAAAAACTCTTCAACACTCGAGCCGAAACCTATCCGCCTAGAGAGTGCGCAGCTCTTAAGAGTAATAGGTACAAGAACTGTAACCCGGAACTACTGTGATGCTCAACCACCGTCTAAGTTTGGGCTCTTGATTTTTCTCTCGATGGATCTTAAACTCAAATCACTCGGAGAGGGGGTGCTCAAATCAATCTTCTCAGAAATCTTAAGCAGAGCAGCCACCAGGCAAAGCCCGTGCGGGGTGGCTATTTATAGCCGCAACCTTCCTGATGGGAAATGACCAAATTGGACATCGAGAGCAGCCAATGGCTGAACGACACGAGTCCAACGGTAACATTGCTTGCGGAGCAAGGAATGCTAACTCCTCGGTCTGAGACAAATCCTCGCAGGGAAGAAGATCACAGTCTCTTGCTGGCAAGTATTTGCTCGGAACACAAAGAGATTTCTCTCACACCTTTCATAGGTTTTGGGCTAAGCATCACAGCGGATCTAAGATTCGAGAACCTATCCCCCTCTTAATAGTACGGAGGTCCTATGGCTCAAATGAACCAAAGAATAAAGATGAAAAGAATACTACATCTTCAATTTGTCTTCAGCTTCCGTTCACTATAGTTAATTTCTTTGGACAACAACACCGAACCAAATGCTTTGCTTCAGCAGTAATCTTTCGAGGGAATAATTCCTTCACATCAATCTTCTCGTCTACATATCTTCACAACATGTAGCTCATTCTTCTCTGCAACGCAGATATACTTCGGTGAAGTTCCTCAAACTTGGCAATGGAGACAGAATTCTCTTCGGTTTATGTATGGACTATTTCTCTTTGTATGCACTAGCAAACAAAACATTCCATACCTATTTCTGTCAACAATCTCCAAAACATAGGAACGCGGATATTGCACTAACACTACTGTACTGCATCATCCCCTCCCCTTCGGGGAAATCTCAACACAACTCACAAGTAGCATTATATTACCAAGATTATCATAGAGAAAAGTGGAAATATGTTCCCAAATCATCTTGGTGTGACGATGATGAGGATCACCATACACACAAACCAGTAGAAACTCGAGATTAGTAGCTATATGCACATCAACAACTAAGATAACATAGCAGTTAGAGAACTTGATAGTAACTTGAACTTCATATGTCCAAAGAATACAAAGGCCACCTTAAAGACCATTTGCAGGAACAACAAAGCTATCAGTGCTACTTGTAAATTGCGTTGGGATTTCCCCGAAGAGGAGGGGTGAAGTAGTACATTAGAGATAAGTATTCCCCTCAGTGAAAACCAAGGTTATCGAACCAATAGGATAACCACGCAAACTCTCGAATTCAGCACCTTCACACACAAAACAAAATACTTGCACCCAATGCGGGCAAGAGGGTTGTCAATCCCCTTGAACTCGTTACTTGTAAGGATTAATTTTGCCTGATCTCTCTCCCTAGCCATAAAATATTGTTGATTCTCTAGGGTTTGCTTGAGAGGGCCTCAATCTACACTTCCACCAAGAGATATTTGATTCCTCCCACTAATCCCTTGCATATCTTGTTACTCTTGGGTGTTTGGACGCCCTAGTTGGAAGAGGTCACCTCGGAGCCACATTCCATTGTGGTGAAGCTTCGTGGTGGTGTTGGGAGCCTCCAATTCAGTTGTAGAGAGATCCCCAACCTTGTTTGTAAAGGTTTGATCGTCGCCTTCAAGGGCACCACTAGTGGAATCACGACATCTTGCATTGTGTGAGGGCGTGAGGAGAATACGGTGACCCTAGTGGCTTCTTGGGGAGTATTGTGCCTCCACACCACTCCAACGGAGACGTACTTCCTAAAGGAAAGGAACTTCAGTAACACATCCTCGTCCCCATCGACTCCACTTGTGGTTATCTCTTACCTTTACTTTGTGCAAGCAAATCTTGTGTATCATTTGCTTGCTAGTGTTGTTGTTGTTGAGCTCATCATATAGGTTGTCCACCTAGTTGCATATCTAGACAACCTATCTTGTTGCTAACCCTAATTTGACTAAAAGGGCAAAAAATTGGTAGTTGCCTATTCACCCTCCCTCTAGTCAATCATATCGATCCTTTCAGTTGGGGACGCAGATTTGATTGTGAAGTTCCCACTATTTGGAAAGTGCTAATCTCTGTTGGACCCATGCTAAAGCCAAAGCCGGAATGCCACCAAGTGGCTTGTAGTATTCTCCCTTTGACCCCCCCCCCACACACATAACGAGTGCTAATCTATGCTTTTAGTAGGGCTCCCGATTAACATGGTCGTGGCATGAATAGGACGAGGGGGCAAGACCTTGGAAAGGTACTCTTGCACTTTGTGACAATGTTGACCTTCAACTATTTGCCACTTGTTCGAAGATCACCTGGGCAATGACAGTAATGTGAGTTTTTGGGATCATAAATGACTCGATGGTCAAGCACCAAAGGAGATGGAACTTGAGCTTTATAAGTTGTCCAGATCAAAATCTGCTATGATTCAAAAAGGTCTCCAGAAGGGACTCTGGTTGTGTGGCTTGGCCAAGATCAACTCGTCCTTGCAGCTGGATGCCTTCATTAGACTTTGGTGCAAAGTTCAAAGTATACAGTTAACATCTAACCCTTACAAAATAGCTTGGAGCCTCTAGGAAAATGGAGAATATTCTGCAAGATCAGCCTACAGTTTGCAATCCCTTTCGCGCATCCCTATCCTAATTCTTGAGAAAGTCTCGACAATCGAAGCTGAAGTTATTTATTTGGACCTTACTACAAAAATATTATAGATTGCGGTCAGATTGCAGACAAGACGTTGAGATCATCAAGATAGGTGTTGTGCCTGCGATCAGTCTCACGAAACAACCTCTCACCTATTCCTTAGGCCAACTCTAACTGATCCCCTAAAAGTTAAGGGAGTAAAAGGCTTAGTTGAGTATAAATACTCCACTAAGTTTTCGCCAAACCTAGCCGATCCCCTAAACTTAGCAGAGTATTTTTTAATTTGCATTTCAATTTTGGCCACTGAACCACATTTCTTTTCTTCTTTATTTCATTCAACGACATTGGATTACATAATATTTCACCAGTTCTTTGCTAGAAGAGCAAGACCAAAGAAAACAAGAACCACAATTAGACATTTTAGAATATATCCAACTTCCATAACTGCTCCGACTAGTTGGATTAATATCTTCTTGACGCCTTCATTGTTGATCTGTGGATTCTCACTCTTGTGTAGATCATTCTTCTTCTTTGATTCTAAAGAAGTAGACGCTGCTTCCCCTCTAATTTCTTCTCTAATATCACATCTAGTCTCATGTTTAGCCTCAATTCTAGCAACGAGTGCACGAACATCTACTAATTTTCATGCTATTAATAGATCAATGTATTCTTCTTCCCAATACCAAAACGAGCATCCATCATCCTACACATGAGCATCAATGAGCTACCGAAATTGAACCGAATCTGGTCAAAAACCGAATCAAAACAAGCACATACCCCATCGTTTATGCATTTGAAGAACACCCATCTGCGATGTTTCGGCATGGTAGAAACTCAGTGCACCACTTGCCGTGTGCAGTTGTCGCATTGTATGACCAACAATTGCAAGCCGGCGAGCCGCTGCACGAGCGCCGAGCCCGGGCTACAGTCGGCCGTGTAGTTGCTGGAGAACCGACTGTGGGAGCGATTAGAGTGGCTAGAGGAAGAGCCGTACTCGCATGCGGCGTGGGGGCTTTGCCGAGGCTGTGTGCGCCGCTTGCCGGCCAATCCATGGCAAGGTGTGGCCGCCGGCGGACGGAAATGCCAAATCCGGCGGCGACGACAACAGCCGCAGATCCCCTTGATTTTTGGCCGGTGGCGGGACGAGGAGGTGGCGGAGGACAGCGGCGGAGGCCTACAAGGCTTCCCCGGCGGCCGGCCGGTGTCGGCGGGGAGGGGGATGGGTAGGAGGGGCGGCAAGGGCGAAGATGCGGCGTGGGAGGGAAGGGAGAGGCAACAGAGGAGAGCCGCATCATTTTACTCGGCGGAGCAAAGAGGGAGTAAAAATAGGAAAACTTTTAGGAAGAGGAGTAAAACTGTACTTCGTTAGGCCGGATTGGGGATCGGCTAGGTGCCGGTTAGTGGAGGCAAAAGCTAAATATACTCCACTAACCGGTTACAGGGGATCGGTTAGGAATGCCCTTAGCTGCCCTTTTGCAATGGAAATTTGGTACCGTGTTGAAGCTTACTTTTCCAGTGCTTCACTCGCGGCTGACTCTGCACAATTGTTCTCGGATTGGTGGTCTAAATGCTGAGTGCCTCACAAAAAGAAGAGTGAGATCGATGAGCTCAATAGCATATATTGCTTGAGGGATTTCGAAAGAACAAAATGCGAGAATCTCCAATAACAAGCGGGCAAATGCACCTCCAAGTGGACCCATGGAATCCGACCATGTGAGTTCGTTTTCATGTCCCAAGTTGTGCACATCATATTGCATCATATGAAACGATTGCATCATTTGACTTTGTTCAAATTGTGTAGGACAAAATTGCCCAACAAAGATACAAAGACATGGAAGCTTCGGAAGGCAAATTCTTCAAACTAGAGCATTGTTGGGACTTGCTCAAAGAGTGCGAGAAGTGGAAGTTGATTGACAAAGAATCCCCACCAAAAAGAGGTTCACTTACAAACATGGATGAAGATGAGGATGATGATGGCCCGAGAAACTTGAACAAGCCCGATGGCGACAAGAAGACTAAGGAGAAGATGAAGAGAGAGCACGAAGCGTCGAGCTTGCGGGACAAGATTGATGTCATGGTGCAATCAAATGCGTTGATGTTAGCGCAGACGTTGGAGATTAAGAAAGAGTTGGCAGAGAAGAAGGCACGTGAGAAGCAAGAAAAATGGCAATTGCTCAAGGACGAGGGGCTGCGCAAAGCGGCCATTGAAGAGAGAAGAGCACATGCCGCTGAAAACAAAGCCATGTGCAAGTTGCTTGCCGAAGAGAACAAGATCATGACATTGAATCGTAGTGACATGGACTACCTCACCAAAGAATGACATGATATGGCAAGAAGAGAAATCTTGAAGAGGAGAATGATTGCGTCGGCCAGTGCGTGTTACAGTGCCGGAGATGTTTTCTCAGCGGGGTTTGGAACCAATGTCGCCAATGCGTTCAGTGCACCAGCCAATGATTTCGTTGCGGGAGTTGGAACAAGCGCCTGAGGTGGATTCGGTGGTTCCGATGACCTCCATGGACTCGATGGCGCCGAGTGAAGATCGACCAAGATGATGCCGGACGTGGTCGTCACTTTTGCAAGACCCTCTTTTGCGTTTGTCCTACAAAACTAAGCTTTTATATGCGCGTGAACTATGTTCTAGTGTTTGAATTTGAACTTATTTGTCGGAATCGATGTCAAAATCGATAATGGCGTCTTCGGTTTGCGGGTCGACGCGGTGCCGGAGCAGACCTCGCGTAGCCGACCAGTAAAAAAGCATATTCATCGAATATCCTTTTTTACGGGTCAGTTTTGCAGGGTCTGAGTCTGACCTCGCCCGCGCCGGCCCGCATATACCCTTTTCCGCAAACTGCAAAAGACTTATGAGTGTCAGGATTTTGCAGGGTCTGCTAGAGATGCTCTGAGAGTGATCTGTTTTGCTGTTTCTGCGCACTCCTCTAGTAGTGTTTTGCTGTTTCTGGGCACTCCTCTAGTAGTGCTCTATCTATCTTTTTCTAACGCTCTTCCACTCCTTTTCTCTCCTCATGGCTAGTTCCTAGTCTCTGTACAGTTTTTTTTTTTAGGGTAGTCTCTGTACAGTTTTGCTTTACCCCATAATGAAAATGCCGAGCTCTTGCAGTTCCGGTAAAAAATAACTACAAGATTGATACCCACTATTTTCTTTTTGACAAACTCAAGATTGATACCCACCAACTTACAAGCAAGTAACCAAAATCATGCATACACGTTGTGGTTTTGCATTTCGCACTTCAGAACGAGCCTTTATTTTTGGACCAACTGAATCTACCCACAATTTCCATCACTGAAAGTTGAACAATGTATTCATCTTCAAAAGACCTTCGGTCGGGAAAAAGGACAAGGTATATCAGTTCATTGCAACATTCACATTAATCAATGTTTTTTCACAAGAAAAAATAATCAATTCCCAGTCTATGAAATGCAAGACAATGCTGTATCTCATCATCAACCCCCTCCCCCAGCTTCTCGAATTTGCGTTCCCCAGCGGTGTGATCAGTCGTAGCTGACCTCCTGATTTCAAAACATTTCTGCATTCCCCCGTTTTGCAGTCGTGCCCATAAGCTTACTAACACCTTCGTGGCAGTAGTTTGTCCCCATACAGAAGGCAGGCCATCGAAGGCGAGGCAAATTCCTTCCCCAAATCACTGGGGAGTTCTTGAGTTCTGCAGTAGTATGTTCAAGAGATACAATGGCATGTAATCAGCTTGTGAACGTTGAGCCACCGCATGCCCGGCTATTCTGGCCACATGATGTAACAACATAGGTTCGTTCAGCTTTGATCTCGTTGGGTGCACCCGGACGGTTCCTTGTCAGAAGGTGGTATTAGGACACTGTAAGGTAAGTCCAATTCTGCATGCCAATCGAGTATCTGATGCTCACGAAGGGCAAAGTAAAGTTGAAACACTGCGCAAAAAAAGGAAGGAAAAACATAAAGCAACAACCAGCAGCTATGCAGAAGCAGAAGAACCTTCATCATAGTCATTACAAAGGACGAGTAACAATCATTTCATGCAGTATGCTGATTCACAGGGGCCATTCTCACATGTTCATCCTTAAAGAAGAGTGTCGGTGCTATGGTGCAGGACATATATGAATCAATTGCAATGTACTACAGAACTATCTTAAAACTGATGCATGGCCAACGAAACAAATCCACCATAAACTGATTTGAACACTTCAAACAGCTAACCATTTTCAATATCACTTTGTCTTCGCAAATGTTCATTCTACAAAAAGGCAGAGCACTGTCAATCTCAAAAAATTGAAATCTTCCCCATTAAGACTCGTACTTATTCCAGATAGTGTTGTTCTTTTGTCCAGAAGACAACACAGGTACCACAACCTTTCAATGGCAATTGATTTGCCTTGATTTCAGCAAACATTATCAGTAGTCAGCCCTATCTCTACAACGCGATTTCAAATCGTACAAGGTAGCATGGCTCCAATCTTTATTCTACATGAATTCTCATGGATCACAGAGTTGGTTCTAAATTCAACAGAATTGGTCCACCTGGTCAAACACTGATGGGGCAGTGGATATTTCAATAATCTAATCTATGCAACCACAAAACTTAAATTCCTCTCAACTTACTGCATATTCCACCACTACTCTTCTTGTTAACCTTCACTATACTCGTCTATACAAATTCGACCACATTAGTTGAGGCTATCCAATGATCTTATTCACTGATCTTTCCTACCCAAAACAAATAAATCACTTGACCAGCATATCCAACAGTCCAACAGCATAACATTGGTTTATGTCACAGAATACAATCAGAAGACAGGAATCCTACCTGAAAATTCAGAACCTTTACCATGCAATTCACAGCACCCCACTAGACGGCATCTAATTCCCGGTTCATTCAGTTCCCTTCTAGTGACATCTCAACAATACACTTTTAGATCATACAAGGTAGCATGGTTCCAATCTTTATACTGAACTATCATGGAGCGCAGAGTTGGTTCTAAATTGAACAGTGAAAACACCTGGTCAAACACCAATGGATCATGGGTATTTCAATAATCTTATCCATGCAACCACAAAACTTACATTCCTCTGAACTTAGTACCTACTCCACCACTACTTTTCTTGTGAACCAACACTGCACAATTTTGAGCACATTAGTTGAGGCTATCTGATGGCCTTATTCATTGATTCTTCCTACCGAAAACAAATAAATCACTTGCCAAGCATATCAGTCACAGTCCAACAGCATAGCACTGGCGGCCTATGTCATGAAATACAATTAGAAGATAGGAGCCCTACCTGGAAATTCAGAAACTTTACCAAGCAATTCACAGTGCCCCACTAGACTGCATCTACTTCCGGATCCATTCAGTTTCCTTTTAGTGACATCTCAAGCTGCTCCATCCTCCTGGCTATATCATGTTTCCCAAGATGCCGCAGCCCATCAACTACAACGTTAAAGGTTGGCGCCCGTGGCGCGAACCCAGCCTCACTCATCTCAAGAAGGTAGTTTGCAGCATCCAAGAACCGACCACCCCTCACACACATTTTGACAAGCATCACATACACGGGCCGATTAGGTGGGTGGCCCTTGGACTTCATATCACCAAAAAAGGCGAAAGCATCAGCGAAACGACCTGCCTTGCAGAGCGCCTTGACGATCGCCGCATATAGACTTGGGAAGGGCCGGTGGCCATCCTCAATAGCCGCATAGAACAATCTGAATGCCTCCTCAATTCGGCCAGCCTTGGCCACGGCCGGTAGCATCACTTTGTAAGTTGAGATATCTGGGCACATGCCACGACTGGAAGCATCGGCAAGAAGACCGACGGCGAACTCCACATCACCAGCATCGCAAAGCGCCTGGGCGAGCGAGTTGAATGTGGCCACGTCGGGGAGGATGCCCTCCTTGGTGATGCGGAGGGCAAATGCCTTGGCTTCCTCCAGGCGCCCAGCTCGGACGAGCCCGTCGACGAGGAGGTCCCGGCCGCGCACCGGCGGCCGGAACCCGCGGGACGACATGTCGTCGAGGAACGCCTGCGCCTCCCGGAGCTTCCCCGACGCGCACCAGGCGTCGACGAGCGTGCTGAACGTGGCGCGGTCGGGGGCCACGCCCTTGCGCGCCATGCGGCGGAGCAGCTTGTAGGCGCCGGCGAAGTTGCCGTTGGCGCAGAGCGCGTCGAGAAGGGCGTTGTAGACCTCGGTGGTCTGCGGGCACCCGAAGTGGGGAAGGCGATTGAAGACCTCGACGGCCTGCTCGGCGAGGCGGGAGTGGCCGTAGGACGAGATAACCGCCGAGAAGGTTGCCGGAGAGAGGGGGAGGCCGAGCGCGCGCATATCGGAGGCCTGGGTCCAGAGGTGGGTGAAGAGGCGCGCGCGGGCGAGCGGGAGGAGCAGCGCGTCGAAGTGATCAGCGGAGGGGGAGAAATTGGGCTTCGCCCGGAGCCACGCGAGGAAGCGGGCGGCGTGGAGGGGCTCGGAGGGGGCAGCGGCGCGGATGACGCGGAGCGCGAGGTCCGGCGGGAAGGGGGACGGCAGGCGGAGGCGGTTCAGGGTGCGCTCCAGGTAGAAGTCGCGCCGTACGATGGTGGAGAGGTGGTTGACCGCCGCGAAGTAGGCGTCCTTGGAGGTGGGGTGCTGCGGCAGCTCCTCGGCGCCGGCCGCGTAGTCGGGGAGCGTGGTTAGTCGGCGGAGGCCGAGCCGGTCGCCGAGGCGGCGGAGAACGGCGGCGGAGACGGAGGACGACATTTCTCGCCTCCCCTCGGCCGCCGCGGCCACACCGAGATTCGGGAGCTAATGGTGGAGCTGGGCTTAGAAACGGAGGCCCACTCTGCAAATGGGCAAGTTATTGCAATGTAACGGGCTAAACTTTGTATATTTTTCGGGCTAGACCGCACTGGCCCATTCGAGCCCATGTAGCTAGGGTTTGTGGAGGGTATAAAGACCGCGTCGCCTTGCAATTCCTGCCCCGCCGCCGCTCTTCTTCCTCCTCTCTTCGTGTTAGGGTTAGGGTCGTTCGCTCCCGAAGAGGTAGCAAGCAAGCTCGCAGACGAGCTCCCACCTCGTTTTCCCGGGTGATTTTATCCTCGTTGTCTGATTCGAACTCCTTCTGCTTGTTTTGCTCGACAGATCAGAGATGGCGGTGCCGCTTCTGACGAGGAAGATCGTGAAGAAGAGGGTCAAGCACTTCAAGAGGGCCCATAGCGACCGCTACATTGGCCTCAAGGTATCAACCTCTTCCGCCAGACTTCTATGCAGTGGATGTTGCAAGTGCCTCATGTCTTGATAGCTTCGTGCAGTTGATTTGACCCTGTTGTAGATCCCGATTGTTACGCATGTTGTAGTTTCAACTTTCAAAGTTTGCCGTGGTTCATGGCCTGCTGTACTATCTGGAGGTCTGTGGCGTTTTGTAGTAGTAATAATCACCTGTGATTCGTAGTCGCTGTATGCCAAATTTGCCACTTCGGCTTAGGCTATGTTACTGTGAAATGGTTGTCTTGGAGTCGTTGATTCAGCACGATAGTGTTGTACGATATTAGCGTATGTTGATGTAGAAATTTATTGTGCTTTCTGAAGGTGGAAACCATTTAGGATATGAACAAGCACCAAGTAGATAACTTAATGATGCATGTTAACTTGTAATTGTTTGTTGCACTTGTACATCAAATCATCAATGAACATTGGGTTGAGAGATTATAGTAGACACTTAGCCAGGCATTTGTGTTTTCGTTTTAACTTGTTGTTTTATTGATGACTTCGTGAAGAAAGGAAGTGATGGCTTAGTAAAAGGTCTGAGTAAGAAAACATCTTCTTGAGGAAATATTGGGTTAAATGAAGAGGGCCCTAGCCCTTGCATTAGTAAGTACTGTGGCTGTCGCAACCTCTTCTACAGCAATTTATTCATGTCTTCATGAAGTGGGATGAATTAAAAAAGGCGTGGGCTTCATTCCAAGTATGAATGCTTTGCTTAGACTTCTCCCAACACTTGTTTCCCAATGTGCGCTCAAGAAGTCATGTTTTCTGCATGATTAGTACCTTCTGTCTGATCCTTTCAGCTTAACTACTTCTACACTATTATGTGACCTTGAGCTGAGCAGCATTTTCTGGGTGTGTTATTCTTCTATTTTGTCTTCTATGATCTTTTTTGGTGCAAGTATACCCCCATACAACCAAAGCCAGCAAGTGATTTGTTGCTTTGCTCAATTATAATTAATTGTGTGTTGTCTGATGGTACAAGTATGGCTAGGAAACTGGTAGCTGCTTGTAGTTTACCATTGTTTCTGAATGTCATAAAATTATTGTTGTCCATTATAGAGTCCACAAGGAGCAGGTGATGCTGGTTGTTTGGTATTTCATGTGTTGAATCTTGTCTTTTCATCTCTTCTGGACTTGTCCTCTTGTTTATTGTGTAATGTTGTGCTTAAACTGAACAATATTTTCATTTTTGATTGTAGCAAAGCTGGCGCAGGCCAAAGGGTATTGATTCCCGTGTCAGGAGAAAGTTCAAGGGATGCACCTTGATGCCCAACATTGGCTACGGTTCTGACAAGAAGACCAGGCATTACCTTCCCAACAAGTTCAAGAAGTTTGTTGTCCACAATGTGTCTGAGCTGGAGCTGCTTATGATGCACAACAGGTAATGGGTGTTTATCATGCCTTGTACACTGCTGTCTTCCGCTATTATGGTCATGCTAATCCTAATATGCCTTCTTTATTGCAACCAGGACCTACTGTGCAGAGATTGCCCACAACGTCTCCACCAAGAAGCGCAAGGACATTGTTGAGCGTGCCGCGCAGCTCGACATCGTTGTTACCAACAAGCTTGCCAGGCTCCGCAGCCAGGAGGATGAGTAGACTGTCTGTCAGAACTATGTTTTGGTCTGGTCCGTATGTAGGAAAGTATTCTGCTGTTCTTCGTTGTGTGACTGTCAGGGATATCTGTTATTCCAACCTTTTTGCTACCAGTGCCTACTGTAATGTGTCAAAGATCTACTATTGCCTTTATAATCTAGATCCCATTGCCAATTGCTGAAAATTGTGTGTTAAATTGGGGTTTGGGTCTGCTTTATATATTCTGGTGATCAAATTGTGTGTTAAATTGGGGTTTGGGAACTTGTGATCTTCATGGGTTTTATGCACTTTGCACAGGGAGGTGTTATATGGCACAACCGTTTTTTGTAATATAAGATGTTCATACCTTTTCCTGAATCAGATGTATATAGACATGTTTTAGTATGTTTTCATCCATTTGACTTGTTTTAGTGTGTTTGTTTGTATGCTGTTCATATTGAAATATCATGGTCCGATATCTGTAAGACTACTGTATAAGAATTGCAGCAGAGTAGCTGACCGCAGTGAAGGCACCGAGACTGGTTGGTGTTGGTCCGTTTGATTCGCCGGCTCGGAACCAAACTGTTAACAACAGGAGGAGCCCAACACATATGGGTTGCCTCACTCCCATCTTCTGTGGCATGTGTGTCGCTTATTGTAACCTATGAGTTCTATCTTTTCCTGTAGATATGTTTTCTCAAACGTTTTATCTTTTGAACCATGCGTTCAAATAACGAACCATTTATATCACTGAAATTTTCATGTTGAGATTTTCAAAATTAGATCCAATGTTAATAAGTTTTGATGAACTTTTTATTCATGAAAAAAAAACGAAGACTGAAAAATCAGAAATGGAAGGAAACAAAAATTTAATAAAAACCCAGAAAAAACTGAATCGACAAAACAAACAAGGACTGTGCTAACGACCAGTCGACTGGTCGACAGATCCGCACGACTCCCCTCGATGGCTCCCGCTTCTCCCGTTCCGCACAACTCCCCTCGATGGCTCCCGTTCTCCCCCCGATTGACACTAATAAAAAAAGGCGAATTGAGAAAAAAGTGCGCCACATGGGATTTGAACCTGCATCAGGCAGCTAGGGCACGCCTAGTACCATGACCAACAACCATTACACCAACCCAAGCTGTTGTTCAATACTTGAAAACAAAAATCTTTTAAAACTCTTTTTCACCATTGTCAGATGACAAAAAGAAAGGTATTTTCTTGAAAGAAATCACGCATAAATGATGATGTACTATACATATGAATGTGTAATGTGTACAAGGACTCCTCTATGACTTTTTTATCAGGGTCAGGTACATAAGTTATCAGGTTTGCGATGTGTGAGTTACCATACTATTCACACAAAAGTTATCGAGGCGGATGTTTTATCAACTCCCCCACCCCCCCACCCTCATCGCCAAAGTTATCAGGAACTGGGTACATAAGTTATCATGTCTACGATGTGTGGGCTACCATGACATTCACACAAAAGCTACCGAGGGGATATTTCATCAACTCCCCCACCCTTGTAGCCAAAGATATCAGGACCTGGGTACATAAGTTATCAGGTCTACGATGTGTGAGTTACCATGCTATTTACACAAAAGCTACCGAGGGGATATTTCATTAACTCCCCCCCCCCCTCGTTGTCAAAGTTACCAGGATGGGGTGCATTAGTTATCAGATATGCGATGTGTGAGTTACCATGCTATTCATACAAAAATGTTATCGAAGGTATGTTTACACTAGTTTTCTTTGGGTCAAAAAAGCTACTACGTTATTTGTACATCAGCTATCAGGACTACGTTGTGTGAGTTACCATGCTATTGACACAAAAGCTATCGAGAGGATATTTCATCAACCCCCCCCCCCCCCCCCCCCCCGGGAAAGTTATCAGGATAGGGTGCATAAATTATCAGGTCTGCGATGTGTGAGTTACCATGCTATTCATACAAAAGTTCGTCAACTGCCCCCTCCCCCTTCGGTCGCCAAAGTTATCAGGACAGGGATATATAAGTTATCGGGTTGGCGATGTGTGAGTGATCATGTTATTCACATAACAGTTACCGGGGTATATTTGATCAATTCCTCACAGAAAAAAGAAAAAAAGCAACATGGAATGGTCAAATAGTATGGCGTGCATTCTTTTTTGCAACAAATGGTCCAGCTGAGTTGGTTAGTGTGTGTTTCACATTAGCTGCTAGGCATGAGTTCAAATCCCATATTCAGCATGAGTTTTTTGACTAAAAATGTAATGAGGGCATGCCAATAGATCTAGCACCTCAAAAAAATGACAGATCCAATTTAGAAAAAAATCTCGACAGTCAAGGGCATAGTCTTCAGATTCTTCCCACTAAATTCACAATCAAAGTTAGCTAGTCGTTCACATTTTAAATCTTAAACAAAGAGCCACTACGCAATATATTCATACTCTGGGCGCTTTTGAAAGCAACAAAGTCTGGGTGAGTTGGTTACCATGGTGGGGCAATTGCAGGAGGTCGCGGGTTCGAATCCCGTCCTGCCCCTTTCTTTTTCTCGCGCACGTTGGCGACTGCACGATCTGGATCCGACAACGATGGGTTCGTACGCGCCTGTTGCAAACCACCAGCCGACTGGTGGTTAGATTTCTCGAACAAACAAACCTGTAAGCATCGTTGCGCTTTCCAATTTTTCTTCAAGAAGCACATCTCGTGAAACACAACCATGATTCCCTGCTTCAAAGAAGCACATCTCGTGAAACACAACCATGATTCCCTGCTTCTCGTGAAAGAAGCACTGCTTTCGCAAGCCAAAAGCCAAAAAAAAATAAAAAATGAAAATCCAAAGCGGTGGCGCATCACTTGAAGCGTCCCAGGCCCAAGAAAGTGACCTTCTGCAGGAGCCTTCCAAAGGTAGCCCTTTGCTCCCATAGGAAATTGGGTGAATCATATTTGAAGCCCGCAGGCGAAAAATTGAGGGCTTCTTTGATTCAAAGAATTCTCAAAGGAATATTGAAGGATTCTAATTCTTAGGATTTTTTCCTATGTGGGTTGTTTCATTCGTAGGATTGTAAACCATAGGAATTTTTTCATAGGATTCATTTGCACTAGATTTCATAGGAAAATTTTCATCCACTCAAACCTCTTTGAAAGGATCCTATGTTTTTCCTATTCACAATCAAACACTCATACAATCATGTAGGATTCAAGATGACATGCCACTTCAATCCTACGTTTTTCCTATTCCTGCGTTTTGGAAATCCTACAAATCAAAGAGGTCATGATCCTGTGACGCCCGCGCGAGGCTAGTTCGGCCAGCCCAGTATACGGTTCGCTTTGCTGCTACAATTTTTTTTGGTTTTCTTCTTGTTGTTTATTGTACGTTTCTTTTTAGTTTTCTGTGTTTGTTTTTCTCTTACTTAATTTTATTTTTTTCTTAGTTATTCTTGTGCATTTTTCTGTTCTTCTGTTTGTGGGTTTTTGTTCCTGCTTTTTGGCCTTTTGTTTTAGTTATATTTTTTCTTTCCACTTTATTTCTTCTTTTTCTTTTACATTCTTTTGGTTTTGTATTTTCTTCTATTTTATTTTTCCTTTAAAAATCTAATTTTTATAAATGAATATTTTTTGAATATATGGTTACATTTATTGAAACACGGGGTTACCTTTCAATTATACGCTGAACATTTTTGTTATATATGGTGATCTTTTTTCATATACGGTGAGTATTTCTTAAAAACATTGAATAATTTTTAACCATTTTTCTCCATTATAAACTGATTTTTTGTTGAATATATGGTGATTTGTTTTATATAGGGTGAACATTTTTAAATACAAACTGAATATTTTTAAACATTTGTTTTATATTTGAAATTATTTTTAGTATTCACTTTTTAAACATCATATTTTCATAAATATATTTTTATTGAATTTTTATGCACTCAGTCAATATATATTTTCACCCAAAAATTAAATGAAAATGGCGGCTACATTTCAGGCCGATCTAAGCCAGCATGGGAGTTTCCTCTTTTATATGACGCCAGTTTGCGTCCTATAGGAGGACTCTGAAAATTGGAGCCGGTTCGCCTCGGTCTGTTGCAATTTTATAATCTGGTGTTTCTTCAGATGCTGATCATCTTGCTTGCACTCACAGCTTTCCATTGTTAGAAAGAGTCATGTACAAGGTATACGGTATTGTATAAACCGTATACCATAGAGTGGTAGGTAGATTGCGTGCGTTGTAATCTAGGTGATTAGGTTGTTAGGGTTTATCCTTATCTCTTGTATAGATTTCTTGAGGATCAATCCACAACTAAACCGCCACATATTGTAATCTCTGATTGCCTATATAACACGTACGCGTCCCTGCCCAAAGGCATACGCTTCCACGCATTCTTTCATGGTATTCAGAGCCTAGTTCCTCCACCGCATCCAACCCTAGCAGCTCACATCCAACCTAGTAGCCATGGCCAGCTCTAGCTCCTCCGCCGCCGCTCCATATGCCCTCATTCCCATCGCTGATAAGCTCCACCGCGGCAACTATCTTGTGTGGCGCGCACAGGCCCTAGCTACCATCCGCGGAGCCCAACTGATCGACCACCTCAACCCCGATCACCCGTTCCCGGAGCCCAAGCTTGCCGACAAGGACGGCAAGCCCACCGATGTGCCGAACCCGGCGCATCTCATCGCTTTGGCGCAAGACTCCCAGGTGCTCAGTTTCATCTTCAATTCAATCTCTGCTCCTGTGATGATCCAAGTCGCCCACTGCACCAAGGCCGCCGCGGCATGGACCGCGATCAGAGAGATGTTTCTCTCCCAGACGCAGGCCAACATCGTCAACACGCGGATCGCCCTCTCCACCACCAAAAAGGGCACCGCGACCATCGCCGAGTACATCGGGCGCATGAAAGCGCTAGGCGACGAGATGGCTTCAGTAGGGAAGCCACTCGACGATGATGACATGGTCTCCTACATCCTCGCCGGACTCCACTTCGACTACATCTGCTTCGTCTCGTCCATCTGCGCTGCGAGGACCGAGCCCATCAAGGTAGCTGAACTTTATTCTCAGCTGATTGGTTTTGAAAAGCGTCTTGCTATGTTTGAAGGAGGAAATCAGTCCTCTCAATCCTCGGCCAACGCCGTGTCCCGTGGCCGTGGTGGCTTCGGCCGCGGAGGCGGCCGTGGCAATGGAGGCCGTGGAAACGGAGGCGGCCGCGGCAATGGAGGTCGTGGCAATGGAGGCGGTGGCCGCGGCAATGGAGGCCGTGGCAACGGCAATGGAGGAGGCAATGATCTCCCTGAGGTTGTTTGCAAGATCTGCAAGAAGCCAAATCACACCGCTGTCGAGTGCTACCGCCGCTTCGACATCTCCTTCACCAAGAACGAGAAAAGTGCAGGTTCGGCCACCACTTCATCCTATGGAGTGGACACAAACTGGTACCTCGACACGGGAGCCACGGACCACATCACCAGCGAGCTCGACAAGTTGACCGTCCGCAACAAGTACAACGGCAATGAGCAGGTCCATACTGCAAACGGGGAAGGTATGAAAATTTGTCATATTGGTCAATCCACTGTTCGAACCCCCACTCGTGATTTTCATCTCAAAAATATATTACACGTACCCGATGCCACCAAAAATCTTATTTCAGCTCATCGTTTATCCACTGACAACAATACCTTTCTTGAAGTCCACCCACGTTTCTTTTTCGTTAAGGAACAGGGAACGAGGAGAACCCTTCTCCAAGGCAGGTGTAGACGTGGTCTCTACCCCCTATCATCGGCTCCGTTGAACTCCAACAAGTAGGCGTTTGGTGTCAATAAAGTGTCCACGGACAGGTGGCATAGTCGGCTAGGGCATCCTTCGTCAACCATAGTTCGTCATGTCCTTAGCCACAACAACATTCCCTTTTCAAGTAGTGAGTTGAATAAAGAAGGTGTTTGTGACGTTTGTCAATTGGGCAAGAGCCACCAACTACCGTATCCTAGTTCGATCAGTGTATCTAAAGCTCCTTTAGAGCAAATTTTCTCCGATGTATGGGGGCCTGCCCGTGATTCTATCAATAGGAAAAACTATTATGTGTCCTTCATTGATGATTATAGCAAATTCACATGGATCTATCTTCTTAAGCATAGATCTGAAGTTTTCAAAATCTTTCATGAATTTCAAGCATTAGTTGAAAGGTTGTTCAATAGGAAAATTATCACCATGCAAACTGACTGGGGTGGCGAATATGAACGTTTACATTCCTTCTTTCGCCAACTAGGAATCACCCACCATGTCTCCTGTCCACATGCTCATCAGCAGAACGGATCAGCTGAAAGAAAACATCGTCATATTGTCGACGTGGGTCTTTCTCTCTTGGATCATGCCTCCATGCCTCTAAAATTTTGGGATGAGGCGTTTCTCTCTGCCACATATCTCATAAATTGCACCCCTAGTAAAGTTATCAACTATGAAATCCCTCTGGGTCGACTGTTTCATGAACAACCAAACTATCACTCCCTTCGAGTTTTTGGATGTGCCTGTTGGCCCAATCTCCGTCCCTATAATTCAAAAAAATTAGAATTTCGATCCAAACAGTGTGTGTTTCTCGGCTACAACAATCTTCACAAAGGTTTTAAATGTCTTGATGTTGCTGTTGGCCGAGTCTACATATCCAGGGATGTCATCTTCGATGAAACAGTTTTTCCTTTCAAATCTTTAAACCCTAACGCAGGCACTCCCCTCCGATCTGAGATCTTATTGCTACCTGAACCTACACCATCTGAGCCTCTTGATCATGGGGGTGAACGTGTGCTTGATCAACATGCAAATTTTCCTGCTAATTCTGGTGAAAATCCAGCTCCTATGCGTCATTTTATGCAGGCAGTACAGGACAAAAACGGCGCGGAGCATGGAGGAGATTCAGGTGCTGCCGCTGCTGATCCCGAGGATGATAGCGCAGGCGCAGGCGGCAACCCAGGGGAATCCGCCTCGGATCGCACCCCTCCCAGGGGGCGCGTGTGCACGTCGGACGCTGCCTCCCCAGGTGGGCCAGGAGGGCGCGTGGGCGTGTCGGGCGTCGGTTCCCCAGGTGGGCCAACTCCTGAGCCGACCGGTCCCTCGCGTCGGGCGCAGCCTTATGATGACCGCCAGGTGGACCAACCTGGTGCGGGTGCGTCGGCCAATGCTGATGCGACAAGGCAGGATAGCGGATCCCCTGGATCCTCTGGCGCGGACGACAGGATCGACGTGGGATCCCGTGCGGCTGTGATTCCCTCGGCCGGATCTTCTGCGGCGTAGCCTCATGCAGTCCCTGATACGTCATCTCGCAGGACAAGATCACAGCATGGTATTGTAAAACCACAAATCCGTACAGATGGTACGACCAGGTATGACAAGCTCAAACCCCGGTTTGGAGGTTTAACAACTACTGGTGAGCCAAGTAGTTTGCATGAAGCTCTGAGTGACACAAAATGGAAAATGGCTATGAATGATGAGTACGGTGCTCTTATTAAAAATAAGACATGGCACCTAGTTCCACCAACACGAAACAAGAATGTCATTGATTGTAAATGGGTCTATAGAATTAAAAGGAAAGCAGATGGTCAAGTTGATAGGTATAAGGCAAGATTAGTAGCCAAAGGTTTTAAACAGAGATATGGTATAGATTACGAAGATACTTTTAGTCCTGTTGTAAAGGCAACTACTATCAGACTTGTTCTCTCTGTTGCAGTATCAAGAAATTGGAGCCTAAGGCAATTGGATGTTCAGAATGCGTTTCTTCATGGCATTCTAGAGGAAGAAGTCTATATGAGACAACCACCTGGGTATGAGGTAAAAGGAAAGGCTATCTATGTAAACTTGATAAAGCTCTGTATGGACTAAAACAAGCACCTAGGGCTTGGTACTCCAAGTTGAGTGAAAAACTGCAAATACTTGGCTTCAAATCATCCAAGGGAGATACTTCTTTGTCCTTCTACAGAAAGGGAAATATCACTATTTTCATGTTGGTTTATGTTGATGATATTATTGTTGCTAGCTCATCACAAGATGCAACTGTAGCATTGCTAGAAGATCTTAAGAAGGATTTTGCCTTGAAAGACTTAGGTGATCTTCATTATTTCTTGGGTATTGAGGTGAGAAAGGTAAAAGTTGGAATACTTCTTACTCAAGAAAAATATGTCCTGGATATGCTTAAGCGTGCAGGAATGGTAAATTGTAAGGCTACAAACATGCCCCTCTCCACGTCAGAAAAACTGTCAAGAGAAGAAGGGGAGCCTTTAGGGGCTGAGGAATCAACAAAATACAGGAGCATGGTAGGTGCTTTGCAGTACTTGACATTGACAAGACCTGACATTTGTTTCCCTCTTAATAAAGTATGCCAGTACTTGAATTCTCCCACTTCTCAACATATGACAGCTGTTAAGAGAATTTTGAGATATCTCAAAGGTACTATGAGTATAGGTCTGAAATTTACCAAGTCAACTTTCAATGTTGTTAGTGCTTTCTCTGACGCTGACTGGGCAGGATGTCTAGATGACAGAAGGTCAACAGGAGGGTTCTGTGTGTTCTTTGGTCCAAATTTGATTTCTTGGAGTGCACGTGAGCAAGCTACTGTTTCTCGGTCTAGTACAGAGGCAGAGTATAAATCTCTAGCAAATGCTACTGCTGAGATTATTTGGGTTCAAACTTTGCTACGTGAACTTGGAGTCATGCACTCACCAGTTGCACGTCTCTGGTGTGATAACATTGGTGCTACATACCTGTCAGCAAATCCAGTATTTCATGCAAGGACAAAACACATAGAAGTGGACTATCATTTTGTTCGAGAGAGAGTAGCTAACAAATTACTGGATATCCGTTTTATTCCCACAGGTGATCAAGTTGCAGATGGGTTTACCAAAGCTCTGTCATGGAAGAAGTTAGAAGACTTCAAAGGCAATCTCAACTTGGTGAAGCTGTGATTGAGGGGGCGTGTTAGAAAGAGTCATGTACAAGGTATACGGTATTGTATAAACCGTATACCACAGAGTGGTAGGTAGATTGCGTGCATTGTAATCTAGGTGGTTAGGTTGTTAGGGTTTATCCTTATCTCTTGTATAGATTTTTTGAGGATCAATCCACAACCTAAACCGCCGCATATTGTAATCTCTGATTGCCTATATAACACGTACGCGTCCCTGCCCAAAGGCATACGCTTCCACGCATTCTTTCACCCATCACTAGGTTGTAGTTCAAGACGTCTTCCCGTGTTCCAGTAGTTTTTTCTTGGCTCAGCAGATAACATAAGATAACGAGGTGTCTTCTGCTTAACTCAACACTTCGTTTTGTGGCTAAGCTTTTGTAGCCATAAGACACCACCTGCATTTTGCACCTTTTTTTTCCTTCTTCTTTCTTCCTAGGTGGAATTAGCTAAGCCTTTTCTTTTTTAGTTCAACTCAAAACGTAGGAAGATTTCACATTCTGGATGCCCTCTCCACGCCAGTGAACGAACGAATACTCATAAAGTCTCTTTTCTTCCGGTTCACTCTTTGCACAGCCGGAGCACCGCCCCCTCCGCCCCAAAGACAAAAGGGAAGGAACAGCAACAGACCATCCCTCCATCGTCGATCGACCCGGCCGCATGTTAGGTATAGTAGAAGCTTTTATGGCGAGCCTTCCGCGGCCGCTACAGCCTACACCTGTAAGGCCACAGTATCGCTCGTACAAAGCGCTCATCCACAATGCCCCTTCCTTTCCCCCCCCTTCCTTCGCTGCGCGGGCAGATATGCGCCTCTGCCTTTTCCATCCCCAAGCCCCCGATCAGGGAGGGCCTCAAAGCTCGTGTAGACAGGCAACAAAGTTCATTCGGACCGAGACCGAGAGCACCTCAGCTACTGCCGCGGATGCAACAACAGCGACGCACCGAGAGATGTGCAGCGGGTAGCTCGCCTTCTTCTCTGGGATGCAGGAGGGTGCGTTGTGCCTAACACTGCAGGCTCCTCAGTGCCAGTACCACGCAGGCTACCTTTTTTTTCTTCCTAGTATTGTTGGGTACAATCACAAATATGCCAATCAGTCGGAAGTGTGATTAAACGTGTGGTTGCCACGTGATTGCACATGATTTTTGTTGGGGAAAATTAATAACCATGACAGATTTTACCGTGACATTTTCACCCAAGAGCATGACCAGTAGTACAACCAGCTGCTAACTATATAATGCTGTCATATCATCTATACTTCTATAGTCATCACTTAGTCACTCACAGAAACACACGTATAACTAAACTCTTGCATGAGAGCACACCTTTCTTCATTTTTCATGACTCTATCCTTCACATAGACAAAATTGTCATGTACTTACTCTAAAAGCAACTCCAACGGGCCGACCCAATCGGACGGCGTTTTTGTTCGCTTTTTATACATTTGGGTCGGCAGTGCGCCCAACGGGCCGACCCATTTTATGACCGCGCGCGTTTTAGATCATGCCAGCGTCCATGCTGTCGTCCTGGTTTTGGCGCTCCAACGCGCGGGGGAAAGCGGCCTAGCGTGGGATATGAATTTTCCCGACGTGTCGAGCCAGCGGGCGCAGGATCTGGCGCCTCTCCCGCGGCTTTTAACCGACGAGGATCGTCGTGTCCATCGGAGGCGGCAGCGTCGCCTCGCCATCGCCGAGATGGACGTGGAAACCTTGGTGCTGTGGCGCGAATGCTTCCCGCAGGACATCGTCGACGAGCGTCAGTTCTACAAGCAAAGGAGGTTGGAGAGGGACGCGAGGAGGAGGGAGCGAGCCGCCTATCGGGAGGACAAGCGTTCGCGGAAGCAGCCAGCTCAATTGAAACTGAAGCTACGAGAAACGTCGGGTTGGGACTTTGAAGACGAGCAGCATGCTGACGCCTACATTCAGACGTCGGAGGAGGACATTACCGAGTCCAAGTCGAAAAGCGACAAGTAGTGGTCTTTTCTTTTATTTGTGTACGCTAGAACTATCTATGTATCCATTTTTATCTGAAAAATGGCCGGCGGCATCGGCGACGAAGCAGGCGGGCGAGGGTGTGAATCCAATGTGCCACCGACCAGCGGGCCCGGTGAAGCAAGAGGGCGAGCGTGCGCGTCCGTCGCGTGTCCGCGCCGACGTAAATCAGGCTAAAAAATTGACCGAAAATAAATGGGCAGACAGCCGAAAGCGGACGCACGTCCGGTTGGGTCGGCGCGTTGGGTCGGCTTTTCTGTCCGCGCCGACCCAAACGGATGGCCGCGGACAAAATGGATCGTCCACTGAGGTTGCTCTAAGCAACTCAAACGACTTAATATATTATTATTGAGGTAGTAGTCGTCAAAGATAGAGAAGTTCCACCGTTTACTATCCAAACATCATCAGTTTCCGAGCAGAAGCAGTGGCATATATAAATTCTGGTAACAAATCACGCACAAGGAAATTTAGGCACCAGACACGGACGGACGGACGCAACCGGCCAGCCTGCTTTCTGCAAGGACATGCACACACTTTCCCTTTCCCTACCAGAGTGGTAACATCATCCACACAGTTCCCAGCAGTAGCAGTAACATCCATGCATCACGTAGGCCGAGCTTTACTACTATGAGCTTTCGCTAGGGTAGGAAAGTTGACCTGTGAGGCCTCGCAATTCATCTCCGCCTTTGCTTTGCCGCTGTTGGTTCGTAGCTAGCTAGCTAGGGCGTGATGAGCGGCAGGACGTACGTACGGTGAAACCAAAGTCAAGGGAGAATCTATCACCGGCTACGTAGCACAGCACACTTGCGCTCGGCCGTTATTGGCATTGATGCTGGTGGCAGGGGGACTTGGCGGTACACCACGGCAAGAGCTACACCAGCGTCGCCGTTGGGCCAAGGGCTCGGGGCAAGATGGGCATGAGCCTAGCATTGATTGGTCATAGATGATGGTAAGATGGATTAGGCATTGATTTGATGCTCAAGTAGCAAATGGGTGATTACCGGACGTCGATTTACTGCACCTGATAGAGCACATGTGTGCTCTTTTAATTTTCCAAAATTCAGAAAGTGGGTCTAGAAAATTGAAAACAATTATGAAGAATGTCGTAGTTATAGGGTGAAGTATGCAAGAAATATATACGGATAAGGCATTTCTAACCGATCCCCTAAAAATAGTGGAACATGAAGTAAACTCTTAGTGTAGTATATTTACTCCACTAAATTTTGGCCGGACATAACCAATCCCCTATATATAACAGAGTATTTTTTCTTTCTAAACTTTGCAATTCTAGTATAAATTGAACCTATATGTTATCACACATATAGAAACTAAACATAAATTTGAATGTTCAAGCAAATCACGAATATAGTTTACAAACTGAATTCAAAATTTACAAACCAAATTATTCAAATTGAACATGCTGAACGGTCCAAATGTAGCAAATAACATGTGATAGAACAACTAGGACTCGGTAAGACGTTGCCAGTGATGCTCAATAAGATCTTGTTGGAGCTAAGCATGAACTTGTCGGTTCTCGATCTTGCAATGCTCCTCAAGGAATGTCAGGATCCTGTTTGTATCATACTCTAACTCAACCGAAGTCCCGTTGGTGATGTACCGAAACTTCTTAGGCATATCCCTCTCGTCTTTAATGATCATGTATGCAATATGATGCAACAAGTCAGGACCGCCATAGAACCTTGGAGCTGCAGTACTCGGCAGGGCCACGAACAATAGCAAAGCACTTCTGAAGCACACCGAAGACTCTCTCAACATTTTTCCTAGCAGCTTCTTTACATTGGGCAAAGTGAATGTTTTTGTTACCTTTTGAATACTGAATTGTTTTGACCAAGCTGGCCCATGGTGGATAGATGCCACGCGCAAGGTAGTAACCCATCAAGTAGTTGTGCCCGTTGACCGAGTAGTTGCAAGCGGGAGCATCGCCTGTAAGGTGATCTCGACAACACATTCAAGTCATTGTGAGAGCCAGGCAAACCAAAAAATGAATGCACGATCCAAAGATCCTTCGATGCAACTGCCTCAACAATGATCGTTGGATTGTTGAAGTGGCCTTTGTACTTATCCTTCCACCCTGCATGACAATTCTTCCATGTCCAGTACATATAGTCAAGTGATCCAAGCATCCCTGACCATCCTCTTCCTTCATTCTCAGTCATCAGCCTTTGGGTGTCTTCCTCGGTTGATGCTCTCAAGTACTCTGGGCCAAAGACAACGATCACTGCTTTAGTGAATCTTCGAACAGCCTCCAAGATTGTGTCTTCACCAATGTGGACGTGGCCATCAATTGCATCGGCCGAACACCCATATGCCAAGACTCGAACAGCCGCAATGCACTTCATCAGAGGGCTTTCACTTATCTCTCCACATGCATTTCTTCGGAGCTTGGACCAGTCATCATATCTCTCAACGGCTTTTGCAATGGTCAGAAAAAGACTTGTGTGCATCCGAAAGCGTTGGCGCCAGTACTTCTCTGGATAGGTTGGCTCCGGATCAAAGTAGTCTCTCATGAGCTTCGCATGGCCCTCCGCTCTATCATGGTTGATGTGTATGCGGCCAAACTATGATCTTCTCCTAGGCCGCCGAACATCATCATTGAAAATCATGCCTCAAACTATGTCAAAGTCATAGTCGCCTTCTTCCTCTTCGGATGATGACGAGTCCTCCAAGACCATCTCCCTCAACCTCTTCATCTACAACTCAAACAGCTAGGTTCAACCCAATGGATCGTTTCAAAAAAAGAGAAACAAAAGACCTCACCTAGGCAATTTTCCGAACAGTTGTGGTGCGGTGGTGGTGCACCGACCGGCCGGAGTCATTTAGACCAAACCAGCGGGTGATGACATGTGGGAATGACCTACAATGGTGTGCAAGCAAGGTGAGATGCGGCGGCTGACAGAAAAGGAAGAAGATTCAAAGCAATCTGACGAATCGACTATGGCGACGGCGGTGGCATTTCACCTTGATTCAGGCGACGACGACGAGGGCCGAACGGGCTCCACATTGGGCAGAAGGGCGGCCGGGGCCAATGGAGGCAACGAGGTAGCGGCGTGTCCGGCGGGCGGTCGCTGGATGTCGCGCCGGTGAAGATGTAGGGGCGGGAGGCGGCGGAGGGAGAGGCCCGACTTTTTACTCGGAGCCGCAATGGCCGAATATATTTAGGGAGAAAGTTGGGGCCGGAGTATAATTTTTACTCTCTTACGACGGATTGGGGATCGGTTAGGTGCGCGTTAGAGGAGTAAAATTGACCACTTACTCCTCTAATGCCGGATAGGGGAATGGTGAGAAATGCACTAAGAGAAGAACAAGGAGCTAAAAACATTGTTAGGTCATTTAAGGTCATTTTTTCGGTTTTATCATCGTAAACCCCTCTTCCCACCCCTCCCGCGTCGCCCCCGCATGGAGATGGGGAGGAAACCCTATATCGTGCCACCATTTTCCCCTCCTCCTTCGCCACTGTCAGGAGGCTCGACCGGGCAAAGTCTGGTTGGCACCGCGCCGATGGGGACTCCTCGTCCTCTTGCGCGGAAGGATTGGCGCGGATCAACATCCTCAGACCAGGCGTGGCGCCGACGCTAGGCGCCCAGGCGGGGCGGTGCTCAGGTGTGGTGGTTGCTCGCAGCATAGCGGTGGCGCAGTGGCGGTGTGCGCATGGGGCAACGGTGAGGGTCGGCCATTCTCCTCCTCCGCCGGCAAGGGCCGTGTACGGCACAGGTCGCGGGTGGCCGTGTCTGCCGCGACAATGGCTGGTGGAGGTGGCAACACGGCAGGAGTGTGGCTCGACTTCCTCTTCTCTGTCTGTGGTGGCACATGGGACTAGTTGCGGCTTCTTTTGGGCTCGAGCTGTTGGCTCAAGGCTGGCTGGTGGGTGAAGGGGCGCTCAAGGCCTACCGGACTCGACGTCACCGGGATTTGGAGGTGCCCGATCGGGCGTGTCGAGTGGCTGCAACATGGGTAGCGGCCGCCGGCAACTTCCCATGCCCGAATCTGGTCGGCTGGGGTCCGGTCCAGCCAAAGGGGCTCATTTGGGGCGGAAGGGGGGGGGGGGGGTCTTTTCTGCCACTTAACCGGTTGACGGTGTCCTTGTGCGGCGACAGTGGTTGAAGGGCGGTCTTGGATGCCAATGCGGCTACCTTGGTGGTGGGAGTCGTGATGCTCGTGGCTTGGGTGTTGGCTAGTTGCCATGGTTGTGCGGGCGGCGTGGTAGCTTGGGTGTGACGGTCGATAGCGGTGGTACAACAGACGTCTGTGGCTTGCTGCACTCCGTCTCAAAGGCAATGAGGGCTTGTCGGGCTGAAAACCCTCTCTGACTCTACAGGTCGTCGGCGGCGGCGCCTATGGGACTATGGGTGTCATCTCCTTCTTGAAGGCGTCATCGTGGTTCCTCTCCATCCTCCATATTGCTCCGGGGGAAATCTTGATCCCTTGATCGGGCGGTGGCGGTGCTACGGTGTCGTGTCCTTCCTGAAGATACCGCCTTGGAGTGCACGGTTTGTCGTGCACGACTTTGACTCTTCACAGTGATTCGTTCACAGCTGAGGGCTCCGGAGACTTCCAGCGGTGCCCTCTCTTCCTTCCTACAGATGGCTTGGAGTTGTAGGGGGTAGTGTAGCTGTTCTCAACATCCTTGTACCTTGCCTTGTGTGTGTTGCGGTGTCCAGTTGAACGAGTTTGATTGTAAGTTGGTGGTTTTTTATATATAAGGCGGGCGAGAGCCTTTTTCGGTGAGACTTTTTTCACATGCCACATGAGTACAATTTTTTGCAATTAATCCTTTGAGCTTAGGGATGCAAATTTTTGACTTTCAGGGTAACCTCCGAAGTCGGAATCTCCTTTAGTTCAATCAAATGAACTAAAATTTCGAAAGCTATGTGAACTAAAGAGGACCAGAAAATGCTCCAAAAGGTACAATATTTGCACCCCAAATTCAGCTATTCTCCTGTCCACACATGGGTGACCTATATACTACTGTAAGTGTTACAGTGTACAAATCTGCAAAATTTTAAAATTTGGAAGCAGGATTAGAGGATAAACCTATGGGATATTTTGTTTTTGCAGGGAGATAAACCTATGGAATCAGGGCATGTTTGGTTGGTCGGACTTGCTACATCTGAGCTAGCTTACTTTGACATTGCTACACTGGTGTTGCCAGTCTCATAACAGTTTTTCCTCTCAAACCACATATCATTGTAACCAGCAATTTATTTACCAGCAAAACTAGCTTGGTACACGCTTGAAATGAGAAAGCTTGACAAATTATGGCAGGCAACCAAAGTGGCCCTAGGAAACTGGCAACTCTGGTTTGTCGTCGTAGGTATGGTGTTTCTCCAAATGTACCAATGCGGATGCAGTCGAGGAGCTGACAACGAAGCTAGGGAGTAGGATAAGACAGGTAGAAATGTCAGCAATCATTGAGACGAGCAAGGAAATATAGCAGAGGCAAGTAGTCCTTGCTGCTGCCCCCGATTCTATATGTTCAGATCCACCAAACTTTAGATCCAACAACTACAATACAAACTAACAAACAAACACCAACGTTAAAAGAACACGCCGAATTGGAGATAACAAGTCAATGTCCAGCCTCGGTCCACATGACAAGGCGCCGGCGTGGAGCCTACTCTTGCGTGAACTGACAGAAAGAAGCAGGGGAAACACATCGTTTGACATGTCAGGGCGTTCACAGCTCTAGACCCTTCTAGTGTGGTTTACATTTCGGTGTCTTGTAATGTGTGATTTTTTCTGTTTTGATTCTTCTCATTCTCAACCATCCTTGATGCTCATGTAAACAGTCCGGCGCAGCGGTTTTGCGGAAGGCGAAAAAATATAAAATTTTGCTTCAGAGAAGGAAGAAACCTGCAACTTCCTGGACGCCCATGGATTATTCACCTGTGATTCCCCTTCCCCACCCCAAAATGATTGAGCAGTACAGGAGGGAGCACATAAATAACTTGTACGGAGTAGATCATTAGGCCAACTTTTTCCATGGTGTTCTTGATTAAACAAGTACAGAGGCGGCCTGTGGCAGGACAGCCAATAAGATGCTCCTAATCTGCTATATTTATGAGCTATCACTGTTTATTCTTGGGAGATCTGCTGGGTTCGTACGCTCCGGTGAATGATTAAGGGAGAGAGGAGAGTCCAGTCCGTCGAGCGATTTAAAATCGGGGGCCGTGTGTGTGGATTCAGTGAGTTCACCAACTAACTTGTCCGGTTTTTCTTTGACGGTAGTACAAAGCGGAGCGCAACATCAACGAGATCGGACGGAGTCCTTTTTGGTTGGGGCGGTGGCAAGCTATGAACATTTTTTTTTTTTTTGAAATTACAAGCTATGAACATCTATAAGTACAACCTTAGACGCAGAGGTCGGGAGTTTCAACCTCTTTTTTTTAGAAAAAAAAGCAACCATAGTCATTTGATGCTCGTACCGGAGCGATAGAAATTTATATTCGGTACTAACGGAAATTCTATTTTGCCTTGTGACACAAAAAGGGGGAAATTCGAAAACTTCAGATGTTCCACCGGAGTTTGCAGCACCTCACTGTGAATTTGGATTTGTTATTGTACTATTGTGTAACGAAACAGTCGGCAGTGGTTAAACGCCGCGATGCATGTGACTCCTGCAGCGATCCCGAGGCCCGTTAGAATAAGATGCCAGGATTAGCTAGAATAATGTAGTCTGATTGGGAAATCATTTGGATGGCTTAGGAGCTTGGTATTCTATGGTCAGCTTGTTCCTTTGAGAGTCCCGTTGACAAAAGAATGTACAGACGGTGCCGTGAGGGACAAATATTCAAATGAAGGCCACTGTTGCATCTAAACTTAGGTTTGGACACGCTGTTCTGACATATTTGTCGGGTTGGGGGAATATGGCCAAAGTCACTTGAACAAAAAATAATGTTGCTTGTTTGAGATGACATATGGACAAGAACATAGCCAATGTAAAACCATGCACCCGCGGAGAGAGAACCGTGTCATTGTAATAACTGGATGATACTTCGCGAGTGATCAAAGTGTAGTCCGTGGTTGTTTTCCTTTCGTTTCATTTCGCACGCAACCATTAATGCCCCGAAATCGTTTTATTGTGTGTTAATTGGATAGTTAGTTACTTATGCCCATAGTCACATGCAGTTAATTTGATAGTTACTTAATTACATGTGTTAATTAGCCAGCATTAATTTGTGAAAAATATCATCGGGTGTTGGATGGAAGGATCACGTTAATTATTGAAATTATCATTGAGCATTGGATGGGAGAATCACATTAATTATAGAAAGTATCATGAAGAGTTGGACGAAAGGAACACTGGAATATGTATGCGCCGCTGCAACACACGTGCAATTAGCTAGTTTTGATTAGATTGGAACATGAATATTTGTATTTATGGTATTGGTATATGGCTCAGAACGACCTGCCGTGATTGCTAGTCGTGTGTGTGTGGACTTTGCCGTTTTCCCCTAATTAACCATGCCTTGTTTAGTTTTTGGGTTCAGTTTCTCTCGTTAACTAAAAAAATCATCTACATTTTGATGCAAAGTGGGAGCTCCCTGCCCTGTGATGAGGTTCCCCAAAAATGATATGAGAATTGAAACTGAAAATAGGCATGATATACTCGTATTTGATTATTGTATAGTTGTAAAATATTTATTGAATACAAGTTATGTTTAGTTTCCCTTGCATGTTGAGGTCGATCTTTGCCATGAATGGTTGCATATTGAGCTGGGCGTTTTTTCATGCATCATTGCATGTCGAGGACACATGTTTGCATGTTAAGAGAAATATGCTAGCGGGGACCACCTATTCAGTTGCATATGATTTATTATTACCAAAACTGCTTGTATTAATTCACTTTGTCGAAACTCATGGTAATAAGGCCCGTTTGGAAGTGGTGGCCCAACTTCTTAAAGTCCCCAACTTCAGATCTTGTGTGACGATTCCAGCTTTTCCCATGAGTTGGGATGCATTCGACGGCCGAATACGAGCTCCCTGATCGTGGCTTGGGCCGACATCCCATTTTAAAGGCATGTGGCTGGATGGAGGGGTGACCATTGTTGGGGAAGAGGTCGGAGAAGGTTGCCCAATGCACCGACCAGCTCGAGGAGGTAATAGTGCATGCCTTAGATGGCTTCTATCCTATCAACAATGAGTACCGGAGAAGATTGGGGTGACTAGATAGAAGGATGTGCTAGTGACGGGGCAAGATGGTGTGGCCTTGAGGAGATGGAGCCTGGGGGGGCGGGGGGTGGCAGAGCACTCACACGAGGTAATTGGGAGGCGACACGACAACCCGCGGTGGGTGCATGCAGGGTTCGTTGTGTGAAAGTGCATCTATACCTCGAATCTTGTTTTTGTGTCGATGACATGTGATTAATGGGACTACTGCTTGAACTAAGTAATATATGGATATTTATCCGAAACACGGCAAGTTTGGTGGCACAATCTTTCATTGAAGTCTAAGGTTTGGATTTTTATGAGACCTTTGCCCCACCGGCTAGTCTTGAGGCCATTCACATTTTGCTTACATATGCATCTTTTCATAATTTAAGGTTATATAAAATCGACATGAAGAGCTCATTTCTTAATGGTCCATACACGAGCTCAAATACATTGCAAAACCACCGGCCTTCGAGGATCCCCATCACAATGACCATGTTTATAAACATCGTATGGAATCATATGGACCCAAACAAGCAACATGCGCTTGGTATGATTAGCTCTAAGAAGTTTCTAGTCAGGGAAGGATTTGAGACAGGGAAAACTGATGCCACTCTTTTAATAAGAGGACCAATGGAGACTTGTTCTTCTTTCAAACCTATGTGGGTGTCAATGATGTGAGAGTTGAAGTATTTCTTCATCTTTCAAATGAGGAAACTCGTGGAAGGGGCCTTCATGTCGCAAACAAAACACACTGAGGACATCCTCAAGAAGTTTGATATGGTTAAGGTAATGCCAACCAATGGGCACCTTGAAATTGACATTTAGGTAAACAATAGGTCAAAAGGTATGCATTCTCTCATTTTCTCCTTTCTTTACCTTTGTGCATCTAGACTAGATATCATGTCAGGTGCATGTTGTGTGCAAGATTTCAAGCTACTCCTAAAGCCATTATATGGTGTTTAAGATGATTCTTAGATATCGTGTTCACACACCAAACTTAGGATTTGGTATCTGAAGGATGCAACATCTGAGCTTATATTTGGATTCAGATTGGGATGAAGACAAGGTTGAGCACAAGGTGGCATCAACTTCATGTCCATTTCTTGGTCCATCTTTCGTAAGTTTCCTCCGAGAAGAAGAAAATGCATCTCCATATGCACCCTCAAAGTCACATCACTGCAACAAGTTCTTGTGCTCAATTGTTATGTATGAGGCAAACCTTGAAAGATTATGGGATGACAAGAAATAAGGTGCCTATTCCATGTGGCAGTGAGAGCACAATCAAGATTGTCAACAACCCCGTTGAACATAGCCACACCAAGCACATTAACATTTATCATAATTTCTTGAGGGGTTGTGTTATCCATGGAGTCATCATCATATCTCATGTAGGCACGAATCAACAACTTAATCATTCCTATTCTTAAGGAGCAACACTTCACAGAGTCAACTCTAAAGGAAAATGTAGTGGTGTTTGTAAAATCACTTGATCCAAGAAGATAATTATACTTGTACTTCACTCCTTGTTCTTTTGATATATCCTTTTCGTCCCATTCCCTTACCACACTAACCCAAGAAGGGATTAAAAGTGCTTTAGAGTATCAACTCACCGAGAAGAGTTTTGCTTCGGCTTCAAGTGTGATGAACACCTAAGTCTTCACTAACACAATTCATGGAAAGACTAGCTTGTTGATGGCAGAAAGCCATGCAAGTATACTTCTATCTTTGAACACACTAAGAGAAAGGGTAATATTCATTTAATGGAGAATTGTCCTTCAGCAAGGCATCGGGGCCCGATGGCTTCACCGTCGGTTCTTTCGATTTTGCTGGACGATCATCAAAGAGGATATGTGTGATGCCTTTGCCAAGTTTTCCTCACTCAATGGTCGTGGCTTCCAGCAGTTTAACGAGGCACTACTCGCTATTCTTCCTAAGAAGGCCAATGCCTCATCCCTGTTTGAGTATCGGCTGATCAGCCTTATACACATCATCACCAAGCTATTTGCTAAGATCCTTTCCCCCCGCGTGGCACCAAGGCTTGGAGAAATTGTCTTGATCAACCAAAGTGCTTTCAGCACTTGGCGGAGCGTGCACGATAACTATCTCCTCATGGAATAGACTGCGCGACAGTTGCATAATCATCATGCGCCAAGGGTTCTTCTCAAGCTAGACATCACATGTGCTTTTGATTTTGTGTCATGGCCCTTCCTTCTCGACATGTTATGCCACCTCATCTTCGGTAATCGATGGTGTCATTGGATTTCGATCATGGCAGCCACCGCTTCCACGTGTGTCCTCGTCAATGGAAACCTAGGACCTCCTATTCCCCATGCTCGTGGACTCCGACAAGGTGACCCCCTATTCATGATGCTGTTCGCCATCATGATCGATGAGCTGAACTCTCTCTTGCAACATGTTGTGTAGACCAGCATGCTCAGGCGACTCACTACAAGGCATGCTGCATCGAACATCTCTTTGTTTGTTGGCGACGTGATATCTTATGCCACACCGATGTCGAGTGGCTTGCTAGGGTGTGTGGCATCCTGCATACTTCCGGGAACATGTTTGGCCTTTCGTACAAATTTCGCCCAGTGTTCTGCCACACCCATCCAATGCACCCCTAATGCGGCCAAGGAGATCGGTACCACACTGGCTTGTCCAGTCACGACCTTCCCCGTCACTTACCTTGTCTTGCCTCTGTTCGTCCCAAAGGTGTCCTCTTCGGTGTTGCTGCTGCTGCTGGTGGATAAGATAGTCAAGTGGTTGGACGCATGGAAGGCCTCCCTACTCTCGAGAGGTGAGCGTTTGTCATTGGTTCGACATGTGCTCTCTGCAATGCCCACTCACATCCTCCTGGCCATATCCATCAACCCCACAATTCTCGGAGAGTTTCTCGTGTGATCTGCGATTTCCTTTGTCATAGTAAGAAGAGCGCCAAGGCAGGTTCTTGCCTGGTTATCTGGCCAAGAGTGTGCCTTCCACTCGAGCTAGGCGTCCTGGGCACTCATGACCTCCAGCGCACGAGCGTCGCCCTGTGTGTCCTCTGGCTATGACTGAAGGCCACGGACAGCTCTAGGCCATGACATCACTTACACCTTCCAAAAGATCCCGACATGAGTAGTTTCTTTCGGGCTTCAACCTTCTAGACCATTGGTAATGAAAAACCTACAAATTTTGGATGGATAATTGGCTTTATGGAAACTCCATTTCTAAATTGGTGCCCTCTCTCTTCACCATGGTCCCCAAGAGACTACATCATGACCAACTAGTTGGTGATGTCATCCCCAACAGGACATGGATTAGCAACATCCAGGAAGCCATGGGTGCTCTCGTGATTATTGAGTACGTCCACATCTGGCAGCGACTTTGCCTTACTGTTATTCAGGAGATGCCTGGTAAAAACACCTTGCGTTGGATTGATAATGGGTTCCATAGCGCGGAATATTGTTACCTTGCGCTCTTCCTTGTATCAATACCTTCGCAGCAATGGCATATCATCTGGAAGAGTTGGGCTCCCCCGAATGTCAAGTTCTTCATTTGCTTGGCATCCCTGGACCTATATTGGACCACAGATAGGCTCAAGAGGCGTGGCCCACCCCATGAGCCTCACTGTGTACTATGCTCTCAGGAAGCCGAGACCCTTCACCACCTTCTTGCAAGACGCGTCATGGCATGCATCACTTGGCACGAAATTCTCTCTTGGTGTCGCTTCACCCTATCTGCACTTGATGGTACGATCCATCTCTTTGAGATGTGTGGTCGTCGGCCATGGAAGCCACTCCTTCTTGCACACGCAAAGGCGTTGGCTCGATCGTCATCCTCACCACCTGGACCATCTGGAAGCATCGCAACACATGCATTTACGACAATGCCTAACCTTCTGTCACGACCATGATCAACTCAATCAAGGAGGAGGCACAATGTTGGGGGAAAGCAGGCGCCCGTGACATCGATAGCATCATGTAACTTAGTGTCTAATCCTCTGGTTGAGCAATGATACGTCTCCAACGTATCTATAATTTTTTATTGTTCCATGCTATTATATTATCTGTTTTGGATGTTTAATGGGTTTTATTATACACTTTTATATTATTTTTGGGAATAACCTACTAATCGAAGGCCCAGTGCAAATTGCTGTTTTTTTGCCTATTTTAGTGTTTCGCAGAAAAGGAATATCAAACGGAATCCAAACGGAATGAAACCTTCGGGAGAGTTATTTTTGGAACAAACGCAATCCAGGAGACTTGGAGTGGACGTCAAGCAAGCAACGAGGAAGCCACGAGGCAGGGAGGTGCGCCCCCACCCTCGTGGGCCCCTCGTGGCTCAACCGACCTACTTCTTTCGCCTATATATACTCATGTACCCCGAAAACATCCGAGAGCACCACGAAACCCTATTTCCACCGTCGCAACCTTTTGTACCCGTGAGATCCCATCTTGGGGCCTTTTCCGGTGCTCCGCCGGAGGGGGAATTGATCACGGAGGAGTTCTGCATCAACACCATAGCCTCTCCGATGATGTGTGAGTAGTTCACCATAGACCTTCGGGTCCATAGTTATTAGCTAGATGGCTTCTTCTCTCTCTTTGGATCTCAATACAAAGTTCTCCTCGATTCTCTTGGAGATTTATTCGATGTAATTCTTTTTGCGGTGTGTTTGTCAAGATCCGATGAATTGTGGGTTTATGATCAAGATTATCTATGAACAATATTTGGTTCTTCTATGAATTCTTATATGTATGATTTGTTATCTTTGCAAGTCTCTTTGAATTATCAGTTTGGTTTGGCCTACTAGATTGATCTTTCTTGCCATGGGAGAAGTGCTTAGCTTTGGGTTCAATCTTGCGGTGTCCTTTCCCAGTGACAGCAGGGGCAGCAAGGCACATATTGTATTGTTGCCATCGAGGATAAAAAGATGGGGTTTGTATCATATTGCTTGAGTTTGTCCCTCTACATCATGTCATCTTGCTTAATGCGTTACTCTGTTCTTATGAACTTAATACTCTAGATGCATGCTCGATAGCGGTCAATGTGTGGAGTAATAGTAGTAGATGCAGAATCGTTTCGGTCTACTTGTCACGGACGTGATGCCTATATACATGATCATGCCTAGATATTCTCATAACTATGCGCTTTTCTATCAATTGCTCGACAGTAATTTGTTCACCCACCGTAAATTATGCTATCTTGAGAGAAGCCACTAGTGAAACCTATGGCCCCCGGGTCTATCTTCCATCATATTATTTTCCTATCAATTTACTATTTCTTCCGTTATTCATTTTGCAATCTTTACTTTCCAATCTATATCATAAAAATACCAAAAATATTTATCTTATTATCTCTATCAGATCTCACTTTTGCAAGTGGTCGTGAAGGGATTGGCAACCCCTTTATCGCGTTGGTTGCAAGGTTCTTATTTGTTTGTGTAGGTACGAGGCGACTTGCATGTAACCTCCTACTGGATTGATACCTTGGTTCTCAAAACTGAGGGAAATATTTGCGCTACTTTGCTGCATCACCCTTTCCTCTTCAAGGGAAAACCAACGCATGCTCAAGAGGTAGCAAGAAGGATTTTTGGCGCCGTTGCCAGGTAGGCTTACGCCAAGTCAAGTCAAGATTTGATCTCTCAGCAACTAGCCATTTCTAGCACCGTTGCCGGGGAGATCTACGCACAAGTAAAGACATACCAAGTACCCTTCACAACTCTTATCCCTCGCATTACATTATTTGCCATTTGCCTCTCGTTTTCCTCTCCCCCACTTCACCTTTGCCTTTTCTTCACCTTCTTCCTGTATGTCTTTTTGTGTTTCCATGTGCCTTCTATTTGCTTGCTAGAAATCTATTGATATGGATCCACTTAAAGTGTTCTATTTGGATCATCGTCGATCTATATGTGCTTGTGCTGAAACCCCAACTAGTTTAGTTGAGGAAAAATCTTTAGATGAGCATGCTCATTTTGTGCATCATCGTTTGTCTTAAAAAGGAAAGCTCTTATGGTATCAAATAAATAGTTTGCTATGCTATTCTTGGAATCTTTGTGAAATTTATGATTTTACTTGTTGCTCTAAGAATCCTAAAAAACACCTTCCCTACCTATGTGAGTTTAATGATAATGAAATCTTATCTTCTTATGGAAAGGGTGTTTATAGTTACTATGATATCGAACAAATTGAAGAATTTATCGTTTTTAAGGGTGCTCATGAAGTTGCTTCTTTGATTGAAAAGTATGATATTACTCTCTACAAATCTGAAAACTCTGACATACTTAAATATTGCTATGAAAACTATGCTCATAATGCCTATGTTAAGGAATTTATTGAGAGAATGGCCGTTGCTTTGGAAGAAAATAATGATATGCATGAATCTATAGATAATTATGATTCCGATGATTTGATTGAAATATCCCTTGATGAACATGATGCTTGCTATTCTTGTGGCCATGATGCCAATATTTATGAAGACGAATTTGCTATAGTTGCTTATGTTAAACATGAGATCGTTGCTATTGCACCCATACTTGATAGTTGCTTCAATGAAAAGCATGATTGCAATAATCTTATTATAAATTCTCTTGATGTCAATTGTGCTGATAATATGCAAAATCCTAAGCTTGGGGATGCTAGTTTTTCTATGTCTACTACTTGTTGCAATGATCATGATTGGGGTGATTCTTCTTATGATCTTGAAAATTTATTTAAGCCCCATGATGAATATGAGATTGATAATAGTGTTTGCAATAATATTGAAAGTGGGTTTGGAAGAGTGTCAACTTTAGATCCCACATATTTGGAGAATGTTCAATCTTATGTTATTTTTGATAAAAGTGGGTTTGGAGAGGTCATGACTTTAGTTAATGATAATCCCACTATTTTGGAAGAGTGTCAACTTCGCATGCATGTGGATAGTGTTGAGAATATGTTATGTGATAGCTATTTTGTTGAATTTGCCTATGATCCTACATGTAATTATTATGAGAGAGGAAAATATGGTTGTAGAAATTTTTATCTTACTAAATTATCTCTCGTCATGTTGAGATTGCTATCGTCTCTTTCTTCTTCCTTGCATATGCTAATTTTTGCTTGCTATGATAATTTGTTTTCTTATAAAATGCCTATGCATAGGAAGTATGTTAGACTTAGATGTGTTTATCACATGTTCTATGATGCTATTTTTGTTCTTTAATTCTTGTCTTTCATGTGAGCATCATTGAAATTATCAATGCCTAGCTAGGGGCGTTAAACGATAGCGCTTGTTGGGAGGCAACCCAATTTTATTTTTGTTCCTTGCTTTTTGTTCCTGGTTAGTAATAAATAATTCATCTAGATTTTTTTAGATGTGGTTTTATGTTTTAAATTAGTGTTTGTGCCAAGTAGAACCTTTGGGAAGACTTGGGTGAAGTCTTTATGATCTTGCTGTAAAAAACAGAAACTTTAGCGCTCACGAGATTAGCTGCCATTGTTTACTGGAGAGTGCTTTTAGGTTGATTCTTTTTGAACATGATTAATACTCCCTCCGTTCCTAAATAATTGTATTTCTAGAGATTTCAACAAGTGACTACATACGGAGTAAAACGAGTGAACCTACACTCTAAAACATGTCTACATACATCCGTATGTTGTGGTCCATTTGAGATGGCTAGAAAGACAATTATTTGGGAACGGAGGGAGTAGACAAATTACTCATGTCCACCAATTTATTTCAGAATTTTTGGACTTACATAAGTATACGTTTGATACAGATTACTACAGACTGTACTGTTTTTGACAGATTCTGTTTTTGTGTGTTGTTTGCTTATTTTGACGAATCTATGGCTAGTATCGGGGGGTATGAACCATAGATAAGTTCGAATAAAGTAGGTTTAACACAAATATAAATAAATAATGAGTTAATTACAGTACCTTAAAGTGGTGATTTGTTTTCTCATACTAACAGAGCTCATGAGATTTTCTGTTGAGTTTTGTGTTGTGAAGTTTTCAAGTTTTGGGTAAAGATTTGATGGATTGTGGAATAAGGAGTGCTAAGAGCCTAAGATTGGGGACGCCCAAGGCACCCCAGGGTAAAATTCAAGGACAACCAAAAGCCTAAGCTTGGGGATGCCCCGGAAGGCATCCCCTCTTTCGTCTTTATCTATCGGTAACTTTACTTGAGGCTATATTTTTATTCACCACATGATATGTGTTTTGTTTGGAGCGTCTTGTATGATTTGAGTCTTTGCCTTTTAGTTTAACACAATCATCCTTTCTGTACACACCTTTTGGAGAGACACACATGAATCAAAATTTATTAGAATACTCTATGTGCTTCACTTATATCTTTTGAGCTAGATAATTTTGCTCTAGTGCTTCACTTATATCTTTTAGAGCACGGTGGTGGTTTTATTTTATAGAAATTATTGATCTCTCATGCTTCACTTATATTATTTTGAGAGTCCTTTATAAAAGCATGGTAATTTTCTTTGGCTATAAAATTAGTCCTAATATGATAGGCATGCAAGATGGGTATAATAAAAACTTTCATAAAAAGTGCATTGAATACAATGAGAAGTTTGATACTTGATGATTGTTTTGAGATATGAAGATGGTAATATTAGAGTCATGCTAGTTGAGTAGTTGTGAATTTTGAGACATACTTGTGTTGAAGTTTGCAAGTCCCGTAGCATGCACGTATGGTAACCGTTGTGTGAAAAATTTGAAACATGAGGTGTTCTTTGATTGTCATCCTTATGAGTGACGGTCGGGAACGAGCGATGGTCTTTTCCTACCAATCTATCCCCCTAGGAGCATGCGTGTAATGCTTGGTTTTTGATGACTTGTAGATTTTTGCAATAAGTATGTAAGTTCTTTATGACTAATGTTGAGTCCATGAATTATACGCACTCTCACTTTTCCATCATTGCTAGCCTCTTTGGTACCGTGCATTGCCCTTTCTCACCTTGAGAGTTGGTGCAAACTTCGCCGGTGCATCCAAACCCCGTGATAGAATATGATCTATCACTCATAAACCTCCTTATATCTTCCTCAAAACAGCCACCATACCAACCTATTATGGCATTTCCATAGACATTCCGAGATATATTGCCATGCAACTTTTCACCGTTTCATTTATTATGACACGCTTCATCATTGTCATATTGCTTTGCATGATCATGTAGTTGACATCGTATTTGTGGCAAAGCCACCATGCATAAATTTTCATACATGTCACTCTTGATTCATTGCTCATCCCGGTACACCGCCGGAGGCATTCATATAGAGTCATATTTTGTTCTAGTATCGAGTTGTAATCATTGAGTTGTAAATAAATAGAAGTGTGATGGTCATCATTAATAGAGCATTGTCCCAAATAAAAAAAGAAGAAAGGCCAAATAAAAAAGGAAGGCCCAAAAAAAAGAAAAAAGGGACAATGCTACTATCCTTTTTTTCCACACTTGTGCTTCAAAGTAGCACCATGATCTTTATGATAGAGAGTCTCTTGTTTTGTCACTTTCATATACTAGTGGGAATTTTTCATTATAGAACTTGGCTTCTATATTCCAATAATGGGCTTGCTCAAATGCCTTAGGTCTTCGTGAGCAAGCAAGTTGGATGCACACCCACTTAGTTTCTTTTGATGAGCTTTCATACATTTATAGCTCTAGTGCACATGGCAATCCCTACTCCTTGCATTGACATCAATTGATGGGCATCTCCCTAGCCCGTTAATTAGCCGCGTCAATGTGAGACTTTCTTCTTTTTCGTCTTCTCCACACAACCCTCATCATTATACTCTATTCCACCCATAGTGCTATGTCCATGGCTCACTCTCATGGATTGCGTGAAAGTTGAAAAAAGTTTGAGATTACTAAAGTATGAAACAATTGCTTGGCTTGTCATTGGGGTTGTGAATGATGAGAGCATTTTTGTGTGACAAAAATGAAGAATATCCAAACTATATGATTTTGTAGGGATAAGCTTTCTTTGGCCATGTTATTTTGAGAAGACATAATTGCTTAGTTAGTATGCTTGAAGTATTATTATTTTTATGTCAATATTAAACTTTTGTCTTGAATCTTTCGGATCTGAACATTCATGCCACAATAAAGAGAATTACTTAGAAAATTATGTTAGGTAGCATTCCACATCAAAAATTCTGTTTTTATCATTTACCTACTGGAGGACGAGCACGGATTAATCTTGGGGATGCTTGATACGTCTCCAACGTATCTATAATTTTTGATTGTTCCACGCTATTATATTATATTTTTTGGATGTTTAATGGGCTTTATTATACACTTTTATATTATTTTTGGGACTAACCTACTAACCGAAGGCCCAGTGCAAATTGCTATTTTTTTGCCTATTTCAGTGTTTCACAGAAAAGGAATATCAAACGGAATCCAAACGGAATGAAACCTTCGGGAGAGTTATTTTTGGAACAAACGCAATCCAGGAGACTTGGAGTGGACGTCAAGCAAGCAACGAGGAAGCCACGAGGCAGGGAGGCGCGCCCAGGGTGGTAGGCGCGCCCCCACCCTCGTGGCTCAACTAACCTACTTCGTTCGCCTATATATACTCATGTACCCCAAAAACATCCGAGAGCACCACGAAACCCTATTTCCACCACCGCAACCTTCTGTACCCGTGGGATCCCATCTTGGGGTCTTTTCCAGCACTCCGGCGGAGGGGGAATCGATCACGGAGGGCTTCTACATCAACACCATAGCCTCTCCGATGATGTGTGATTAGTTTACCACCGACCTTCGGGTCCATAGTTATTAGCTAGATGGCTTCTTCTCTCTCTTTGGATCTCAATACAAAGTTCTCCTCGATTCTCTTGGAGATCTATCGATGTAATTCTTTTTGCCGCGTGTTTGTCGAGATCCGATGAATTGTGGGTTTATGATCAAGATTATCTATGAACAATATTTGGTTCTTCTCTGAATTCTTATATGTATGATTTGTTATCTTTGTTGGAAATATGCCCTAGAGGCAATAATAAATTGATTATTATTATATTTCCTTGTTCATGATAATCGTTTATTATCCATGTTAGAATTGTATTGATAGGAAACTCAGATACATGTGTGGATACATAGACAACACCATGTCCCTAGTAAGCCTCTAGTTGACTAGCTCGTTGATCAATAGATGGTTACAGTTTCCTGACCATGGACATTGGATGTCGTTGATAACGGGATCACATCATTAGGAGAATGATGTGATGGACAAGACCCAATCCTAAGCCTAGCACAAGATCATGTAGTTCGCATGCTAAAGCTTTTCTAATGTCAAGTATCGTTTCCTTAGACCATGAGATTGTGCAACTCCCGGATACCGTAGGAGTGCTTTGGGTGTGCCAAACGTCACAACGTAACTGGGTGGCTATAAAGGTACACTACAGGTTTCTCCGAAAGTGTCTGTTGGGTTGGCACGAATCGAGACTGGGATTTGTCACTCCGTGTGACGGAGAGGTATCTCTGGGCCCACTCGATAGGACATCATCATAATGTGCACAATGTGATCAAGGAGTTGATCACAGGATGATGTGTTGCGGAACGAGTAAAAGAGACTTGCCGGTAACGAGATTGAACAAGGTATCGAGATACCGATGATCGAATCTCGGGCAAGTACTATACCGCTAGACAAAGGGAATTGCATACGGGATTGATCGAATCCTCGACATCGTGGTTCATCCGATGAGATCATCGTGGAACATGTGGGAACCAACATGGGTATCCAGATCCCACTGTTGGTTATTGACTGGAGAACGTCTCGGTCATGTCTGCATGGTTCCCGAACCTGTAGGGTCTACACACTTAAGGTTCGATGACGCTAGGGTTATAAAGGAAGTTTGTATGTGGTTACCGAATGTTTTTCGGAGTCCCGGATGAGATCTCGGACGTCACGAGGAGTTCCGGAATGGTCCGGAGGTAAAGATTTATATATAGGAAGTATGGTTTTGGCCACCGGAAGTGTTCTGGGCATCACCGGTAGTGTACCGGGACCACCGGAGGGGTCCGGGGGTCCACCAAGTGGGGCCACCAGCCCCGGAGGGCTGCATGGGCCAAGTGTGGGAGGGAACCAGCCCCAGGTGGGCTGGTGCGCCCCCCACAAGGGCCCAAGGCGCCTAGGGTTTGGGGAAGGGGGCGCACCCACCTAACTTGGGGGGCAAGTCTCCCCTCTTCCCCCCCTTGGCCGCACCCTAGATGGGTTTTGGGGCTGGCCGCCGCCCCTAGGGTGGAACCCTAGGTGGGGGTGCAGCATCCCCTCTCCCCCTATATATACTTGAGGGTTTGGGGCAGCCAACATATGAGTTTTGGACCTCTCGATGGCGCAGCCCTGCATCTCTCCCTCCTCCTCTCCCACGGTGCTTGGCGAAGCCCTGCATGATTGCCACGCTCCTCCATCATTACCACGCCATTGTGCTACTGCTGGATGGAGTCTTCCTCAACCTCTCCCTCTCTCCTTGCTGGATCAAGGCATGGGAGACGTCACCGGGCTGTACGTGTGTTGAACGCGGAGGTGCCGTCCGTTCGGCACTTGGTCATCGGTGATTTGGATCACGACGAGTACGACTCCTTCAACCCCGTTCACTTGAACGCTTCCGCTTAGCGATCTACAAGGGTATGTAGATGCACTCTCTTTCCCCTCGTTGCTGGTTTCTCCATAGATAGATCTTGGTGACACGTAGGAAAATTTTAAATTTCTGCTACGTTCCCCAACAGTGGCATCATGAGCTAGGTCTATTGCGTAGATTCTATGCACGAGTAGAACACAAAGAAGTTGTGGGCGTCGATATTGTCAATTTACTTGCCGTTACTAGTCTTATCTTGATTCGGCGGCATTGTGGGATGAAGTGGCCCGGACCAACCTTACACGTACTCTTACGTGAGACCGGTTCCACCGGCTGACATGCACTAGTTGCATAAGGTGGCTGGCGGGTGTCTGTCTCTCCCACTTTAGTCGGATCGGATTCGATGAAAAGGGTCCTTATGAAGGGTAAATAGCAATTGGCATATCACGTTGTGGTTTTGCGTAGGTAAGAAACGTTCTTGCTAGAAACCCATAGCAGCCATGTAAAACATGCAAACAACAATTAGAGGACGTCTAACTTGTTTTTGCAGGGTATGCTATGTGATGTGATATGGCCAAAAAGGATGTGATGAATGATATATGTGATGTATGAGATGATCATGTTCTTGTAATAGGAATCACGACTTGCATGTCGATGAGTATGACAACCGGCAGGAGCCATAGGAGTTGTCTTTAAATTTATTTATGGCCTGCGTGTCAACATAAACGTCATGTAATTACTTTACTTTATTGCTAACCGTTAGCCATAGTAGTAGAAGTAATAGTTGGCGAGACAACTTCATGAAGACACGATGATGGAGATCAGAATGATGGAGATCATGGTGTCATGCCGGTGACGATGATGATCATGGATCCCTGAAGATGGAGATCGGAAGGAGCAAAGTGATGATGGCCATATCATGTCACTATTTGATTGCATGTGATGTTTATCATGTTATTGCGTCTTATTTGCTTAGAACAACAGTAGTAAATAAGATGATCCCTCATTAAAATTTCAAGAAGTGTTCTCCCCTAACTGTGCACCGTTGCTAAAGTTCGTCGTTTCAAAGCACCACATGATGATCGGGTGTGATAGATCCTTATGTTCACATACAACGGGTGTTGACGAGCCTAGCATGTACAGACATGGCCTCGGAACACATGCAAAACACTTAGGTTGACTTGACAAGCCTAGCATGTACAGACATGGCGTCGGAACACAAGAGACCGAAAGGTCGAGCATGAGTCGTATGGTAGATACGATCAACAGGAAGATGTTCACCGATGATGACTAGTCCGTCTCACGTGATGATCGGACACGGCCTAGTTGACTCGGATCATGTAATCACTTAGATGACTAGAGGGATGTCTATCTGAGTGGGAGTTCATAAGATGAACTTAATTATCCTGAACATAGTCAAAGAAGTCTTCGCAAATTATATCTCGCGCTTTAGTTCTACTGTTCTAGATACGTTCCTAGAGAAAATTTAGTTGAAAGTTGATAGTAGCAATTATGCGGACTGGGTCCGTAAACCGAGGATTGTCCTCGTTGCTTCGTAGAAAGCTTATGTCCTTAATGCACCGCTCAGTGTGCTGAACCTCGAACGTCGTCTGTGGATGTTGCGAACATCTGACATACACGTGATAGTTCAGTTAAACGGTTTAGAGTTGAGGCACAATAGACGTTTTCGAAACGTCATGGAACATATGAAATGTTTCGAGGGCTGAAATTGGGATTTCAGGCTCGTGCCCACGTCAAGAGGTATAAGACCTCCGACGATTTTCTTAGCCTGCAAACTAAGGGAGAAAAGCTCAATCGTTGAGCTTGTGCTCAGATCGTCTGAGCACAACAATCACTTGAATCGAGTGGGAGTTGATCTTCCAGATAAGATAGTGATGTTTCTCCAAAGTCATTGCCACCAAGCTGCTAGAGCTTCGTGATGAACTATAACATATCAGGGATAGATATGATGATCCTTGAAATATTCGCGATGTTTGACACCGCGAAAGTAGAAATCAAGAAGGAGCATCAATTGTTGATGGTTAGTGAAACCACTAGTTTAAAGAAGGGCAAGGGCAAGAAGGGATACTTCATGAAACAGCAAATCAGCTGCTGCTCTAGTGGAGAAACCCAAGGTTGAACCCAAACCCGAGACTGAGTGCTTCTGTAATAAGGGGAACAACCACTAGAGCAGAATTACCCTAGATACTTGGTAGATGAGAAGGCTGTCGATAGAAGTATATTGGATATACATTATGTGAATGTGTACTTTACTAGTACTCCTAGTAGCATCAGGGTATTAGATACCGGTTCGGTAGCTAAGTGTTAGTAACTCGAAATAAAAGCTACGGAATAAACGGAGACTAGCTAAAGGTGAGCTGACGAGATGTGTTGGAAGTGCTTCCAAGGTTGATATGATCAAGCATCGCACGCTCCCTCTACCATCGAGATTGGTGTTAAACCTAAATAATTGTTATTTGGTGTTTGCGTTGAGCGTAGACATGATCGGATTATGTCTATCGCAATACGGTTATTCATTTAAGAAGAATAATGGTTATTCTATTTATTTGAATAATTCATTCAATGGTCTTGCACCTAAACTGAATGGTTTATTGAATCTCGATCATAGTGATACACATGTTCATGCCAAAAGATATAAGATAGTAATGATAGTACCACCTACTTGTGGCACTGCCATATAAGTCATATTGGTATAAAACGCATGAAGAGGCTCCATGTTGATGGATCTTTGGACTCACTCATTTCTGAAAAGATTGAGACATGTGAACCGTGTCTGTTGGTATGTACGCATGAAGAAACTCCATGCAGATGGACCGTTTGGACTCACTTGATTTTGAATCGCTTGAAACATGCAAATCATACCACATGGGCAAGATGACTGAAAGCTTCGGTTTCAGTAAAATGGAACAAGAAAGCAACTTGTTGGAAGTAACACATTTTGATGTGTGCAGTCCAATGAGTGCTGAGGCACGCAGTGGATATCGTTATGCTCTTACTTCACAGATGATTTGAGTAGATACTGAGTATATTTACTTGATGAGACACAAGTCTGAATTATTGAATGGTTCAAGTAATTTCAGAATGAAGTTGAAGATCTTCGTGATAAGAGGATAAAATGTCTATGATATGATCATAGAAATGAATATCTGAGTTACGAGTTTGGCACTGTGGAAATTGTTTCACAACTAATACCGCCTGGAACACCATAGTGTGATGGTGTGTCCAAACATCATAGTTGCACCCTATTAGATATGATGCATACCATGATGTCTCTTATCGAATTACCACTATCGTTCATGGGTTAGGCATTAGAGACAACCGCACTCACTTTAAATAGGGCACCACGTAATTCCGATGAGATGACACCGTATGAACTATGGTTTAGAGAAACCTAAACTGTCATTTCTTAAAAGTTTGGGGCTGCGACACTTCTATGAAAAAGTTTCAGGATGATAAGCTCGAACCCAAAGCGGATAAATGCATCTTCATAGGACACCCAAAACAGTTGGGTATACCTCCTGTCTCAGATCCGAAAGCAATAGGGATTGTTTCTCAAATCAGGGCCTTTCTCGAGGAAAAGTTTCTCTCGAAAGAATTGAGTGGGAGGATGGTGGAGACTTGATGTGGTTATTGAACAGTTACTTGAACTAGTGTGTAGCAGGGCACGGGAGTTGTTCCTATGGCACCTACACCAATTGAAGTGGAAGCTTATGATAGTGATCATGAGACTTTGGATCAAGTCACTCCCAAACCTCGTAGGACGACAAGGATGCTTACTACTTCAGAGTGGTACATAATCCTGTCTTGGAAGTCATGTTGCTAGACAACAATGAACCTACGAGCTATGGAGAAGCGATGGTGGGCCCGGATTCCGATGAATGGCTCGAGGCCATAAAATCCGAGAGAGGATCCATGTATGAAAACAAAGTGTAGACTTTGGAAGAACTACTTGATGGTCGTAAGGCTGTTAGGTACATATGGATTTTAAAAGGAAGACGGACAATGATGGTAAGTATCACCATTAAGAAAGCTCGACTTGTCGTTAAGATGTTTTCCGACAAGTTCAAGGAGTTGACTACGATGAGACTTTCTCACTCGTAGCGATGCTAAGAGTCTGTTGGAATTATGTTAGCGATTACTGCATTATTTATGAAATCGTGCAGATAGGATGTCAAAACATTGTTGCCTCGACGATTTTCTTGAGGAAGGGTTGTATGTGATACAACCGGAAGGTTTTGTCAATCCTAAAAGATGCTAATAAGTATGCAAAGCTCCAGCAATCCTTCTAAGGACTGGAGTAAGCATCTCGGAGTTGGAATGTATGCTTTGATGAGATGATCAAAGATTTTGGGTTTATACAGAGTTTATGAGAAACTTGTATTTCCAAAGAAGTGAGTGGGAGCACTATAGAATTTCTGAAGAGTATATGTTGTTGACATATTGTTGATCAGAAATGACGTAGAATTTCTGGAAAGCATATAGGGTTATTTGAAAAGTGTTTTTCAATGGAAAACCTGGATTAAGCTACTTGAACATTGAGCATCAAGATCTATAAGGATAGATCGAAACACTTAATGGTACTTTCAAATGAGCACATACCTTGACATGATCTTGAAGGTGTTCAAGATGGATCAGTCAAAGAAGAAGTTCTTGCCTGAGTTGTAAGGTATGAAGTTAAGACTTAAAGCTCGACCACGGCAGAATAGAGAGAAAGGACGAAGGTCGTCCCCTATGCTTAAGACATAGGCTGTACAGTATGCTATGCTGTGTACTGCACCTGAAATGTGCCTTGCCATGAGTCAGTCAAGGGGTACAAGAGTGATCCAAGAATGGATCACAAGACAGCGGTCAAAGTTATCCCTAGTAACTAGTGGACTAAGGAATTTTCTCGATTATGGAGGTGGTAAAAGAGTTCGTCGTAAAGGGTTACGCCGATGCAAACTTTGACACTAATCCAGATTATTCTGAGTAGTAAACTGGATTCGTATAGTAGAACAGTTATTTGGAATAGCTCCAAAGGTAGCGTAGTAGTTGCATCTACAAGATGACTTAGAAGTTTGCGAAGTACATACGGATCTGAATGTTTCAGACCCGTTGACTATAACCTCTCTCACAAGCATAACATGATCAAACCCAGAACTCTTGGGTGTTAGTCACATAGGGATGTGACTTTGAGTGTTAATCACATATCGATGTGAACTGGATTATTGACTCTAGTGCAAGTGGGAGACTGTTGGAAATATTCCCTAGAGGCAATAATAAATTGATTATTATTATATTTCCTTGTTCATGATAATCGTTTATTATCCATGTTAGAATTGTATTGATAGGAAACTCAGATACATGTGTGGATACATAGACAACACCATGTCCCTAGTAAGCCTCTAGTTGACTAGCTCGTTGATCAATAGATGGTTATAGTTTCCTGACCATGGACATTGGATGTCGTTGATAACGGGATCACATCATTAGGAGAATGATGTGATGGACAAGACCCAATCCTAAGCCTAGCACAAGATCATGTAGTTCGTATGCTAAAGCTTTTCTAATGTCAAGTATCGTTTCCTTAGACCATGAGATTGTGCAACTCCCGGATACCGTAGGAGTGCTTTGGGTGTGCCAAACGTCACAACGTAACTGGGTGGCTATAAAGGTACACTACAGGTTTCTCCGAAAGTGTCTGTTGGGTTGGCACGAATCGAGACTGGGATTTGTCACTCCGTGTGACGGAGAGGTATCACTGGGCCCACTCGGTAGGACATCATCATAATGTGCACAATGTGATCAAGGAGTTGATCACGGGATGATGTGTTGTGGAACGAGTAAAAGAGACTTGCCGGTAACGAGATTGAACAAGGTATTGAGATACCGACGATCGAATCTCGGGCAAGTACTATACCGCTAGACAAAGGGAATTGCATACGGGATTGATCGAATCCTCGACATCGTGGTTCATCCGACGAGATCATCGTGGAACATGTGGGAACCAACATGGGTATCCAGATCCCGCTGTTGGTTATTGACTGGAGAACGTCTCGGTCATGTCTGCATGGTTCCCGAACCCGTAGGGTCTACACACTTAAGGTTCGATGACGCTAGGGTTATAAAGGAAGTTTGTATGTGGTTACCGAATGTTGTTCGGAGTCCCGGATGAGATCTCGGACGTCATGAGGAGTTCCGGAATGGTACGGAGGTAAAGATTTATATATAGGAAGTATGGTTTTGGCCACCGGAAGTGTTCTGGGCATCACCGGTAGTGTACCGGGACCACCGGAGGGGTCCGGGGGTCCACCAAGTGGGGCCACCAGCCCCGAAGGGCTGCATGGGCCAAGTGTGGGAGGGAACCAGCCCTAGGTGGGCTGGTGCGCCCCCCCCCACAAGGGCCCAAGGCGCCTAGGGTTTGGGGAAGGGGGCGCACCCACCTAACTTGGGGGCAAGTCTCCCCTCTTCCCCCCTTGGCCGCACCCTAGATGGGTTTTGGGGCTGGCCGCCGCCCCTAGGGTGGAACCCTAGGTGGGGGCGCAGCATCCCCTCTCCCCCTATATATACTCGAGGGTTTGGGGCAGCCAACATATGAGTGTTGGACCTCTCGATGGCGCAGCCCTGCATCTCTCCCTCCTCCTCTCCCGCGGTGCTTGGCGAAGCCCTGCAGGATTGCCATGCTCCTCCATCATCACCACGCCGTTGTGCTGCTGCTGGATGGAGTCTTCCTCAACCTCTCCCTCTCTCCTTGCTGGATCAAGGCATGGGAGACGTCACCGGGCTGTACGTGTGTTGAACGCGGAGGTGCCGTCCGTTCGGCACTTGGTCATCGGTGATTTGGATAACGACGAGTACGACTCCATCAACCCCGTTCACTTGAACGCTTCCGCTTAGCGATCCACAAGGGTATGTAGATGCACTCTCTTTCCCCTCGTTGCTGGTTTCTCCATAGATAGATCTTGGTGACACGTAGGAAAATTTTAAATTTCTGCTACGTTCCCCAACAATCTTTGCAAGTCTCTTCGAATTATTAGTTTGGTTTGGCCTACTAGATTGATCTTTCTTGCCATGGGAGAAGTGCTTAGCTTTCGGTTCAATCTTGCGGTGTCCTTTCCCAGTGATAGCAGGGACAACAAGGCACGTATTGTATTGTTGCCATCGAGGATAAAAATATGGGGTTATATCATATTGCTTGAGTTTATCCCTCTACATCATGTCATCTTGCCTAATGTGTTACTCTGTTCTTATGAACTTAATACTCTAGATGCATGCTGGATAGCGGTCGATGTGTGGAGTAATAGTAGTAGATGCAGAATCGTTTCGGTCTACTTGTCGCGAACGTGATGCCTATATACATGATCAAGCCTAGATATTCTCGTAACTATGTGAAGGAAATATGCCATGGAGGCAATAATAAAGTTATTATTTATTTCCTAATATCATGATAAATGTTTATTATTCATGCTAGAATTGTATTAACCGGAAACATAATACTTGTGTGAATACATAGACAAACTAAACGTCACTAGTATGCCTCTACTTGACTAGCTCGTTAATCGAAGATGGTTATGTTTCCTAACCACAGACATGTGTTGTCATTTGATTAACGGGATCACATCATTAGGAGAATGATGTGATTGACACGACATATTCCATTAGCTTAGCACCCGATCGTTTAGTTTGTTGCTATTGCTTTATTCATAACCTATACATGTTCCTATGACTATGAGATTATGCAACTCCCGTTTGCCAGAGGAACACTTTGGGTGCTACCAAACGTCACAACGTAACTGGGTGATTATAAAGGAGCTCTACAGGTGTCTCCAAAGGTACATGTTGGGTTGGCGTATTTCGAGATTAGGATTTGTCACTCCGATTTTCGGAGAGGTATCTCTGGGCCCTCTCGGTAATGCACGTCACTTAAGCCTTGCAAGTATACAACTAATGATTTAGTTGCGAGATGATGTATTACAGAACGAGTAAAGAGACTTGCCGATAACGAGATTGAACTAGGTATTAAGATACCGATGATCGAATCTCGGGCAAGTAACATACCGATGACAAAGGGAACAACGTATGTTGTTATGCAGTCTGACCGATATAAATCTTCGTATAATATGTAGGAGCCAATATGAGCATCCAGGTTCCGCTATTGGTTATTGACCGGAGACGTGTCTCGGTCATGTCTACATTGTTCTCGAACCCGTAGGGTCCGCACGCTTAACGTTACGATGACAGTTTCATTATGAGTTTATATATTTTGATGTACCGAAGTTTGTTCGGAGTCTCGGATGTGATCACGGACATGACGAGGAGTCTCGAAATGGTCGAGACATAAAGATCGATATATTGGACGGCTATATTCGGACACTGGAAGTGTTTCGGATGATTTCGGAGAAAACCAGAGTGCCGGAGGGTTACCGAAACCCCCTCGGAGAAGTAATGGGCCTTATGGGCCCTAGTGGAGAGAGAGAGAGGGGCGGCCAGGGTGGGCCGCGCGCCCCCTCCTTCTCTGGTCCGAATTGGACTAGGAGAGGGCGGCAGCGCCCCCCTTTCCTTCTCCCTCTCCCCCTTCCTTTCCCCCTCCTAGTAGGAGTAGGAAAGAGGGGAGTCCTACTCCTACTAGGAGGAGGACTCCTCCTCCTGGCGCGCCCTGCTAGGGCCGGCCGGCCTCCCCCTTGCTCCTTTATATACGGGGGCAGGGGGGCACCTCTAGACACACAAGTTGATCTTCGTGATCGTTCTCTTGGCCGTGTGCGGTGCCCCCCTCCACCATAATCCTCGATAATACTGTAGCGGTGCTTAGGCGAAGCCCTGCGACGGAAGAACATCAAGATCGTCACCACGCCGTCGTGCTGACGGAACTCTTCCCCGACACTTTGCTGGATCGGAGTCGGGGATCGTCATCGAGCTGAACGTGTGCAAGAACTTGGAGGTGCCGTAGTTTCGGCTCTTGATCTGTCGGACCGTGAAGACGTACAACTACATCAACCGCGTTGTCATAATGCTTCGGCTGTCGGTCTACGAGGGTACGTAGACAACACTCTCCCATCTCGTTGCTATGCATCACCATGATCTTGCGTGTGCGTAGGAAATTTTTGAAATTACTACGTTCCCCAACAGTGGCATCCGAGCCTAGGTTTTATGTGTTGATGTTATATGCGCGAGTAGAACACAAGTGAGTTGTGGGTGATATAAGTCATACTGCTTACCAGCATGTCATACTTTGGTTCGGCGGTATTGTTGGATGAAGCGGCCCGGACCGACATTACGCGTACGCTTACGCGAGACTGGTTCTACCGCCGTTCTTTGCACACAGGTGGCTGGCGGGTGTCAGTTTCTCCAACTTTAGTTGAACCGAGTGTGGCTTCACCCGGTCCTTGCGAAGGTTAAAACAACACCAACTTGACAAACTATCGTTGTGGTTTTGATGCGTAGGTAAGATTGGTTCTTGCTTAAGCCCGTAGCAGCCACGTAAAACTTGCAACAAACAAAGTAGAGGACGTCTAACTTGTTTTTGGAGGGCATGTTGTGATGTGATATGGTCAAGGCATGATGCTAAATTTTATTGTATGAGATGATCATGTTTTTGTAACCGAGTTATCGGCAACTGGCAGGAGCCATATGATTGTCGCTTTATTGTATGCAATGCAATCGCCCTGTAAATGCTTTACTTTATCACTAAGCGGTAGCGATAGTCGTAGAAGCATAAGATTGGCGAGACGACAACGATGCTACGATGGAGATCAAGGTGTCGCGCCGGTGACAATGGTGATCATGACGATGCTTCGGAGATGGAGATCACAAGCACAAGATGATGATGGCCATATCATATCACTTATACTGATTGCATGTGATGTTTATCTTTTATTCATCTTATCTTTCTTTGATTGACGGTAGCATTTTAAGATGATCTCTCACTACTTATCAAGAAGTGTTCTCCCTGAGTATGCACCGTTGCGAAAGTTCTTCGTGCTTAGACACTACGTGATGATCGGGTGTGATAGGCTCTACGTTCAAATACAACGAGTGCAAAAGAGTTGCACAGGCGGAATACTCAGGTTATACTTGACGAGCCAAGCATATACAGATATGGCCTCGGAACACGGAGACCGAAAGGTCGAGTGTGAATCATATAGTAGATATGATCAACATAGTGATGTTCACCAATGATACTACTCCATCTCACGTGATGATCGGACATGGTTTAGTTGATTTTGATCACGTGATCACTTAGAGGATTAGAGGGATGTCTATCTAAGTGGGAGTTCTTTAGTAATGTGATTAATTGAACTTAAATTTATCATGAACTTAGTACTTGATAGTATCTTGCTTGTTTATGTTTGATTATAGATAGATGGCCCGTGCTGTTGTTCCGTTGAATTTTAATGCGTTCCTTGAGAAAGCAAAGTTGAAAGATGATGGTAGCAATTACACGGACTAGGTCCATAACTTGAGGATTATCCTCATTGCTGCACATAAAAGTTACGTCCTGGAAGCATCGCTGGGTGCCAGGCCTACTGCTGATGCAACTGACGACGTTAAGAACGTCTGGCAGAGCAAAGCTGATGACTACTCGATAGTTCAATGTGCCATGCTTTACGGCTTAGAATCGGGTCTTCAATGACGTTTTGAACGTCATGGAGCATATGAGATGTTCCAAGAGTTGAAGTTAATATTTCAAGCAAATGCCCGGATTGGGAGATATGAAGTCTCCAATAAGTTCTATAGCTCCAAGATGGAGGAGAACAGTTCTGTCAGTGAACATATACTCAAAATGTCTGGGTATAATAATCACTTGATTCAATTGGGAGTTAATCTTTCAGATGATTGCGTCATTGACATAATTCTCCAATCACTTCCACCTAGCTACAAGAGCTTCGTGATGAACTATAATATGCAAGGGATGGATAAGACAATTCCTGAGCTCTTTGCAATGCTGAAAGCTGCGGAGGTAGAAATCAAGAAGGAGCATCAAGTGTTGATGGTCAACAAGACCACTAGTTTCAAGAAAAAGGGCAAAGGGAAGAAGAAGGGGAACTTCAAGAAAAACAGCAAGCAAGTTGCTGCTCAGGAGAACAAACCCAAATCTGGACCTAAGCCTGAAACTGAGTGCTTCTACTGCAAGCAGACTGGTCACTGGAAGCAGAACTGCCCCAAGTATTTGGCGGATAAGAAGGATGGCAAGGTGAACAAAGGTATATGTGATATACATGTTATTGATCTGTACCTTACTAATGCTCGCAGTAGCACCTGGGTATTTGATACTGGTTCTGTTGCTAATAGTTGCAACTCGAAACAGGGACTACGGATTAAGCGAAGATTGGCTAAGGACGAGGTGACGATGCGCGTGGGAAATGGTTCCAAAGTCGATGTGATCACAGTCGGCACGCTACCTCTACATCTACCTTCGGGATTAGTATTAGACCTAAGTAATTGTTATTTGGTGCCAGCGTTGAGCATGAACATTATATCTGGATCTTGTTTGTTGCGAGACGGTTATTCATTTAAATCAGAGAATAATGGTTGTTCTATTTATATGACTAATATCTTTTATGGTCATGCACCCCTAAAGAATGGTCTATTCTTATTAGATCTCGATAGTAGTAACACACATATTCATAATGTTGAAACCAAAAGATGCAGAGTTGATAATGATAGTGCAACTTATTTGTGGCACTGCCGTTTAGGTCATATCGGTGTAAAGCGCATGAAGAAACTCCATACTGATGGACTTTTGGAACCACTTGATTATGAATCACTTGGTACTTGTGAACCGTGCCTTATGGGCAAGATGACCAAAACACCGTTCTCCGGTACTATGGAGAGAGCAACAGATTTGTTGGAAATCATACATACAGATGTATGTGGTCCGATGAGTGTTGAGGCTCGTGGCGGATATCGTTATTTTCTCACCTTCACAGATGACTTAAGCAGATATGGGTATATCTACTTAATGAAACACAAGTCTGAAACATTTCAAAAGTTCAAAGTATTTCAGAGTGAAGTTGAAAATCATCATAGCAAGAAAATAAAGTTTCTACGATCTGATCGTGGAGGAGAATATTTGAGTTACGAGTTTGGTGTACATTTGAAACAATGCAGAATAGTTTTGCAACTCACGCCACCAGGAACACCACAACGTAATGGCGTGTCCGAACGCCGTAATCGTACTTTACTAGATATGGTGCGATCTATGATGTCTCTTACTGATTTACCGCTATCGTTTTGGCGTTATGCTTTAGAGACGGCTGCATTCACGTTAAATAGGGCACCGTTGAAATCCGTTGAGACGACGCCTTATGAACTGTGGTTTGGTAAGAAACCAAAGTTGTCGTTTCTTAAAGTTTGGGGTTGCGATGCTTATTGAAAAAGCTTCAACCTGATAAGCTCGAACCCAAATCAGAGAAATGTGTCTTCATAGGATATCCAAAGGAAACTATTGGATACACCTTCTATCACAGATCCGAAGGCATGACTTTTGTTGCTAAATTCGGAAAATTTCTAGAGAAGGAGTTTCTCTCGAAAGAAGTGAGTGGGAGGAAAGTAGAACTTGATGAGGTAACTGTACCTGCTCCCTTATTGGAAAGTAGTACATCACAGAAACCGGTTTCTGCGACACCTACACCAATTAGTGAGGAAGTTGATGATGATGATCATGAAACTTCAGAACAAGTTACTACTGAACCTCGTAGATCAACCAGAGTAAGATCCGCACCAGAGTGGTACGTTAATCCTGTTCTGGAAGTCATGCTACTAGATCATGATGAACCTACGAACTATGAAGAAGTAATGGTGAGCCCAGATTCCGCAAAATGGCTTGATGCCATGAAATTTGAGATGGGATCCATGTATGAGAACAAAGTATGGACTTTGGTTGACTTGCCCAATGATCGGCAAGCAATTGAGAATAAATGGATCTTCAAGAAGAAGACTGACGCTGACGGTAATGTTACTGTCTACAAAGCTCGACTTGTCGCAAAAGGTTTTCGACAAGTTCAAGGGATTGACTACGATGAGACCTTCTCACCCGTAGCGATGCTTAAGTCTGTCCGAATCATGTTAGCATTTGCCGCATTTTATGATTATGAAATTTGGCAGATGGATGTCAAAACCGCATTCCTGAATGGATTTCTAGAAGAAGAGTTGTATATGATGCAGCCGGAAGGTTTTGTCGATCCAAAGGGAGCTAACAAAGTGTGCAAGCTCCAACGATCCATTTATGGACTGGTGCAAGCCTCTCGGAGTTGGAATAAACGCTTTGATAGTGTAATCAAAGCATTTGGTTTTGTACATACTTTTTGGAGAAGCCTGTATTTACAAGAAAGTGAGTGGGAGCTCTGTAGCATTTCTGATATTATATGTAGATGACATATTACTAATCGGAAATGATATAGAATTTCTGGATAGCATAAAGGGATACTTGAATAAGAGTTTTTCAATGAAATACCTTAGTGAAGCTGCTTACATATTGGGCATTAAGATCTATAGAGATAGATCAAAACGCTTAATTGGACTTTCACAAAGCACATACCTTGACAAAGTTTTGAAGAAGTTCAAAATGGATCATGCAAAGAAAGGATTCTTGCCTGTGTTACAAGGTGTGAAGTTGAGTAAGACTCAATGCCCGACCACTGCAGAAGATAGAGAGAAAATGAAAGATGTTCCCTATGCTTCATCCATAGGCTCTATCATGTATGCAATGCTGTGTACCAGACCTGATGTGCGTCTTGCTATAAGTCTAGCAGGGAGGTACCAAAATAATCCAGGAATGGATCACTGGACAACGGTCAAGAACATCCTGAAATACCTGAAAAGGACTAAGGATATGTTTCTCGTATATGGAGGTGACAAAGAGCTCATCGTAAATGGCTATGTTGACGCAAGCTTTGACACTGATCCGGACGATTCTAAATCGCAAACCAGATACGTGTTTACATTAAATGGTGGAGCTGTCAGTTGGTGCAGTTCTAAACAAAGCGTTGTGGCGGGATCTACATGTGAAGCGGAGTACATAGCTGCTTCAGAAGCAGCAAATGAAGGAGTCTGGATGAAGGAGTTCATATCCGATCTAGGTGTCATACCTAGTGCATCGGGTCCAATGAAAATCTTTTGTGACAATACTGGTGCAATTGCTTTAGCAAAGGAATCCAGATTTCACAAGAGAACCAAGCACATCAAGAGACGCTTCAATTCCATCCGGGATCTAGTCCAGGTGGGAGACATAGAGATTTGCAAGATACATACGGATCTGAATGTAGCAGACCCGTTGACTAAGCCTCTTCCACGAGCAAAACATGATCAACACCAAAGCTCTATGGGTGTTAGAATCATTACTATGTAATCTAGATTATTGACTCTAGTGCAAGTGGGAGACTGAAGGAAATATGCCCTAGAGGCAATAATAAAGTTATTATTTATTTCCTTATATCATGATAAATGTTTATTATTCATGCTAGAATTGTATTAACCGGAAACATAATACTTGTGTGAATACATAGACAAACTAAACATCACTAGTAAGCCTCTACTTGACTAGCTCGCTAATCGAAGATGGTTATGTTTCCTAACCATAGACATGTGTTGTCATTTGATTAACGGGATCACATCATTAGGAGAATGATGTGATTGACATGACCCATTCCATTAGCTTAGCACCTGATCGTTTAGTATGTTGCTATTGCTTTATTCATAACTTATACATGTTCCTATGACTATGAGATTATGCAACTCCCATTTGCCGGAGGAACACTTTGTGTGCTACCAAACGTCACAACGTAACTGGGTGATTCTAAAGGAGCTCTACAGGTGTCTCCAAAGGTACATGTTGGGTTGGCGTATTTCGAGATTAGGATTTGTCACTCCGATTGTCGGAGAGGTATGTCTGGGCCCTCTCGGTAATGCACGTCACTTAAGCCTTGCAAGCATTACAACTAATGAGTTAGTTGCGAGATGATGTATTATAGAATGAGTAAAGAGACTTGCCGGTAACGAGATTGAACTAGGTATTAAGATACCGGCGATCGAATCTCGGGCAAGTAACATACCGATGACAAAGGGAACAACGTATGTTGTTATGTGGTCTGACCGATAAAGATCTTCGTAGAATATGTAGGAGCCAATATGAGCATCCAGGTTCCGCTATTGGTTATTGACCAGAGACGTGTCTCAGTCATGTCTACATTGTTCTCGAACCCGTAGGGTCCGCACGCTTAATGTTACGATGACAAATTCATTATGAGTTTATATATTTTGATGTACCGAAGTTTGTTCGGAGTCCCGGATGTGATCATGGACATGACGAGGAGTCTCCAAATTGTCGAGACATAAAGATCGATATATTGGACGGCTATATTCGGATACCGTAAGTGTTCCGGATGATTTCAGAGAAAACCGGAGTGCCGGAGGGTTACCGGAACCCCCCAGGAGAAGTAATGGGCCTTATGGGCCCTAGTGGAGAGAGAGAGGGGCGGCCAGGGTAGGCCGCGCGCCCCCTCTCCCTCTGGTCCGAATTGGACTAGGAGAGGGGGGCGGCGCCCCCCTTTCCTTCTCCCTCTCCCCCTTCCTTTCCCCCTCCTAGTAGGAGTAGGAAAGAGGGGAGTCCTACTCCTACTAGGAGGAGGACTCCTCCTCTTGGCGCGCCCTGCTAGGGCCGGCCAGCCTCCCCCCTTGCTCCTTTATATACGGGGGCAGGGGTTACCTCTAGACACACAAGTTGATCTTCGTGATCGTTCTCTTAGCCGTGTGCGGTGCCCCCCTCCACCATGATCCTCGATAATATTGTAGCGGTGCTTAGGCGAAGCCCTGCGACGGAAGAACATCAAGATCATCACCACGCCGTCGTGCTGACGAAACTCTTCCCCGACACTTTGCTGGATCGGAGTCCGGGGATCGTCATCGAGCTGAACGTGTGCAAGGACTCGGAGGTGTCGTAGTTTCGGTGCTTGATCGGTCGGACCGTGAAGACGTACGACTACATCAACCGCGTTGTCATAATGCTTCCGCTGTCGGTCTACGAGGGTACGTAGACAACACTCTCCCATCTCGTTGCTATGCATCACCATGATCTTGCGTGTGCGTAGGAAATTTTTGAAATTACTACGTTCCCCAACACTATGCGCTTTTCTATCAATTGCTCGACAGTAATTTGTTCACCCACCGTAAATTATGCTATCTTGAGAGAAGCCACTAGTGAAACCTATGGCCCCGGGGTCTATCTTCCATCATATTATTTTCTGTCAATTTACTATTTCTTCCGTTATTTATTTTGCAATCTTTACTTTCCAATCTATGTCATAAAAATAGCAAAAATATTTATCTTATTATCTCTATCAGATCTCACTTTTGCAAATGGCCGTGAATGGGTTGATAACCCCTTTATCGAGTTGGTTGCAAGGTTCTTATTTGTTTGTGTAGGTACGAGGAGACTTGCGTGTAACCTCCTACTGGATTGATACATTGGTTCTCAAAACTGAGGGAAATACTTACGCTACTTTGCTGCATCACCCTTTCCTCTTCAAGGGAAAGCCAACGCATGCTCAAGAGGTAGCAAGCAACCCTTTCCTCCCGATCTAGGATATTTGCCCTAGTGTGTGATGTCTACTACACAACTTGTTCTCATAGACTCGTGTTGGGCCTCCAAGCGCAGAGTTTTGTAGGACAGAAGCAAATTCCCCTCAAGTGGATGACCAAAGGTTTTTCAATTTGTGGAAGGTGTAGGATGAAGATGGTCTCTCTCAAACAACCCTGCAACCAAATAATAAAAAGTCTCTTGTGTCCCCAACGCACCAAATACAATGGTAAATTGTGTAGGTGCACTAGTTCGGCGAAGAGATGGTGATACAAGCGTAGTAATGATAGTAGATATTGATTTTTGTAATAGGAAAAATACAAAAATAGCAAGGTAGCAATTGATAAAACGGAGCACAAATAGTATTGCAATGCTTGAAAAAATGAGTCCTAGGGTCCGTACTTTCACTAGTGCAATCTCTCAACAATGCTAATGTAATTGGATCATATAACCATCCCTCAACGTGCGATGAAGAATCACTCCAAAGTTCCTATCTAGCGGAGAACATAAGAAGAAATGGTTTGTAGGGTACGAAACCACCTCAAAGCTATTGTTTCCGATCAATCTATCCTAGAGTTCGTACTAAAATAACACCAAGCTATTCTTTCCTATCGATCTAACCAAGAGTTCGTACTAAAATAACACCATATGATACACATCAACCAACTCTAATGTCACCTAGATACTCCAATATCACCGCGAGTATCCGCGAGTTGATTATACGATATGCATCAAACAATTTTAGATTCATAATACTCAATCTAACACAAAGAACCTCAAAGAGTGCCCCAAGATTTCTACCGAAGAAACAAAGACGAGAACGTGCATCAACCCCTATGCATAGATTGTTGGGGAACGTAGTAATTTAAAAAAATTCCTACGCACACGCAAGGTCATGGTGATGCATAGCAACGAGAGGGGAGAGTGTTGTCCACGTACCCTCATAGACCAAAAGCGGAAGCATTATGACAACGCGGTTGATGTAGTCGTACGTCTTCAAGATCGACCGATCCTAGTACCGAACGTATGGCACCTCCGCGATCTGCACACGTTCAGCTCGGTGACATCCCACGAACTCACGATCCAGTAGAGTTTCGAGGGAGAGCTTCGTCAGCACGACAGCGTGATGACGGTGATGATGAAGTTACCGGCGCAGGGCTTCGCCGAAGCACTACGACGATATGACCGAGGTGGATTATGGTGGAAGGGGGCACCGCACATGGCTAAGAACAATGTCTGTTGTGTGTTCTAGGATGCCCCCTGCCCCAGTATATAAAGGAGCAAGGGGAGGCCGTCCAGCCCTTGGTGCGCCCAAGGAGAGGAGGAATCCTCCTCCTAGTAGGAGTAGGATTCATCCTTTCCTAGTCCTACTAGGAAGGGGGAAGGGGGAAGGATAGAGAGGGAGACGGAGAGGGAAAGAGGGGCCGCGCTCCCCTCCCCTAGTCCTATTCGGACTCCCCTTGGGGGGCGCCACCTCCTGGGCTGCTGCCCTCTCTCTCCCCTAAGGCCCACTAAGGCTCAATACTTCCCCGCGGGGTTCCGGTAACTCCTCCGGCACTCCAGTTTTCTCCGAAATTACCAGGAACACTTCCGGTGTCCGAATATAGCCATCCAATATATTGATCTTTATGTATCAACCTTTTCGAGACTCCTCGTCATGTCCGTGATCACTTCCTGGACTCTAAACTATCTTCTGTACATCAAAACACATAGACTCATAATACCGATCGTCACCAAACGTTAAGCGTGCGGACCCTACGGGTTCGAGAACTATGAAGACATGACTGAGACTCATCTCTGGTCAATAACCAATAGCGGAACCTGGATGTTCATATTGGCTCCTACATATTCTACGAAGATCTTTATCGATCAAACCACATAACAACATATGTTGTTCCCTTTGTATTCGGTATGTTACTTGCCCGAGATTCGATCGTTGGTATCTCAATACCTAGTTCAGTCTCGTTACCGACAAGTGTCTTTACTCGTTCTATAATGCATCATCCCACAACTAACTCGTTAATCACATTACTTGCAAGGCTTATATTGATGTGCATTACCGAGAGGGCCCAGAGATACCTCTCCTACAATCGGAGTGACAAATCCTAATCTCGATCTATGCCAACTCAACAAGTAGCATCGGAGACACCTGTAGAGCACCTTTATGATCACCCAGTTACGTTGTGACGTTTCGTAGCACACAAAGTGTTCCTCCGGTATTCGGGAGTTGCATAATCTCATAGTCATAGCAACATGTATAAGTCATGAAGAAAGCAATAGCAATATACTAAACGATCAAGTGCTAAGCTAACGGAATGGGTCAAGTCAATCACATCATTCTCTAATGATGTGATCCCATTAATCAAATGACAAGTCATGTCTATGGCTAGGAAACATAACCATCTTTGATTCAACGAGCCAGTCAAGTAGAGGCATACTAGTGACACTCTTTTTGTCTATCTATTCACACATGTACTAAGTTTCCGGTTAATACAATTCTAGCATGAATAATAAACATTTATCATGATATAAGGAAATATAAATAACTTTATTATTGCCTCTAGGGCATATTTAGAGGGATGTCTATCTAAGTGGGAGTTCTTTAATAATTTGATCAACTGAACTATAACTTATCATGAACTTAGTACCTGATAGTACTTTGCATGTCTATGTTGTTGTAGATAGATGGCCCGTGTTGTTGTTCCATTGAATTTTGATGCGTTCCTTGAGAAAGCAAAGTTGAAAGATGATGGTAGCAATTACAAAGACTGGGTCCATAACTTGAGGATTATCCTCATTGCTGCACAGAAGAATTACGTCCTGGAAGCACCGCTAGGTGCCAAACCTGCTGCAGGAGCAACACCAGATGTTATGAACGTCTGGCAGAGCAAAGCTGATGACTACTCGATAGTTCAGTGTGCCATGCTTTACGGCTTAGAACCGGGACTTCAACGACGTTTTGAACATCATGGAGCATATGAGATGTTCCAGGAGTTGAAGTTAATATTTCAAGCAAATGCCCGGATTGAGAGATATGAAGTCTCCAATAAGTTCTACAGCTGCAAGATGGAGGAGAATAGTTCCGTGAGTGAGCATATACTCAGAATGTCTAGGTATAACAATCACTTAATTCAACTGGGAGTTAATCTTCCGGATGATATTGCTATTGACAGAATTCTTCAATCAGTGCCACCAAGCTACAAGAGCTTCGTGATGAACCATAACATGCAAGGGATGGATAAGATGATTCCCGAGCTCGTCGCAATGCTAAAGGCTGCGGAGGTAGAAATCAAGAAGGAGCATCAAGTGTTGATGGTCAACAAGACCACAAGTTTCAAGAAAAAAGGCAAAGGGAAGAACAAGGGGAACTTCAAGAAGAACGACAAACAAGTTGATGTTCAAAAGAAGAAACCTAAGTCTGGACCTAAGCCTGAGACTGAGTGCTTCTACTGCAAGCAAACTGGTCACTAGAAGCGGAACTGCCCCAAGTATTTGGCGGATAAGAAGGATGGCAAGGTGAACAAAGGTATATGTGATATACATGTTATTGATGTGTACCTTACTAAAGCTCGCAGTAGCACCTGGGTATTTGATAATGGTTCTGTTGCTAATATTTGCAACTCAAAACAGGGGCTACGGATTAAGAGGAGATTGGCTAAGGACGAGGTGATGATGCGCGTGGGAAATGGTTCCAAAGTCGATGTGATCACGGTCGGCACGCTACCTCTACATCTACCTTCGGGATTAGTTTTAGACTTAAATAATTGTTATTTGGTGCCAGCGTTGAGCATGGACATTATATCTGGATCTTGTTTGATGCGAGACGGTTATTCATTTAAATAAGAGAATAATGGTTGTTCTATTTATTTGAGTAATATCTTTTATGGTCATGCACCCTTGAGGAGTGGTCTATTTATATTAAATCTCGATAGTAGTGATACACATATTCATAATATTGAAGCCAAAAGATGCAGACTTGATAATGATAGTGCAACTTATTTGTGGCACCGCCGTTTAGGTCATATTGGTGTAAAGCGCATGAAGAAACTCCATTCCGATGGACTTTTGGAATCACTTGGTACTTGCGAACCATGCCTCATGGCAAGATGACTAAAACTCCGTTCTCCGGAACTATGGAGCGAGCAACAGATTTGTTGGAAATCATACATACTGATGTATGTGGTCCAATGAATGTTGAGGCTCGCGGTGGGTATCATTATTTTCTCACCTCCACAGATGATTTGAGCAGATATGGGTATATCAACTTAATGAAACATAAGTCTGAAACATTTGAAAAGTTGAAAGAATTTCAGAGTGAAGTAGAAAATCATCGTAATAAGAAAATAAAGTTTCTACGATCTGATCGTGGAGGAGAATATTTAAGTTACGAGTTTGGTCTTCATTTGAAACAATGTGGAATAGTTACGTTACTCACGGCACCCAGAACACCACAACGTAATGGTGTGTCCGAACGTCGTAATCCTACTTTATTAGATATGGTGCGATCTATGATGTCTCTTACTGATTTACCGCTATCATTTTAGGGTTATGCTTTAGAGACGGCTGCATTCACGTTAAATAGGGCACCATCTAAATCCGTTAAGACGACGCCTTATGAACTGGCAAGAAACCAAAGTTGTCGTTTCTTAAAGTTTGGGGCTGCGATGCTTATGTGAAAAAGCTTCAACCTGATAAGCTCGGACCCAAATCGGGGAAATGTGTCTTCATAGGATACCCAAAGGAGACTGTTGGGTACACCTTCTATCACAGATCCAAAGGCAAGATTTTTTTTGCTAAATTTGGATCCTTTCTAGAGAAGGAGTTCCTCTCAAAAGAAGTGAGTGGGAGGAAAGTAGAACTTGATGAGGTAACTGTACCTGCTCGCTTATTGGTAAGTAGTTCATCACAGAAACCGGTTCCTGTGACACCTACACCAATTAGTGAGGAAGTTAATGATGATGATCATGAAACTTCAGATCAAGTTACTACCGAACCTCGTAGGTCAACCAGAGTAAGATCCGCACCAGAGTGGTACGGTAATCCTTTTCTGGAGGTCATGTTACTCGACCATGACGAACCTACGAACTATGAGGAAGCGATGATGAGCCCAGATTCCGCAAAATGGCTTGAGGCCATGAAATATGAGATGGGATCCATGTTTGAGAACAAAGTATGGACTTTGGTTGACTTGCCGAAAGATCAGCAATCCATCAAAAATAAATGGATCTTCAAGAAGAAGACAGACACTGATGGTAATGTTACTGTCTACAAAGCTCGAATTGTTGCGAAAGGTTTTCGACAAGTTCAAGGAGTTGACTACGATGAGACCTTCTCACCCGTAGCGATGCTTAAGTCCGTCTGAATCATGTTAGCAATTGCCTCATTTTATGATTATGAAATTTGGCAAATGGATGTAAAGACTGCATTCCTGAATGGATTTCTGGAAGAAGAGTTGTATATGATGCAACCTGAAGGTTTTATCGATCCAAAGGGTGCTAACAAAGTGTGCAAGCTCCAGCGATCCATTTATGGACTGGTGCAAGCCTCTCGGAGTTGGAATAAACATTTTGATAGTGTGATAAAAGCATATGGTTTTATACAGACTTTTGGAGAAGCCTGTATTAACAAGAAAGTGAGTGGGAGCTCTGTAGCATTTCCAATATTATATGTGGATGACATATTGTTGATTGGAAATGATGTAGAATTTCTGGATAGCATAAAAGGATACTTGAATAAGAATTTTTCAATGAAAGACCTCGGTGAAGCTGTTTACATATTGGGCATCAAGATCTGTAGAGATAGATAAAGACGCTTAATTAGACTTTCACAAAGCACATACCTTGACAAAGTTTTGAAGAAGTTCAAAATGGATTAGGCAAAGAAAGGGTTCTTGCCCGTGTTATAAGGTGTGAAGTTGAGTAAGACTCAATGCCCAACCACTGCAGAAGATAGAGAGAAAATGAAAGATGTTCCCTATGTTTCAGCCATAGGCTCTATCGTGTATGCAATGTTGTGTACCACACCTAATGTGTGCCTTGCTATTAGTTTAGCAGGGAGGTACCATAGTAATCCAGGAGTGGATCACTGGACAGCGGTCAAGAACATCCTGAAATACCTGAAAAGGACTAAGGATATGTTTCTCGTTTATGGAGGTGACAAAGAGCTCATCGTAAATGGTTACGTTGATGCAAGCTTTGACACTGATCCGGACGATTCTAAATCGCAAACCGGATACGTATTTATATTGAACGGTGGAGCTGTCAGTTGGAGCAGTTCTAAACAAAGCGTCGTGGCGGGATCTACGTGTGAAGCAGAGTACATTGCTGCTTCGGAAGCACCGAATGAAGGAGTCTGGATGAAGAAGTTCATATCCGATCTAGGTGTCATACCTAGTGCATCGGGTCCAGTGAAAATCCTTTGTGACAATACTGGTGCAATTGCCTTGGCAAAGGAATCCAGATTTCACAAGAGAACCAAGCACATCAAGAGACGCTTCAACTCCATCCGGGATCAAGTCCAGGTGGGAGGCGTAGAGATTTGCAAGATACATACGGATCTGAATGTTGCAGATCTGTTGACTAAGCCTCTTCCACAAGCAAAACATGATCAACACCAAGGCTCCATGTGTGTTAGAATCATTACTGTGTAATCTAGATTATTGACTCTAGTGCAAGTGGGAGACTGAAGGAAATATGCCCTAGAGGCAATAATAAAGTTATTATTTATTTCCTTATATCATGGTAAATGTTTATTATTCATGCTAGAATTGTATTAACCGGAAGCATGATACATGTGTGAATACATAGACAAACAGAGTGTCACTAGTATGCCTCTACTTGGCTAGCTCGTTGATCAAAGATGGTTATGTTTCCTAGCCATAGACATGAGTTGTCATTTTATTAATGGGATTAAATCATTAGGAGAATGATGTGATTGACTTGACCCATTCCGTTAGCTTAGCACTTGATCGTTTAGTATGTTGCTATTGCTTTCTTCATGACTTATGTATGTTCCTATGACTATGAGATTATGCAACTCCCGTTTATCGGAGAAACACTTTGTGTGCTACCAAACGTCACAACGTAACTGGGTGATTATAAAGGTGCTCTACAGGTGTCTCCGAAGGTACTTGTTGAGTTGGCGTATTTCGAGATTAGGATTTGTCACTCCGATTGTCGGAGAGGTATCTCTGGGCCCACTCGGTAATACACATCACTATAAGCCCTGAAAGCATTGTAACTAATGAGTTAGTTGCGGGATGATGTATTATGCAACGAGTAAAGAGACTTGCCGGTAACGAGATTGAACTAGGTATTTGTGACCCCCCCGATTCAATCGTACAGTAATCATGCACGCAAATGTGTACGATCAAGATCAGGGACTCACGGGAAGATATCACAACACAACTCTAAAACATAAATAAGTCATACAAGCATCATAATACAAGCCAGGGGCCTCGAGGGCTTGAATACAAGTGCTCGATCATAGACGAGTCAACGGAAGCAACAATATCTGAGTACAGACATAAGTTAAACAAGTTGCCATAAGATGGCTAGCACAAACGGGGATACAGATCGAACGAGGCGTAGGCCTCCTGCCTGGGATCCTCCTAACTACTCCTGGTCGTCGTCAGCGGGCTGCACGTAGTAGTAGGCACCTCCAGTGTAGTAGGAGTCATCGTCGAAGGTGGCGTCTGGATCCTGGGCTCCATCGTCTGGTCGGAGCAATCGGGTAGAGAAATGGGAAAAAGGGGGAACAAGGCAACCATGAGTACTCATCCAAAGTACTCGCAAGCAAGGAGCTACACTACATATGCATGGGTATATGTGTAAAGGGCCATATCAGTGGACTGAACTGCAAAATACCAGAATAAGAGGGGGGTATCTAATCCTGTCGAAGACTACAATTCTGGCAGTCTCCGTCTTGTAGCATGTAGAAGAGAGTAGACTGAAGTCCTCCAAGAAGCATCGCATAGCGTAATCCTACCCGGCGATCCCCTCCTCGTTGCCCTGTTAGAGAGTGATCACCGGGTTGTATCTGGCACTTGGAAGGGTGTGTTTTATTAAGTATCCGGTTCTAGTTGTCATAAGGTCAAGGTACAACTCCGGGTCGTCCTTTTACCGAGGGACACGGCTATTCGAATAGATTAACTTCCCTGCAGGGGTGCACCACATAACCCAACACGGTTGATCCCATTTGGCCGGACACACTTTTCGGGGTCATGCCCGGCCGCGGAAGATCAACACGTCGCAGCCCCACCTAGGCACAATAGAGAGGTTAGCACGCGGTCTAATGCTAAGCACACAGGGGTCTAGGCCCATCGCCCATAGCACACCTGCATGTTGCGTACGCGGCCGGAGAGCAGACCTAGCAACCTCCATTACAAAGGAAGTCACGTTACGCGGTCCAACCCGGTGCGCGCCGCTCAGTCGCTGACGTCACGAAGGCTTCGGCTGATACCACGACATCGAGTGCCCATATCTTTCCCACGTAGTTGGTTAGTGCGTATAGACCAAATGGCCAGACTCAGATCAAATACCAAGATCTCGTTAAGCGTGTTAAGTATCCGCGAACGCCGAACAGGGCCAGACCCACCTCTCACCCAGTTAGTCTCAACCCGCGCTGACGCTCCGCCACAAAGATCCACACAGAGGGCCGTTGGGACAAAGGTCCTTTCGGCCCCCAATCCGTGAATCACTCGCAGGTACTCCTCGAGCCGACCCGATTTTAGTCATCACATGTATCATGTATAAAGTATAGTATATACCCGTGATCAACTCCCGAGTGATCACGGCCCGATAGTATAGCACAGCAGACGGACAAGAATGTAGGGCCACTGATGGAACACTAGAATCCTATACTAAGCAGTAGGATAGCAGGTAAGGGTAACAACTGTAGCAACAATGACAGGCTATGCATCAGAATAGGATTAACCGAAAGTAGTAACATGCTACACTACTCTAATGCAAGCAGTATAGAGAAGAGTAGGCGATATCTGGTGATCAAGGGGGGGGGGGCTTGCCTGGTTGTTCTGGCAAGTAGTAGGGGTCGTCTTCGATGTAGTCGGACACACGATCATCGGAGCGGTCTCAGAGTCTACCGGAAATAAGTAACGGAGGGGCAACACAATAAATAACAGAGCAATCAAATGTAACACAAAGCAAGACGCGGCAATACATTGTGCTAGGGGTGACCTAACGCAGGGATAGGTGTTACCGGCGAAAGGGGAAACATCCGGAAAAGTATTCCCGGTGTTTCGCGTTTTCGGACATATGAACCGGAGGGGGAAAGTTGCGTGTTTGATATGCTAGGGATGTGTGGCGGACGAACGTGCTGCGTATCCGGATTCGTCTCGTCGTTCTGAGCAACTTTCATGTACAAAGTTTTTTCATCCGAGTCACAGATTATTTTATAATAATTTCCGAAGTTTTATTCATTTCTGGAATTATTTATATCTCCAAAATAAATAAGAAAAAGGCTATGGGTACCTAGAAGTGTACCCAGCCAGTGTATGGCAGGGCGGGCCAGTTGACTGGGTGAACTGCCCAGTCATCATTGACTGGTCAAAGCGAACAGTGGTGGTGGGTCCTTGCTGTCATTGAGTTAGCTTCCATTAGAGTTTAATTAAACAGTTTAATTAGTGTTATGTTAATTAAGCAAACTTAATTAGGTTAATTATTTAATTAGTATATATATAATTTTCATTTCCTTTCCATTTTTCTTTTTGTTTAACAGGGGGCTAGGCCCCACCTGTCGGTGGCTTAGGCCACAAATCGGGCTAACGGGCGACGGGTTTGGGCGGGGTCACGGAGCGGGCACATAACCCAGGTGACGGTGAGCGAGAAGGGGACGCGAGCGGCGATGCGGTGCGCGGCAGGCACGGCGGCGGGGGGGGGGGGGGGGTAGCGCAGGGAGGAGGCGGTGGCGAGCATGCGGCAGGGCGGAGGTCGAACGGGAGCAGTAGTGCGGGGCCGGCGGGGCCACGCACAGGCGCATAGGTGCGCGCGAGCAGGGCGGACAGGGAGTTCTGTCCGCGCGAGCGAGCTCGATGGAGGCACAGGGCGCGGGCAGCGACCACAGGAGCGCGGGCGACGATGAGCCTAGGTGAGGGGGGAGGCCTGACGAGGCAGGGCAAAGTGCAGTGGCCGGACGCGGCAACAGCGGGCTCGCGCGGGCCGGCGAGCGTCCAAGGCAGCAGCAGGAAAAGCAGGGGAGTGGGGGAAGCAAAGGGAGGCGCGGGGTGAGCAGCAGCTGCAGGCTGGGGCGCGTCCATGGCCTGTAAGCGGCATGAGCAGCGGGTCACAGCACAGGAGCACGTCCGGCGAGCAGGGCGAGCGAGGCGCGGCGTAGGTAGCACGAGGGAGCAGCAGCTGGTCCATGGCGACGCGTGGTCGCGGCCCGTGATGTGCGCGAGCGGACGACGGGAAGGGCGCGGTGATGGGCGCGGGGAGCACGGTCGGGGACGACGTCGTAGCGTGCGAGGGACTGGGGAGGAAGCGGGGCTCACTGCAGGTGTAGGGTACGAGCAGTGGGGGTCGAGGAGGGTGACGGGGACGATTCGGCGAGGCGGCGACGGCGTAGAGGACGACGGGGAGGCAGTCCAGGCGGTGACGGCGTCCTGCTCCGAGGTGGCGAGCGGGGGCGTCCTCCCTCGATCCCGATCCAATCGGAGGAGAGAGGGGGGAGGAGATATTTTCGTGGGGGAGGGGAGTGGGGATCGTGGCTGGTTAGGGTTTTCCCCTCGTGGGGATAAGGCAGGGGCAGGTCGGCCGGCCCGGCCTGTGAGCTGGGCCGTCTGGCCCAGTTGGCCAGGGGGCCTTTCTTTTCCTTTTTAGTTTTGTTTTGTCTTTTCCCCTTTTCTTTTATTTATTACTCTTTTCTGTTTTAATTCATTCATCAGTTTATTTTAGTTTGGTAAAATATATTATTAGTTTTACTATTTACACCATGACCACAAAAGTTTAAACCCCAATTAAAATAGTTTAATATTTTATAACTAATAAAGGGCATTTACTTAATTGCTTAAGTTGTTGTTTTATTTAATATAGTGCATTTAAATAATTTATTAAAATGTGGTTTCACCTCCAATGTTTTCAAGGGATTATTTGTCATACAGAGAACATTTTAGTTTTAACGTTTGAAAACTTTTATCGTTTGACTTTAATTCAAATTTTGGTTTGAACAGGTTTTGAACTAACGCGAGATTAACAACAGTAACGGAGGTGGCGTGGCATCATTAGTAGAGGTTTACTGTAGCTTAAATATCCGGGCGTCATAGTATTGAGATAAGGACGATCAAATCTCGGGCAAGTAACATACCGATGACAATGGGAACAATGTATGTTGTTATGCGGTTTGACCGATAAAAATCTTCGTAGAATATGTAGGAGCCAATATGAGCATCCAGGTTCCGCTACTGGTTATTGACCGGAGACGTGTCTTGGTCATGTCTACATTGTTCTCGAACCCGTAGGGTCCGCACGCTTAAAGTTCGGTGACGATCGGTATTATGAGTTTTAGTGTTTTGATGTACTGAAGGTAGTTCGGAGTCCCGGATATGATCATGGACATGACGAGGAGTCTCGAAATGGTCAAGACATAAGGATCGATATATTGGACGACTATGTTTGGACACCGGAAGGGTTCTGGGAGGTTTCAGGCATATACCGGAGTACCGGGGGGTTACCGGAACCCCCCGGGGAGTTAATTGGGCCTCATGGGCCCTAGTGGGAGAAGAGGAGGGGCGGCCAGGGCAGCCGCGCGCCCTCTCCCCCTCTAGTCCGAATTGGACAAGGAAGGGGGGGGGGCGCCCCCCTTTTTCCTTCTCTTCCTCTCTCCCTTCCTTCCCTTCTCCTACTCCTACTTGGAAGGGGGGAGCCCTACTCCCGGTGGGAGTAGGACTCCTCATGGGGCGCGCCTAGGGAGGCCGGCCTCCTCCCCCTCCTCCAGTCCTTTATATACGAGGAGGGGGGCACCCCTTGGAGACACAACAACTGATCATTGATCTCTTAGCCGTGTGCGGTGCCCCCCTCCACCATAATCCACCTCGATAATATCATAGTGGTGCTTAGGCGAAGCCCTGCATCGATAGCATCATCATCACTGTCATCACGCCGTCGTGCTGACGAAACTCTTCGATGAAGCTCTGCTGGATCGGAGCTCGCGGGACGTCATCGAGTTGAATGTGTGCTGAACTCGGAGGTGTCGTGCATTCGGTACTTGGATCGGTCGGATCATGAAGACATACGACTACATCAACCTCGTTGTGCTAAGGCTTCCGCTTTCGGTCTATGAGGGTACGTGGACCCACCCTCCCCTTTTGTTGCTATGCATCACCATGATCCCGTGTGTGCGTAGGATTTTTTTGAAATTACTATGTTCCCCAACAAGAACACATATCATGTGAATCAGCATGACACCCCATTGTCACCAAGGGTATTCATAGCAAGACATACATCAAGTGTTCTCAAATCCATAAAAGTATTCAATCCGATAAAAAGGAATCTCAAAGGGAAAAATCAATTCATCACAACAAGATAGAGAGGGGAAAACACCATATGATCGAACTATATTAACAAAGCCCGCGATACATCAAGATCGTGCCAACTCAAGAACATGAGAGAGAGAGAGAGATTAAACACATAGCTACTGGTACAAACCCTAAACCCCGAGGGTGGACTACTCCCTCCTCATCATGGTGGCCGCCGGGATGATGAAGCTGGCCACCGGTGATGATTCCCCTCCGGCAGGGTGCCGGAACGGGGTCTAGATTGATTTTTCGTGGCTACAGAGGCTTGCGGCGGCGAAACTTCTGATCTATGGACTCCCCTCGGGTTTTTGGAATATTTGGGAATTTATAGGGCGAAGAGACGGTGCGGGAGGCCACCAAGGTGGCACAACCCACCTGGGCGCGCCTGGGCCTCCAGGCGCGCCCTAATGGGTTGTGCCGCCCTCGGAGCTCCCCTCTGGCGCTTCTTTGGCCCATTGGATGTCTTCTGGTCCAAAAAAAATCTCCAAAAAGTTTTGATGTGTTTGGACTCGGTATTGATTTCCCGCGAAGTAAAAAACAACAACTCACAATGGGCACTATGTCAATAGGTTAGTCCCAAAAAATGATATAAAGTTGCTATAAAATTATTCTAAAACATCCAAGAATGATAATATAACATCAAGAATACTGCATAAATTATAGATGCCTTTGAGACGTATTAGTGTGCATGTAGTATGGTTAACCACCCCCCTTCTACTCTTTTCACTCTCTGTCAATGAAATGATACGCTCTATGCATATTCACGAAAAATGGACAATTTCCATCAAGAATGTGAACACATCAATATTTTAGCACACTTCCTCCTGAGACTATGCTTTTAATGATGGGAGTGATTCATAGGATCCAATTTCGCTCTCGATCACGTGGTCCTAGAGTGCTCATATTGTGACAAGGTCCCCACCAAATATTTGGTGTTGTTTGATTTGTTTGTAGTTCCAAGATGTTCTTCTTGCATATCATATCTCTCCACGACTAGATTCATGTTGCTAGACATATTTCATTGTGCATGCATCGGCCATACATCTTTGAGGCCAGCCGCTTGACCTTGGTAGAGAAAACAATGACCCTGAAAAGTTATGTCCTCTGTCCAACGGCATCTACAGATGACATAGAAGACAAATTTATATTTGTCGGAGCAGGGAGCAGGTCAGAGAAGCCGACGCGGTTCATGGCATTTGATGGTTGATTGACACAATCTTGGTAAGTTGCATGGGTAACAAGAGATCCATCGGTATAATATAATGTTAAGGACATGCGGTTTCGTTTATAATGGTATATGTAGGTTATTATGTTCAACTTGGCAGCACTACGGTGTCGTTTCTCTCTTGGGGGCATCGTTTGTGGGGCAGCGCTGGAAGACAGAGGCAAGAGGTGGAGCAACTTCGTCTTGAACGGAGCTTCGGTGGAGATGCCAAGTCATGCCTAGCCGATTGGTGCTACGCTATGTCATGCCTGGTCGGCAGGTACTACGCACGACAGATCTTCGAGAGTCTCCGCGTCGGGATGGATAAGCGCAGGGTAGTGGAGTCGTTGGGCGCCGTGGTGGTGTCAACGGATGGCCGCACTGGCAAGGATGATGCGGATGTCTCTCCTGAAGATGGGCAACGGTTCGATGATGATGGCGGCTTCTAAAACGTGTTCATGTGGTGTACGCTTTAGGTCTGCTGCACCAGTTTTTGGTTCCAATACACTATATGGATGGATCGGCGACGACATCGGTTATAGATATGGGGAGTGAAAGCACTCCACATTATCAAATTTGTAGGTGTGAGTGGAGGCTTCGGGTGGCTTGATGTATGTTTGTGTCAGACCTTCGTGGAATAATTAATAAAGATGGTTGCATGCATCGATTGATGCTGAGGCCAGGGCTATAATCTCCTTTTCAGAAAAAAAAAACTTAGGATATCAATGTCTACTTGTGATACGTTAGTTTTCTAAATCAATGGTCGGATATTTTGCCTCTTCGTAAGGATTTATAGTGCATCAATCATTTTTCTTTTGTATTTTGATTTAAATATATAATAATGAACAGATAGATAAACTTTATTAATTATAATCAAGGAAACAAATATGTGATACCAGTCGTGGTTACAAATATTGCAGTAAAATGAACTAAATCATTGTGTCATCAACTGTTCATGCAATTTAATACAATAATGGTATTATTAAATAGTCCAATCATGTACAATTCAATTTGTATTTGCAGCCTGAAATAAATACAGAAAAATACGACTGTCAGTGTCAAGTTTAGGATTTGAACTCTAACGGATTGGTTTCACCATAAGGAACCTAACCATTTGAGTGTATTAGAGGGGTTTGTGCACTATAGACTATTTAAATTTGGAAGAGCCAACAAAATTTATGAGTTATTGGATTGGAGTTTGATAGACTATTTAAATTACATGGGCTTTGCAAACTCAGTCTCTTAAGATTGGGCACACGCATTTTTTCTGAATAAAAAGGAACGGAAAGTTAGCATTCATGTTGGAGAAGTAACATCAACACTACGCATGCACGGAAAGTTAGCTCGGTTGCTTCAGCTCATATTAGAAGGGGCTGAAAAGGTGACAAAATGTTAGGCAGATTAATCCGATGAATGAATTATCCACGGGGATGATCGCTCCGGTGGATCGATTTCGACGAGAATTAAATTGATGGTCTTTTCTGGAATGCTATTTTCGGCTAAACAATTGGGCACAAGGTTCTAAAATATCCACCCACAATCTACTGGAGAGGTATTATAGCACACTTTTTTTTGGCAAACATGTACCAGTACACTTAAGGAGCTGCGTGCTAGCAGCATGGCGTAGCGCCTACTAATGCGAGTACCTATTAGCATGTGTATATAAATGCCAGTGCCCAGTGCCTAACAACATGCGTGTTTAGATTTGCAAATTATGGCTGATTCTCTCGTGTGTAGGTTACGCCTACATCTGTCTTGAAGATTGCAACAATACACCGTACATGAAAGAAAGGAAACCCCCTCTCCCTCCTATGTCGTTCCCCTGCCCAGGAGCAAACTGCAACCGTCGGTCACTACCTCCACCTCACGCCATCACCCTCGCCGCCCCGCGCGCAGGGTGGGGTGGGGGCTGCCAGGCGAAGTCCATGTTGCGTTGGCGGCGGCGGGGACTTCTTCTCCCTCTTACGAAGCGTTCCGAATGGCGTGGGCCGGCGTGAGGGGTCGCGGGCGTGGAGGTCTCGAGCGTCTCTCCGACGCGGATCCGGCGAATGGTGGCGCATGGCGACGCGGGTCGATGGCCCGTAGCGGCGCGGAGGTGCGGCTCCATGGCGTCGGAGCAAGGATGTGTGGATGCGGCGAATCTAGTTTCTCCACCCTTCGACACAGCTCTGTGTCCTGGGGTGGCTTCGGGAAGCGCGGTTGCGCATGATGGCAAGTGGAGGTATGGCTGGTCAAGGGCTACGGTTGGGAACCATGGTAGTTCTTGGCCTCGGGTAGCGCTCCACTGTTCCCTTGATGGCATGATTTTTGACAGGGCACGACGGTCCTGGTTATATATGGCCTGGCGGCTGATGTTGGTGAATGGCGGCCAATGGTCTCCGTGAGGTGCGGCTAACTGCGGTGGATACTTTGTGTTTCTTCGCTGGCGGGCTAGTTCATGGGTGGCGGTGGTTGGTGTTCCTGGCGGGCTTGATGGTGGTAGATGTGCGGCTGAGGATGTGTTGGAAGTTTGAGTGAAGACCGTGTTTCGGCCCTAGGCCTATGAGCAGTGATGACGACATCTGCGGTGGTCGTTGACCATGGAGGCATTGTTGCATGGCTGCCTCACTCCTCCAGCATGGGTCTAGTTGTCGCTGCAGTTTCGGGGGAAACCCTAGATCCATGTGATCGTACGATGGCAGCACTTTGGCGTCATATCCCCTCTTGGGGACTTCGTCTTTGTAGCTGGGCATTGGCAAGTGGGATCCGGGGAAGACGACAATGTTAGCGGCGGGGCTTCTGTGGCAACGAGGACGAGGGAAAGTGGTGTCTTATACACGATAATGGTTGTGGAAGCCAGCTCTTCTTCAGTGTGCCTGTGGGATTGCCTCGGTTTGTTTGTTGTTGCGAAGTTTGAACTGCGACGGCGGGGTCCTGGTGGCAACGACGAAGGGCAACATCGTTTGTTCGGTGGTCTTTTGTGGCGCCTACCTTGTATAGTTCTCCTTCGTAGCTCTTGTCGGAGTCAGATTTGTGCTACCCTCGTTGCGGGTGGTTTGTGTTTCAATATGAATCTTCATGTATCTCTGCTCGGCCTCTACGGTGTAGGTTGGGTCGACGGTCATCTATAGTGAAGTTGGAGTCGCTTGCTCGGGGAGAAGGTGTAACGCCCCGAGACCGATGCTCGAGAAGACTTCCATATGTTCCGGGTTTCGCCGTGTGTTTCTTTTGTGCTTGCTCTTTTATTTTTGCATTGCATCATGTCATCATGCCATCAAATTTCTCAAATCAACTAAAACTCAAATAAATTGCATGGATCTTTGATCCATTTAAATTGAGGGAATTCACATGGTGAGTTCTCTTTATAATATATCCTCCCGATATTAGTGGAGCTATTATAAAATAATCCATTCTTTGGAATCACCATAACACACTTGCAAAATCCCGATGCCTTTTATTATTTCAATTCTTGGCCTCTAACTTTGCCATTTATCCTTTCGTCATTTTCCGGAGCTCCACCTATTTTCTCAACATTTTTGGAAACTCCTAGAACCTAGTCCTAGTTCAAACACATTTGAATTAAATTCAAATGAGTTTGAATTTACATCTTCCAATCTTGGCCTTTTCTATTTTCTCGGAACAAGCGTATTTTTGTGAGTTCGGGAAAATTATCCCCTTGTCCAAATTATTTTCCTAAACCTCTCCTTCTTTTCCTCTCTTTTTTTGGTCTTTTCTGCTAAAGTAATATGAGAGATGGAGTGGAGAGCCCAGCAGCCTCCCTCTCCTTTGGGCCGGCCTCCCAAAGCCCAGCCGGCGCCCCCACCAGCTCCAACCCTAGCCCGCTCAACCTCTCTCTGCCCGATCCCCTCTCTCCCCTTCGTTCTCCTCCTACCGCCGCCACTCATACCCGCATCGCGCCCGAGCCCCCCCTCGCAGCCTCCCGCGCGCTTCCCTCTGCCCCGCATGGCCGCGCGCCCGTGCCGACCTCCCCTCGCCAGATCCAGCGCTCCACCTTGCCTCGCCGTCCCCGTCGCCAAGGCCGCCAAGAGGATCCGACGCCGCCGGCTTGCCTCTGCTCCACCTCCCCCGCCTTCGGTCGCCATCTCCGGCGAGTGCAGACGCCGGTGAAGCCCCGCAGGTCGTCGTCTCCCTCCTCCCATCTTCTTTTCCTCCCGCGTTCTCCCATTGCATGTCTTTTATCTCTGTCTCTCTCCCGTGGTCAGGAGAACCCCGCCGTCAGAACGCACGGGAGGCACCTCCTGTCGTCTCCCGGATCCGGCGCCGCGCGCCCGTCCTCGCGACCAGCAGCATCGCCGGAGACCCTTCAGCAGGAGCACGAGCTCCCTCCTCCTCGTCCCCGTGCCCGCAGCCGCAGAGCAGGATCCGGCCCCGACGCCCCTCCCCGTCCTTCTTGTTCGGTTCCTCGTCGGATCCGGCAGGTCTTCGTCGTCGTAGCCGCGCCAAGTTCCTCTGCTCGGTCCCCTGCTTCCTTGGTGTCGAGCAGCAGCTCGAGCGCTGCGCTCGCTCCCGTGCACCGCCCGCACATGGGCCACCTGCTCCTCCGCGGACCCAGCAACCGTGCCAAGTCCGTCGCCAGCCGCCGCCGTTGCCTCTGTTTCACGCCCCTGCTGCTGCCACCAAGTACCAGGTCAACGAGGACCGCCAAGTTCGTCTTCCGCCGTCTCTGAATTCGCCAAGTACCACACCGTCAGTGTCCCTCCAAGTTTGATGTTGGAACGTGCACGACATCGCGGATCCGCCAAGTACCACGACGCCTTCCCCAAGAGTTCGGGTTCGACAAGTCCGATGTCGCGCTTGTACAACTACGCTGCCAAGTACCTCTACCTGTGACTCGAACATCTACGAAACGTGTACCACTACCGTCACCGTGTACAACTACTTCCACTACCGCCACGAGAACAACTACTTCCTCTACGAACTCGATTCGCTCCAAAATGCACGCTTCGAAGGTATAACCCCGAGACGACGACCGCCGTGAACGAATGCTTGTTGTATGAGATGCTCGTGTTTGCACCGTGTCCGAGTTGATCCTTGCGCGTTCCTCGTTGCCTTGCCATCGACGCATGGGAACCTGGTTGCCGGGAACACCCCACCATCTTGCTTAACTCGCTTCCGTCACGCTTCCTTTTGCACCGGTATCTCCATGAGCTACCGGAACCGATATGTTGCCGTGGCATCATTTTTGGATTCGTTGCCGTGGCACCCCTTTCTTCCACCACGGTGACAAATGCTTCATAACATGCTCATGTCAACATTTCATAAAATTGCTTAAAACTTGCATATGTCATCCGCATCATGATAACAACAATTAAAATGTTTAAAATGTTGTTTGTTTAAATTTGCTTAAATGTCATGCTAAAATGATTTAATTCATAACTATTTAACCGTAGCTCAGTTTTAAATAAACTTCATATGTAAATGGGGTGGAAAAATGCCTAGTTTAACATGGTCCACTTTATTTTCCTGTTTAACAACTCTAAATATGGTTTATGGCAGAACAGAACCAACTTTGAAATATGCATATGGGGATTTTTCCGGAATTGTTGTTCGTAGTTTCCGGCCTCATTTAAACTTGTCTAGATAGGTAGTTTTGTTGTGCTTCACCCCTTGCCATGTTGACCAACATTTAATATTGTTGAGTACCTAACCGAGAGTGAACTAAATAATTAAATGTGGGATTTCGTCAATATGCAACTCGTTGCATATTGAGCTCCACTTAACTTGTAGTGTTGTTTGTGCACTTTGCCATGCCATGCCTCTTTAAACCGGACATGCATCATACTTGATTGTGCATCATGCCATGTTTATGTGATGGTTGTTTACTATGTTGTTTGTTTCTTTCCGGGTTGCTTCTCTCGTTAGCTTCGGTTTCGTTCCGGAGTTGTGAGGTTTCGTTCGACTACGTCCGTTTGTCTTCTTCATGGACTCGTTCTTCTTCCTTGCGGGATCTCAGGCAAGATGACCATACCCTCGAAATCACTTCTATCTTTGCTTGCTAGATGCTCGCTCTTTTGCTATGCCTATGCTGCGATACCTACCACTTGCTTATCATGCCTCCCATATTGTAAACCAAGCCTCTAACCCACCTTGTCCTAGCAAACCGTTGTTTGGCTATGTTACCGCTCTGCTCAGCCCCTCTTATAGCGTTGTTAGTTGCAGGTGAAGATGAAGTTTGTTCCTTGTTGGAACATGGAGATGTTGTTCCTTGATTGGAACATGTTTACTTGTTGGGATATCACAATATATCTTATTTAATTAATGCATCTATATACTTGGTAAAGGGTGGAAGGCTCGGCCTTATGCCTGGTGTTTTGTTCCACTCTTGCCGCCCTAGTTTCCGTCATATCGGTGTTATGTTCCCGGATTTTGCGTCCCTAACGCGGTCGGGTGATTTATGGGACCCCCTTGACAGTTCGCTTTGAATAAGACTTTTCCAGCGAGGCCCAACCTTGGTTTTACCATTTGCCTCACCACCACCTACTTTTCCCTTGGGAGTAATTAACCCAAGGGTCATCTTTATTAGCCCCCCGGGCCAATGCTTGTCTAAGTGTTGGTCCAAACTAGAGCCACTTGCGGTGCCGCCCCGGGGCAACTTGTGGTATCGTCGGTTGTCGTACGTACTGCTCATCCGGTGTTGCCCTGAGAACGAGATATGTGCAGCTCCTATCGGGATGTCGGCGCATCGGGCGGTCTTGCTGGACTTGTTTTATTACTGTCGAAATGTCTTGTAGCCGGGATTCCGAGACTGATCGGGTCTTCCCGGGGAGAAGGAATATCCTTCGTTGATCGCGAGAGCTTATCATGGGCTAAGTTGGGACACCCCTGCAGGGTTTGAACTTTCGAAAGCCGTGCCCGCGGTTATGGGCAGATGGGAATTTGTTAATGTCCGGTTGTAGAAAACCCGAAGTCGATCTTAATTAAAATACACCAACCGCGTGTGTAACCGTGATGGTCTCTTCTCGGCGGGGTCCGGGAAGTGAACACGGTGTTGGAGTCATGCTTGACGTAGGTTGTTCTAGGATCACTTCTTGATCATAGTTCATCGACCGTGCTTTGCCTTCTCTTCACGCTCTCATTTGCGTACGTTAGCCACCATATATGCTAGTCGCTTGCTGCAGCTCCACCTCATACCTTTTACCCTACCTATAAACTTAAATAGTCTTGATCTCGCGGGTGTGAGATTGCTGAGTCCCCGTGACTCACAGATACTTCCAAAACCAGTTTGCAGGTGCCGACGAAACCATGCAGGTGACGCACCCGAGCTCAAGGAGGAGCTCTATGAAGATCTTGTTCATTGTGTTGTTTCGTTTCAGTTGATCAGTAGTGGAGCCCAGTCGGGACGATCGGGGATCTGTGTAGCATTTGGGGTAGTCTTCTTTTATTTTGGTTCCGTAGTCGGACCTTGATTGTATCTGTATGATGTAATGCTTTACTCATGTATTGTGTGAAGTGGCGATTGTAAGCCAACTATGTATCTTTTTCCCTTATGTATTACATGGGTTGTGTGAACATTACCTCACTTGCGACATTGCTTTCAATGCGGTTATGCCTCTAAGTCGTGCTTCGACACGTAGGAGATATAGCCGCATCGAGGGCGTTACAAGTTGGTATCAGAGCCTTCCCCGACCTTAGGAGCCCCCACTGATTGGTCGTTTTTAGTGGCCGAGTTGTGTCTAGAAAAATGTTTTAAGTCATTTAGGAATTATATATGGGAGAGTTTAGGAATTCCTTTTACTTCCCAGTCTCCTAATCGCTCTGGTAAGGCATCCTCACGTAGAGTTTTGACTCTTCTCTTCTCAAATTTCACTAAAAGATTTTTTAGGATCACGCGGGTATCTTAGAATCGTTCCGATGATTTTATGATGACAACATTGTCTTGGTTGCCTCCCGTCAGCAGGGGTTTAGTGGAGGTGTCCCGGGGAGTTGAGCTCCAAGGTGTTGTCGTCATAATTTTATCGTTGCAGTTCTGGAATACCTGAGTTTAGTACGCCGACATCGAAAATCTCTTTTGTACAGTTGTTGGTGAGATAACCCTGATAGCCCAGTACTGAGGCGAGTGCGGGAGTATTGTCATGACTTGTATAACGGATGCTTTTTGAAGGTTGAGGTAAACGATTTCCGAAGGTTTCTTGGTTATGTGTTGAAGGATGGATACAGCTGGATCTAGGTATTGTTAGTTTGGGTGATATATTTTGTGTCTCCTGTATCCCCAACACCTGATTGCATAACCAGAAAGTTTCGGGAGTTTATAAGTGGGAATTCAAGTAGCTCCTAGAATATCTTTCCAACAGACACATGATACGATATGTGATCTATCATCTGTTTGTTCCGGCTTATTCTGCAAGCCAACTCCTTTGTTTTTGTTTTGTTTTGTGGTATTCGAGTTGCTTCGATGTCAAGTGTTGATACCATACCTTTCCTAAGCGGTGTTCTCATACTTCTATGTGAATACCAAATCCTTCTTGTACATCGAGATTGTCATGTCAATCCTTTTCAACCGGTGTGATTCTCTTCAAATTTATCCGATCATTTCAACATTCGCTAGATCCAATATCAGTTCTTCTCAACGGTGTTTGCTTCATCCGTTCCAAGTTGTCTTTGTTTTCCCACCCTCCCACCCTTTTTCTTCAAGGACTCTGATTTCTTGATCAAGCATCCATTTTATTGTTGTGAAGTCTCTCCATTCTTTTCTTTCAATGTTCTTATCCGGTGGTTTCCCATGAAGATACTAACGGATCTTCAAGTTTATTATTCTTCGTTCTCTTTGCTTCTCCGGTGGACTCGGGGAGAAGGGATGGTGATGATGCCCGCTTGGGGATAAGTGATGACAATGATGCACGTGTGCTATCTTGACGAAGCTCTCTTCGCAGATGTGTGTGAGAGGTCTCTTGTGTGTTCCATTCAACGGATTGTGATGGTTTTCCATTAATTTACTAGCAATTTGATTGCTTCCTAATATCCTCGGCTAATAGTGATGTGCCTATTAGATGAAATTTGTTGGGCCTTGAAGAGGAAGGGTTTGCAGTATCAAAAGAATCCTCCATAAGTGTTTCAGAACCAAGGTATCAAATCCGTGGAGTTCGTTACAAGCCAATGATCATCCCGCACTCAAACAAAGAACCCATCTTGGTCTCCAACTTGACAAATAAGATTGTGAATCTCACTAGCTTAGCTAGTTACATGGATTAATGTATTTAATGGTTGGAGTTGATTTTTGGATGCATAGGAAATTAAATTGAGAAAATTAACGAACAGAGAAACATGTGAACGGGGCTGTATTTATGAGGAAGAGTTGATCAGATCCATAATTTCACTAGTGACACCTCTCCAAAATACATAAGGTGTGATTAACAAATTACAGTTGTGTAATTGCATGTAGTGCACTCTTTGTGGTTTTGGAGTATTGACAACAAAAGTGGTTAAGGGACTATTCTGTTTGTGAGTATACATAGGTGAAAATCTCTAAAGATTTGGTTTTACTAACATAAATGAGCCCTAAAAATGTGAAGGAAACATTGAAGAATTAGGCGCACTTGCAGTGAAGAATTAGCCGAAGAACTGGATTATGAAGACTTAGTCTTTTTATGGTTCTTTTTATTCTTCATTGAGTCGTAGGGAATAATATACTATTAAGAAGGGTCCAAGTGAGACGGAGACTGTATTTCCAAAGTGTGCTCAATCCAACCTATTTCTTCGAGTAAAGACTTTGAAAAACTCTTGCAACACAGTCCTTGTTGTTCAATGTCTGAAATGATATTCTTCAGTACGTTGTAGTCTAAGTCCTCGCAGAAGAATTAGGAATCTGACAAGTTTGGTTCTCCTACCATGAGGAAAAATGAGATTTTGTATTTCTGATTGTTGCCTCGCTAGCGACAACTGGCGGTGGCCTGTCCCGTTCAATGATCACTTGGAGGCCTCGGGATGCGAACCTGGCTATAAATAGCCATTTGCACCATCATAAGTTAGTTGGCTGATCCATGGTAATTTATGACAAGTGTCATAAAACCAACCCATCCTTCTGAAGCACTTGAATGAATATTAGTGAGGAAAAACCCTAAGTACCCAAAGATAAAGTGACTGGGCATCACTGAAGAATTTGTTCGAGTGAATTGAAGACTTGTTACTCTTCAAGACTGTGATATTCCAGACAGTTACACGTCATTTCAGAGCATCCAAGCATCAATGTGGATCTACGATGAACAAATATGTGAAGGTTTCGGAGATCTACCTTGAAGATCTACCACGAGTGATTGGGCGAGCTCTAAGTGATCTTAGCTCAAGAAGAATAGCCACAAGACTTGATCTTCTAAGTTAAATCCCATTCCTCCAACTAGACATAGTGTTGTGACGACAACACGGACTGGTGCCACAGATCTCATGTCTTCGTCGAGCAACTAGTTCCATATTCTTCGCCCTTTACTTTATTTAATTGAATGTTGTGAAGACTTTCCCCCCTCTCTCCATTGAATAATTTCTCTAAAAATATTGCTATCGCGTTGCTTTCTGTTATGTAAGGTATGTCTCTAGTCTAGCTACTCTTAAGTGTACTTGTCTGTTTATTCGTCTACTTTACTTGTTTTGTTACTTAATATACATGCTATCTTTTGTTCTGATGACTTTGTCCCAGTACTAAACACATGCTTAGAGTAGTTCTTATTATACATGTATTTCTTCTTTATTGTTTAGTTGGCTAATCCTTCAAAGAATTTGATAAAAATCTTCCACTCACCCCCTCTGGTGGATTAAACGCTCTTTCAAGCTATCTATCGATTAAATTGCAGTTTTCATGTTTGATCATACATGTCATGATTGCATCTAGACATTACGTCCTTAGGGCATCTCCAACGCCGGCATTCAAACCGCCCGTATACATCCAGACAACTTTGTCCGGACATGTTCTGCCATCCAACACGGGCATGTATCGGTCTGCCGAGTGGTCTGGACGCACTTTTTCCCGTAAATTGGAAGCAAAGTGGGGGTGGCTTTGCGGGGGTCTAGACAGCAGCCATGTAGGACTCCGACACACCCGACCCACAATATCCCCCCTCCCGGTCGCATTTTCTTCCAATCCGCCCCCTGCTTAGCATCCTAACCCTCCTCCTCCGACGCCACCGCTGTACCTCTCCGGCCGCCACACAGGCATGGTCGGACCTCTGCAACCAGCACCGATGCGCCCGCTTGCCTTTTATGATGGCATTGTCAAACCGGGACCCGCCCATAGCCAGGTACACTCCTCCTCCCCTATCGATGACGTTCATGGTGGACACCACGCCCCACAGGTGTTCAGTCAAATGTCATTGAGCTAATCTTTGAACGCCTTGTCATATTTTAGAGTACAAAGGATGGCGGGGTACTCGTCCATGGAGGATGAGTTGTTGTGCGATGCGTGGTTGGTCATATTCGCGGATTTCGTATGCAGACACAGAAGGGGGCTCTGATGGCAGCGCGTGCATGATTCATTTCACGCACGAAAGCACATTGCACCCTACGACATGCACATCATCCAACAATGCAAGGGAAGTCATTATCATATCGATGATACGCGCGCCATCCACACCACCGTCACCATGTTTTGTGGTGCGATTAATATGCTGGAGGCAAGGCGACCATTGCACGCAACAACAAAGGAGGTTGTAAGTTTTGCTTCTTCTTGCTCAACTTATCAATTGAATCATTCATTCACTCATTGCTCTAAACAATGTGTAGCCCGTACATGGTGCCATGATGTACTGCATGATAGAGGGATGACCATTTAGGTATATACACTGGTTGATGAATTTGGAGGGGCAATATGTATGGAATGACATGACCCGTTCCTGAAAAACTTGTCGAACATCCGGTTAATCTCGTTGAATTTGAACTACTTTTGTACTAGACTTATTTGTATGCTATGTATGGATGATTTGTGCTACTTTCTATCCGAACTTCGATGAATTCCGTCGGGTTTGATGAATTTTATCCAGTTTGTTGAAACCCAGCTTGAAATGTATGCGGGTAGCATTGGACTGTCGCCTCCCGCATCCGTCTTCGCGGACTGGTCCCCCTGTCCTCAGACAGATGCAGGAGAAAATTCGCGGGTCGGCTTGGAGATGCCCTTATATCTATAGACCATTATCCAATTGCATATATTGTTAACACTCTACTTCAAGACTGAAATCTATCGTGCATCTTAAAGTATTAAGTAAAAATTAAGAATTGCATTAATTAAGGTGAGATGACGTTAATAATATATTCGTTTTACCTTTTGTTCATCACCGATACAACTAGGAAAATTATCATTTTATCCTTCATGAAGTAAAACACTATAGTTTTTTCTGTCATTGGGGATTACTTGCAAGGTTAAACTCAACCAACATACACCACTCCCTCTTGGAGATCATTCATATAAACATAAAGAGTGCAAGAGTAATAGACTGGAAATCATCTACATATATAAATCATGCAACAAAGAACAAAGAAACTAGAAATCCATTTAATATGATCATAAAGTGACAATGTATTACAGAAAAAATTACATTAGATCAATCACAATGAAGAGATGTAGATCATGTGATCTTTGTATTAAAGAGCATGAGAAAGAGAGAGGGAGAGAGAGATCCCACACAACTAATGTTATGTAGCCATAGTCCAAGGAGTACTACTCACACATGAATTCCCCCCTTGACATAGTATCGGCAAAGAACCTCAAATTGGATTGCTTTGAACGGGCAGATGCGGTGGCGTAAAGTTCATTCTTAATTATGTTTAGCATCAGGAGGTTTATATAGAGACATGTGATTCGAGATATGATGGAGAGGTGCCCTAGAGGTTAGAGAGCCCACACGGCCCAGGGGGCAGTGTGGTGGGGCCTCGCTGAGTCCATGGGCCTCCCCTCTAGTACTTCTTCGCTTCTTGTGATCTTATTTAGATTTACTGAGGAGTATATTTTAATTGGATTTGCTAATTATCATCCATATGAGAATTAACAAAGTCTCATCTAACTCATATACCATTTGATTAAGCAAGCCAGAAAAAAAGGAAACAACCGCAGAAATCTTCACGTAAAATCAAATGATGTGGAATTTAGATGTGACTTAGTTAGAGGAACTCTAACTGATCCCCTATAATCGGTTTTTAGGGAATCCCCTACAATCGATTAGAGAAGGATAAAATTTGTTTTCTTCCTCTAATCAGCAGCTAACCAGCTAACTGATCCCTTATAACGGTTAGAGTAGGTAATTTATCCTCCGCTGCCTCCCACCCGTGAAGTAATTTTGTTTGCCTTCATTCTTGCCCACCGCTCTGCCTCGCTTGGCCGAATCTACTCCGCTACCGCCCTCATTGTCTCCGCCGGCCACCGCCGACACCCCACAGCCCCACCGCCCTCTCGCTGCCAAATGCTGGCAATCTTTATTTTTTTGTCGTCCTTTCCATTGTCTCCAGCCACGGAGGCGCTCCTCCTCGTCGTCCCTAGCTCGGCGACACTCCTCCCGTAGTCAAAGCCGGTGATGACATGATGGAGGAGGCGCTCCCGTCGGCTCTTCAGCCGCACGATGGCATCCACAACCACCTGCCGAACACGCTAGAGCTGCCCTCAAAGTTGGCCTTGATGGCGGCGGCTACGACGGATTCAAGGTCCGGCCACCAGAGAAAGCGTGGCATGAGGATGGAGCAGATGGCGCCTCCAGGTACCCCATGCTGCTCCCTAGCTCCTACCAATCGGGCGGTTCGACGTCCACCAAGGGAACACGAGCAGCGCGTACGGCAACGAGCAACAACACGATGAGGCGGGCAATGTGCGACATGTGTGATGCATTCGGCTGCGGATGAGGACTCGTGGCTCCAGCGTAGTCACCATCATCGCCGCTCGCCACGAAGGCACATAATAACTGTTTAACGAAATGTATGAGGCAAATGTAAGTTTTACTCCATTAAGTTTAGGGTATAGGTTAGAAAAGACATTTTCTAAAGGAGCAAATGTACTCCTCTAAAAAATACTCGGCAGTTTATACTTCTCTAAATCGAGATGAGACCAGCCATACCCTGCTTTAATTTTGTTTTTCTGACCCTTGAAAATAATTATTTATGTCGTAAAAAACAAAATTTAATATTTGGCACTGGTAGTTCCTTGTAAGCTACTCTGCATCACACGACGGGAGTGGACACAAAATTTGAAATTCCACGTGTTTCCCACGAAATCCAGCGAAAATCCATGTGAAAAATCCTATGCTGAGCCGCGGTCGGGCCGAGCCAAAGCCAGCCCTCGGCCGCCGGGCCAACCAGGAACAGAATTACCGCCACCGGTCATTACGGAGCCGGCGGGGTGATGAGCTTAAAAAGGGCCCCGGCAGCGGAAAGGCATCCTCCTCCCCATCCCAAAACCGAAACAGGATTCCATTAAAGCCCTCTTCCACTTCCAGCTGCCGCGGGGCATCACCGCCACTTTGACCCTCCCTCCACCCCAATTGCCCCTCCTCGAGCATCCATTCCTCCTCCTCCTTCGCCCCCAAGTCTCCTCCTCCTCCTCCACCTCCACCTCCTCGCCATTCTCCTATAAGTGCCGCGTCTCCGGCTGCTCGATTTGGCGCGTAAAGGAACGACGCGCCTCGGCTTGGGCGGCGGTTCTTGGACGGCTCCATTTCTTGCGGCGGCAATGGACGGCAGGGCCGGCGGCGGCGGTAGCGGCGACTACATTTCCAACCTCCTCACCTCGTCGCCGATGCTCGACTTTGGTGTGCTGGACGGCGCCGTGGCGGCGGGCGGGGACTGCCTGGAGAAGTTCTGCGGCGACCCGGGGTTCGCGGAGCGGGCGGCGCGGCTGTCCAGCTTCAACGGGCAGCACTTCACGCCAGGGCTCTTCGGAATGCCACCGCCGGCGCCCGGCGCGGGCAACGGCGAGTTCGGCGGCTCGCGGGAGGCGTCTTCCGTGTCAGACCCTGCCTCGGCGATGAAGGACGCCAATGCCAAGAAGAGGAAGGCGCCCGCGGGCAAAGGCAAAGCCAAGGAGCCTTCCCTCAGCACCTCTTGCCAGGTGAGCTTGGCTCTGTCTTTCTTCGCCAATTGGGGACTCGCCCGCCATTGATGCTGACCAAGCTGCGTCAACTGTGTTGTGCCTTTCAGGTCGGGGAGCAGAAGGAGTCGGACGGCAAGAGGTGCAGGACGGGCGACGCCGAGAAGAAGGTGAAGCCCAAGGCGGAGCAGGCCGGGAGCGACAGCTCGGTGGAGGACGGCGAGCAGAGGAAGGGCAAGGGGAAGAATGCCAAGCCGGTGGAGCCCCCCAAGGACTACGTCCATGTCCGGGCAAGGAGAGGCCAGGCCACTGACAGCCACAGCCTGGCAGAGCGGGTACAGTCCTGAACTCCTGATCATGCTGCTTCTCCTTCTAGTAGTATGTTGTTGCTTCGGTTTGTCCAACTCCTCCTTAACGGAATTTCCTTGGAGGCTCACAGGTGAGAAGAGAGCGGATCAGCCAGCGGATGAAGTTTCTCCAGGACCTCGTTCCAGGATGCAACAAGGTAAATAATTAGTCATTTCATTCAAAAAAAATTAGTCATTTTCATCCAAAATGAGAAATCGGAAAGAGGAAAGAAAAACAAGCACATGATAATCTTGATGCACATAATTTTTTATATGAGAGACAGTCTTTGTGTACAAGGTTACCAATTAAATTGGCCAAATTTTGTTTGTGACCTTTAGGTGATTGGCAAGGCACTGATGCTTGATGAGATCATAAACTACGTGCAGTCGCTTCAACGGCAAGTCGAGGTAAGAAGAGCTGAAACCATCCGATGCCATGTAGTAGTGACGTGCCGCTATGAATTCTGATCAACTCCTCCTCTGTTTCTGTTGCTTCAGTTCCTCTCCATGAAGCTCGCAACCGTGAACCCGCTCGACTTCAGCAACCTGCCCACGCTCCTGCACAAAGATGTGAGCCCAAAACCCACCCCTGCTCTTCATCACCCTCATCGCGCCGTAGCGAGTCGATAGTTACTTACTCACCTTCTCCCTGTCGAATGCAGATGTACGGCCCATCGGCGAGCTCGGTGTTCTCGCTCGAGAGCTCCAGCTCGGCCTTCCCGTTCAGCGACCAAGGAGACGTCTTCCAGTCGTTCCTGCCCAACAGCATGGAGAGCCAGTGCGCCCTGAACCAGCTGGACCTGGCTCTCTCTCAGGCCACCAACGCAGCAGCGCAATACGCCTTCCAGGATGGGACGGCATCGGCCAGCACGAACCTGCAGCAGGTGATCATTCTTGCCTTCAGAATTTCGTGCTTGTTCGCGTCGCTTGACGAAAGAATCGTTAGAGACCTTATACTGATGATAGAGTTTCGTTGTGCGTGTCTCAGCAGAGGAACTTCTGGGAGGATGATCTCCAGAGCGTTTTTCATGTGGACAACAGGCAGAGCCAGGATAACGGGGTCTCCGCAGAGAGCTTCCACGGTTAGTTTCTTTGAGTACGCAGTAGAAATCGTGTACTACTACACTCCCTCGTACGTATGATGATGTCGTCGCTGACGCGTGCGCATGGTGTAATCGGCAGGTGATTTGCAAGCAGGCCAGATGAAAATGGAGTTCTAGCCGGCGCCGCTCAAGGAAAAAAAATGATTGACGGTCTGTACATAGGAAGAATCAAGAAGATGGAAGCAGTGGCGAGTGAAGCTATGGCTCTCAGCTCTGAAGCTAACAGTCTCTGTAATTAGGCTCTACTACTAAGGGACGAATTTGTCATGTCATATTCTGCCTATAGGGCGGTGTGATGTGATTCCTCTAATATTGCCGGCACTGATTAGTACAATATGTATCGTTATTAAAGTAATTAATTAATATAGCGGAACGATCAGTTGCAGCCTGTGTGTATGAGACGCGGTGCAGATATCATACAGGCGCCTCTCCTGCCAATCCTAACACTGCTGCTCTTCAAAGTTTTAATATCTGTGGCGATGAAAATCCCCGTCAGTATACTGAATTTCCTTGGAGCTTAGCTTCTCTCCGCCTTAAGCCGTTTGTTGCGTGCTCTGCTGGCCGGGGCCGGTGCTACCTTACGCTACGTATGCTCGCTGTCAGCCCGGCGGTTAGAGCGAAACGCACGCCGCGCTGCACCAAAGTCGGGTAGGTTACACGTCGCTTTTAGTCCCCTCTACGATCCGTCTCGTCTCCTCTCCCCGCTGGATCTCACGCTGCGTCGCGTGTTCTTGCTGCAGCCACCCGTCGCTCAGCCCTGCCATACTTACCGAGCTCCAAAAACTGAGTGCCGGCTTCGGGCCGTGCCTAGTTTCTTCAGAGATACTACTGTACTACCGTAGCTGCATGCGGGCGTTACAGTTTCACAAGGGCGGGAAGGTGCCATCTACTGTACTAACCAACGAGCTGTGCACCCCGTCGCCGTCGCCGTGGCGTCGACCCCAGCCCAGCCCGGAGAATGTACGAGCGACAGGCTGTTGCGACGAAATGCAAACAAAATGATAGCACAACCATGGTAATGGCAGCCGGACTGACAGCAAAAGGGAGGGAGGACGGACAGGGCCCGTCGCTTTACACCAACCGGATACAACCAACTGTATACACACGTACGTACCACCACCGCCACCGGGGTTACTACCACAGTACAGTACAGTGGTATACAGTGGGCGTCGTAGCTAGCTAGGTCACTGCGTTTCACACGCCTCGTCGTCGAAAGCGCGCGCGTATTCATCCTCGATCGGAGGCGGAGGTGCCGTGGTCGACATCCCGAAGGTTAGACGTCGCTGTGGGAGGCGCCCAACTTTCTTATCGTCGTCGATCGAGCATGCAGCGAGCCAAAGCAGGGGCGATGAATGCCGTGCCTGCCCATTTCTTCTCCTCTCTTATGGCGCTGCTAGCCCGCTTCAGACGCGGCAGCCGGTTTCATGGTGATAAACCTCGTGCCGCGGATGTGGCCGGCAATGCGGGGTGCCGTGCTCTGTTTCTAGGTTAGTACATCTTTGCTCCTTCTGGTGATCGAACAACAGCACTGCTTTTAACCGCTCTTAGATTAGTGCTAAAAACACTTTTATATTACGAGACGATGAGAGTATAAACCTTTTTAAAGATATAAATACACTCTACATATGGATGTATATAAATGTATTGATTATAAATTAACTCATTTTGCTCCGTATGTAGTTCATATGTTAAAATCTTTAAAAAATTTAGGAACGGAGGGAGCAGGCGAACGCCATACACGCCCTTTCGCCTCGTCTTGCGTCCAGTTTTAACCATTTGTTGCCGAAATGTCAAACAAGACAAAGTTTTTTTTGCAGGTGAAACAAGACAAAGATTGTGTCGGATTTCGGGTTCCGGCAAAACCCCTGAGGTTCGAACACTAGGGTGCGCATGCAAATCTCTCTCTTCCTAGATCGCTTTCGCTACAATCGCAAGGCCTAACTCGACGGACCCAAAAAACAGGAGGCACAAGAATTTATACTGATTTGGGCCACCAATGTGGTGTAATATCCTACTCCAGTGTGGTGTGGTCGATTGCCTCTTGGGCTGAGGATGAACAGTTATAAGGGAAGAACAGCCTCCTGAGGAGAGGTGTTCTTGTGCTTGGTGAACTTGTGTGGCTGAGGATGATCAGAATCATCCGTCCCCCTCTTTGGTGGTGGCTAGTCTTATTTATAGAGGCCCTGGTCCTCTCCCCAAATATTGAGCGGGAAGTGATCCAACAACGGCCAAATTCGAAGGAGACAACTAGTACAAGTTATCCTGACTAAAGGTGGTCTTCGCCTGCCAAAGGCTCTGGTGGTGACGCCGTCTTGGACTTCATGGTGACCTCCGTCCTGTCATCCTGCTGGTCTTGGTCTCGTTGCACCGATATGGAAACCTTTGCCTGATGCCTCGGGACTCCTCGCCCGCACTTGCCTCTTTAGCACCAAAGAGGAAACGAGGACACTGCGCGCGCTGGCGCCCGCCTGGCTCCAGTCGTCATAGCTTGCGTCACAGGAACCTCGCGAGGTGTCCCTTGACTTGTTCTCTCCGCCCCTCGCGAGCCAGCCTGGTGCGGCTGCCTCGGAGGAGGTCTTGCGCCGTCCGCCTCGCGAGGCTTGGCCCCTCGCGAGGGTCCTGAGTGTTTGCCGGTGAAGATGGGCCGTACAGGGCCGCTGGTGGAGCCGCGCTGTGGGCCGCCGGCAGGCAAGTCTGGGTACCCCCGTTCACAGGACGCCGACAGTAACCCCCGGGCCCAAGGCGCGCTCGGACTTGGCTTCGAGGCGAAGCCAAAGGGCAAGTACGGAGCGCCGCGGGCCCCAACAGCCTGCGGCCCCGCTTGACGCGTGGCGATCGATTGGACGTGTGATGTCTACTACACAACCTTTTTCTTGTAGACGTTGTTGGGCTTCCAAGTGCAGAGGTTTGTAGGACAGTACCAAATTTCCCTCAAGTGGATGACCTAAGGTTTATCAATCCGTGTGAGGCATAGGATGAAGATGGTCTCTCTCAAGCAACCCTGCAACCAAATAACAAAGAGTCTCTTGTGTCCCCAACACACCCAATACAATGGTAAATTGTATAGGTGCACTAGTTTGGCGAAGAGATGGTGATACAAGTGCAATATGGATGGTAGATATAGGTTTTTGTAATCTGAAAATATAAAAACAACAAGGTAACGAGCGGTAAAAGTGAGCGTAAACGGTATTGCAATGATAGGAAACAAGGCCTAGGGTTCATACTTTCACTAGTGTAAGTTCTCTCAACAATGATAACATAATTAGATCATATAACTATCCCTCAACATGCAACTAAGAGTCACTTCAAAGTCACTAATAGCGGAGAACAAACGAAGAGATTATGGTAGGGTGCGAAACCACCTCAAAGTTATTCTTTCCAATCAATCTGTTGGGCTATTCCTATAAGTGTCACAAATAGCCCTAGAGTTCGTACTAGAATAACACCTTAAGATGCAAATCAACCAAAACCCTAACGTCACCTGGATACTCTATTGTAACCTCAAGTATCCGTGGGTATGATTATGAAGGAAATATGCCCTAGAGGTAATAATAAAGTTATTATTTATTTCCTTATTTCATGATAAATGTTTATTATTCATGCTAGAATTGTATCAACCGGAAACATGATACATGTGTGAATACATAGACAAACAGAGTGTCACTAGTATGCCTCTACTTGACTAGCTCGTTGATCAAAGATGGTTATGTTTCCTAGCCATAGACATGAGTTGTCATTTGATTAACGGGATCACATCATTAGGAGAATGATGTGATTGACATGACCCATTCCGTTAGCTTAGCACCCGATCGTTTAGTATGTTGCTATTGCTTTCTTCATGACTTATACATGTTCCTATGACTATGAGATTATGCAACTCCCGTTTACCGGAGGAACACTTTGTGTGCTACCAAACGTCACAACGTAACTGGGTGATTATAAAGGTGCTCTACAGGTGTCTCCGAAGGTACTTGTTGGGTTGGCGTATTTCGAGATTAGGATTTGTCACTCCGAATGTCGGAGAGGTATCTCTGGGCCCTCTCGGTAATGCACATCACATAAGCCTTGCAAGCATTGCAACTAATAAGTTAGTTGCAAGATGATGTATTACAGAACGAGTAAAGAGACTTGACGGCAACGAGATTGAACTAGGTATTGGATACCGACGATCGAATCTCGGGCAAGTAACATACCGATGACAAAGGGAACAACGTATATTGTTATGCGGTCTGACCGATAAAGATCTTCGTAGAATATGTAGGAGCCAATATGGGCATCCAGGTCCTGCTTTTGGTTATTGACCGGAGACGTGTCTCGGTCATGTCTACATTGTTCTCGAACCGTAGGGTCCGCACGCTTAAAGTTACGATGATAGTTATTATGAGTTTATGCATTTTGATGTACCGAAGTTAGTTCGGAGTCCCGGATATGATCACGGACATGACGAGGAGTCTCGAAATGGTCGAGACATAAAGATCGATATATTGGAAGCCTATATTTGGACATCAGAATGGTTCCGAGTGAAATCGACATTTTACTGGAGTACCGGGGGGTTACCGGAACCTCCCCGGGGGTTAATGGGCCCATATGGGCCTTAAGGGAAAAGAGGAGGGCCGGCCAGGGCAGGCCGCACGCCCCCCTTTTTTCCTTTCCCCCTCTCTCTCCTTCCTTCTCCTACAAGGCAAGGGAGAGGAGTCCTACTCCCGGTGGGAGTAGGACTCCTCCTGGCGCACCCCTTGGGGGCCGGCCGCGCCCTCCCCTCCCCTCCTTTATATACGGGGGCAGGGGGGCACCCTAGGACACACAAGTTGATCTTCGTGATTGTTCCTTAGCCGTGTGCGGTGCCCCCCTCTACCATATTCCACCTCGGTCATATCGTTGCAGTGCTTAGGCGAAGCCCTGCGTCGGTAGAACATCATCATCGTCATCACGCCGTCGTGCTGACGGAACTCATCCCCGAAGCTTTGCTGGATCGGAGCCCGGGGAGCGTCATCGAGCTGAACGTGTGCCAAGAACTCGGAGGTGCCGGAGTAACGGTGCTTGGATCGGTCGGATCGGGAAGACGTACGACTACTGCCACTACGTTGCGTCAACGCTTCCGCTTCAGTCTACGAGGGTACGTAGACAACACTCTCCCCTCTCGTTGCTATGCATCACCATGATCTTGCGTGTGCGTAGGATTTTTTTTGAAATTACTACGTTTCCCAACAGTGGTATCAGACCCTAGGTTTTATGGTTTGATGTTATATGCACGAGTAGAACACAAGTGAGTTGTGGACGATATAAGTCATACTGCCTACCAGCATGTCATACTTTGGTTCGACGGTATTGTTGGATGAAGCAGCCCGGACCGACATTACGCGTACGCTTACGCAAGACTGGTTCTACCGACGTGCTTTGCACACAGGTGGCTGGCGGGTGTCAGTTTCTCCAACTTTAGTTGAACCGAGTATGGCTACGCCCGGTCCTTGCGAAGGTTAAAACGGAGTCTATTTGACAAACTATCGTTGTGGTTTTGATGCGTAGGTAAGATTGGTTCTTGCTTAAAGCCCGTAGCAGCCACGTAAAACTTGCAATAAACAAAGTAGAGGACGTCTAACTTGTTTTTGCAGGGCATGTTGTGATGTGATATGGTCAAGACATGATGCTAAATTTTATTGTATGAGATGATCATGTTTTGTAACCGAGTTATCGGCAACTAGCAGGAGCCATATGGTTGTCGCTTTATTGTATGCAATGCAATCGCCCTGTAATGCTTTACTTTATCACTAAGCGGTAGCGATAGTCGTAGAAGCATAAGATAGGCGAGACGACAACGATGCTACGATGGAGATCAAGGTGTCGCGCCGGTGACGATGGTGATCATGACGGTGCTTCGGAGATGGAGATCGCAAGCACAAGATGATGATGGCCATATCATATCACTTATATTGATTGCATGTGATGTTTATCTTTTTATGCATCTTATCTTGCTTTGATTGACGGTAGCATTATAAGATGATCTCTCACTAAATTATCAAGAAGTGTTTTCCCTGAGTATGCACCGTTGCCAAAGTTCATCGTGCCCAGACACCACGTGATGATCGGAAGTGATAAGCTCTACGTCCATCTACAACGGGTGCAAGCCAGTTTTGCACATGCAGAATACTCAGGTTATACTTGACAAGCCTAGCATATGCAGATATGGCCTCGGAACACGGAGACCGAAAGGTCGAGCGTGAATCATATAGTAGATATGATCAACATAATGATGTTCACCATTGAAGACTAATCCATTTCACGTGATGATCGGTTATGGTTTAGTTGATTTGGATCGCGTGATCACTTAGATGATTAGAGGGATGTCTATCTAAGTGGGAGTTCTTAAGTAATATGATTAATTGAACTTTAATTTATCATGAACTTAGTCCTGGTAGTATTAGCATATCTATGTTGTAGATCAATAGCTCGCGTTGTTGCTTTCATATGTTAATTTTGATATGTTCCTAGAGAAAATTGTGTTGAAAAGTGTTAGTAGCAATGATGCGGATTGGATCCGTGATCTGAGGTTTATCCTCACTGCTGCATAGAAGAATTATGTCCTTGATGCACCGCTAGGTGACGGACCTATTGCAGGAGCAGATGCAGATGTTATGAACGTTTTGCTGGCTCAATATGATGACTACTTAATAGTTTAGTGCACCATGCTTAACGGCTTAGAATCGGGACTTCAAAGACGTTTTGAACGTCATGGACCATACGAGATGTTCCAGGAGTTGAAGTTAATATTTCAAGCAAATACCCGAGTTGAGAGATATGAAGTCTCCAACAAGTTCTATAGCTAAAAGATGGAGGATAATCGCTCAACTAGTGAGCATGTGCTCAGATTGTCTGGGTACTACAATCGCTTGAATCAAGTGGGAGTTAATCTTCCAGATAATATAGTGATTGACAGAATTCTCTAGTCACCATCACCAAGTTAGTAGAATCGTGATGAACTATAGTATGCAAGGGATGACGAAAAAGACTCCCGAGCTTTTCATGATGATGAAATCGATGAAGGTAGAAATCAAGAAAGAGCATCAAGTGTTGATGGTTGACAAGATCACTAGTTTCAAGAAAAGGGCAAAGGAAAAAAGGGTAACTTCAAGAAGAACAGCAAGCAAGTTGCTGCTCGAGTGAAGAAGCCCAAGTCTGGACCTAAGCCTGAGACTGAGTGCTTCTACTGCAAAGGGACTGGTCACTGGAAGCGGAACTACCCCAAGTGATTGGCGGATAAGCAGGATGGCAAAGTGAACATAAGTATATTTGATATACATGTTATTGATGTGTACTTTACTAGTGTTTATAGCAACCCCTCAGTATTTGATACTGGTTCAGTTACTAAGAGTAGTAACTCGAAACAGGAGTTGCAGAATAAACAGAGACTAGTTAAGGGTGAAGTGACGATGTGTGTTGGAAGTAGTTCCAAGATTGATATGATCATCATCGCACACTTACCTATACTTTCGAGATTAGTGTTGAACCTAAATAAGTGTTATTTGGTGTTTGCGTTGAGCATAAATATGATTTGATCATGTTTATTGCAATACGGTTATTCATTTAAGTTAGAGAACAATTGTTGTTCTGTTTACATGAATAAAACCTTCTATGGTCATACACCCAACGAAAGTGCTTTGTTGGATCTCGATCCTAGTGATACACATATTCATAATATTGAAGCCAAAAAGATGCAAAGTTAATAATGATAGTGCAACTTATCTGTGGCACTGCCGTTTAGGTCATATTGGTGTAAAGCACATGAAGAAACTCCATGGTGATGGAATTTTGGAATCACTTGATTATGAATCACTTGATGCTTGCAAACCATGCCTCATGGGCAAGATGACTAAAACTCCGTTCTCCGGAACAATGGAGCGAGCAACAGATTTGCTGGAAATCATACATAACTGATGTATGTGGTCCGATGAATATTAAGGCTCGCGACAAGTATCATTATTTTCTGACCTTCACAGATGATTTGAGCAGATATGGGTATATCTACTTGATGAAACATAAGTCTGAAACATTTGAAAAGTTCAAAGAATTTCAGAGTGAAGTGGAGAATCATCGTAACAAGAAAATAAAAGTTTCTACGATATGATCGTGGAGGAGAATATTTGAGTTACAAGTTTGGTCTTCAACTAAAACAATGTGGAATAGTTTCACAAACTCATGCCACCTGGAACACCACAACATAATGGTGTGTCCGAACGTCATAACCGAACTTTATTGGATATAGTGCAATTTATGATGTTTCTTACCGATTTACCACTATAGTTTTGGGGTTATGCATTAAAGACAGCTGCATTCACGTTAAAAAAGGGCACCATCTAAATCCGTTGAGACGACACAATCTGAACTGTGGTTTGGCAAGAAACCAAAGTTGTCGTTTCTTAAAGTTTGGGATTGTGATGCTTATAGGAGAAAGTTTCATCCTGATAAGCTCAAACCCAAATCGGAGAAATATGTCTTCATAGGATACCCAAAGGAGACTGTTGGGTACACCTTCTATCACAGATCTTAAGGCAAGACATTCGTTGCTTATAATGGATCCTTTCTAGAGAAGGAGTTTCTCTCGAAAGAAGTGAGTGGGAGGAAAGTAGAACTTGATGTGGTAACTGTACCTGCTCCCTTATTGGAAAGTAGTTCATCACAGAAATCTGTTCCTGTGAGTACTACACCAATTAGTGAGGAAGTTAATGATGATGATCATGTAACGTCAGATCAAGTTACTACCGAATCTCATAGGTAAACCAGAGTGAGATATGCACCAGAGTGGTATGGTAATCCTGTTCTGGAAGTCATGTTACTAGAACATGACGAACTTGCGAACTATGAGGAAGCGATGATGAGCCCAGATTCCGCGAAATGGTTTGAGGCCATGAAATCTGAGATATGATCCATGTATAAAAACAAAGTATGGACTTTGATGGATTTGCCCGATGATCGGCAAGCCATAGAAAATAAATGGATCCTCAAGAGGAAGACAGACGCTGATAGTAGCGTTACTATCTACAAAGCTAGAATTGTCGCAAAAGGTTTTCGACTAGTTCAAGGTGTTGACTACGATGAGAGTTTCTCACACGTATCTATGCTTAAGTCTGTCCGAATCATGTTAGAAATTGCCGCATTTTATGAAATCTGGCAAATGGATAAAACAAAACTGCATTCCTTAATGGATTTATTAAAGAAGAGTTGTATATGATGCAACCAGAAGGTTTTGTCAATCCTAAAGGTGTTAACAAAATATGCAAGCTCCAGCGATCCATCTATGGACTGGTGCAAGCATCTCGGAGTTGGAATATATGCTTTGATAAGTTGATCAAAGCATATAGTTTTATACAGACTTGCGATGAAGCCTGTATTTACAAGAAAGTGAGTGGGAGCACTACATCATTTCTGATAAATATATGTGAATGACATATTGTTGATTAGAAATAATGTAGAATTATTCTGCAAAGCATAAAGGAGTGTTTGAAAGGAGTTTTTCAAAGAAAGACCTCGGTGAAGCTGCTTACATATTGAGTATCAAGATCTATAGAGATAGATCAAGACGCTTGATAAGTTTTTTCAATGAGTACATACCTTGACAAGATTTTGAAGTAGTTCAAAATGTAACAGTCAAAGAAAGAGTTCTTGCCTGTGTTACATGGTGTGAAATTGAGTAAGACTCAAAACCCGACCATGGCAAAAGATAGAAAGATAATGAAAGTCATTCCCTATGCCTTGGCCATAGGTTCTATAAAGTATGCCATGCTGTGTACCAGATCTATTGTATACCCTACACTGATTTTGGCAAGGAGTACAATAGTGATCTAGGAGTAGATCACTGGACAGCGGTCAAAATTATCCTTAGTGAAATAAGGATATGTTTCTCAATTATGGAGGTGAAAAAAAAAGGTTCGTTGTAAAAGGTTATGTCGATGCAAGTTTTTGACACCAATCTAGATGACTCTAAGTCTCAATCTAGATACATATTGAAAGTGGGAGCAATTAGCTAGAGTAGCTCCGAGCAGAGTATTGTTGACATAGAAATTTGCAAAATACATACGGATCTGAATGTGGCAGACCCGTTGACTAAGATTCTCTCACAAGCAAAACATGATCACACCTTAGTACTCTTTGGGTGTTAATCACATAGCGATGTGAACTAGATTATTGACTCTAGTAAACCCTTTGGGTGTTGGTCACATGATGATGTGAACTATGGGTATTAATCACATGGTGATGTGAACTATTGCTGTTAAATCACATGCTGATGTGAACTAGATTATTGACTCTAGTGCAAGTGGGAGACTGAAGGAAATATGCCCTAGAGGCAATAATAAAGTTATTATTTATTTCCTTATTTCATGATAAATGTTTATTATTCATGCTAGAATTGTATCAACCGGAAACATGATACATGTGTGAATACATAGACAAACAGAGTGTCACTAGTATGCCTCTACTTGACTAGCTCGTTGATCAAAGATGGTTATGTTTCCTAGCCATAGACATGAGTTGTCATTTGATTAACGGGATCACATCATTAGGAGAATGATGTGATTGACATGACCCATTCCGTTAGCTTAGCACCCGATCGTTTAGTCTATTGCTATTGCTTTCTTCATGACTCATACATGTTCCTATGACTATGAGATTATGCAACTCCCGTTTACCGGAGGAACACTTTGTGTGCTACCAAATGTCACAACGTAACTGGGTGATTATAAAGGTGCTCTACAGGTGTCTCCGAAGGTACTTGTTGGGTTGGCATATTTCGAGATTAGGATTTGTCACTCCGAATGTCGGAGAGGTATCTCTGGGCCCTCTCGGTAATGCACATTACATAAGCCTTGCAAGCATTGCAACTAATAAGTTAGTTGCAAGATGATGTATTACCGAACGAGTAAAGAGAATTGCCGGCAACGAGATTGAACTAGGTATTGGTACCGACGATCGAATCTCGGGCAAGTAACATACCGATGACAAAGGAACAACGTATATTGTTATGCGGTCTGACCGATAAAGATCTTCGTAGAATATGTAGGAGCCAATATGGGCATCCAGGTCCCGCTATTGGTTATTGACCGGAGACGTGTCTCGGTCATGTCTACATTGTTCTCGAACCGTAGGGTCCGCACGCTTAAAGTTACGATGATAGTTATTATGAGTTTATGCATTTTGATGTACCGAAGTTAGTTCGGAGTCCCGGATATGATCACGGACATGACGAGGAGTCTCGAAATGGTCGAGACATAAAGATCGATATATTGGAAGCCTATATTTGGACATCAGAATGGTTCCGAGTGAAATCGACATTTTACTAGAGTACCGGGGGGTTACCGGAACCCCCCCGGGGGTTAATGGGCCCATATGGGCCTTAAGGGAAAAGAGGAGGGGCGGCCAGGGCAGGCCGCGCGCCCCCTCCCCTCCTAGTCCGAATAGGACAAGGAAGGGGGGGGGGGCGGCGCCCCCCTTTTTTCCTTTCCCCCTCTCTCTCCTTCCTTCTCCTACAAGGCAAGGGAGAGGAGTCCTACTCCCGGTGGGAGTAGGACTCCTCCTGGCGCACCCCTTGGGGGCCGGCCACGCCCTCCCCTCCCCTCCTTTATATACGGGGGCAGGGGGGCACCCTAGGACACACAAGTTGATCTTCGTGATCGTTCCTTAGCCGTGTGCGGTGCCCCCCTCCACCATATTCCACCTCGGTCATATCGTTGCAGTGCTTAGGCGAAGCCCTGCGTTGGTAGAACATCCTCATCGTCATCACGCCGTCGTGCTGACAGAACTCATCCCAGAAGCTTTGCTGGATCGAAGCCCGGGGAGCGTCATCGAGCTGAACGTGTGCCAAGAACTCGGAGGTGCCGGAGTAACGGTGCTTGGATCGGTCGGATCGGGAAGACGTACGACTACTTCCACTACGTTGCGTCAACGCTTCCGCTTCGGTCTATGAGGGTACGTAGACAACTCTCTCCCCTCTCGTTGCTATGCATCACCATGATCTTGCGTGTGCGTAGGATTTTTTTTGAAATTACTACGTTTCCCAACAGATTATACGATAAGCATCACACAATCTCAATTCATCTACTCAAACCGACAAATAGAACCTCAAAAAGTGCCCCAAAGTTTCTACCGAAGAATCACGACAAAAACGTGTGCCAACCCCTATGCATAGGTTCATGGGCGGAACCCGCAAGTTGATCACCAAAACATACATCAAGTGGCACGTGATATCCCATTGTCACCACAGATAAGCACGGCAAGACATACATCAAGTGTTCTCAAATCTTTAAAGACTCAATCCGATAAGATAACTTCAAAGGGAAACTCAATCCATTACAAGAGAGTAGAGGGGGAGAAGAAACATAAGATCCAACTATAATAACAAAGCTCGTGATACATCAAGATCGTGCCAAATCAAGAACACGAGAGAGAGAGATCAAACACATAGCTACTGGTACATACCCTCAGCCCCGAGGGTGAACTACTCCCTCCTAGTCATGGAGAGCACCGGGATGATGAAGATGGCCACCGGTGAGGGTTCCCCCCTCCGGCAGGGTGCCGGAACAGGGTCCCGAGAGGTTTTTGGTGGCTACAGAGGCTTGCGGCGGCGGAACTCCAGATCTAATCTCTGTTCTGGAAGTTTTAGGTTACATAGGTATATATGGGTGCAGGGAGTACGCCAGGGGAGCCACGAGGGCCCCACGAGGCAGGGGGCGCGCCCTAGGGGGGTGGGCACACCCCCACCCTCGTGGCTTCCTCGTTCCTTCCTTGACGTGGGGCCCAAGTCCATCAGGTGGCTTTCCTTCCAAAAATAACTTCTCCAGTTGATTTCGTTCCGTTTCGACTCCGTTGGATATTCCTTTTCCTCGAAACACTAAAATAGGCAAAAAAACAGCAAATCTGGGTTGGGCCTCCGGTTAATATGTTAGTCCCAAAAATAATATAAAAGTGGATAATAAAGCCCAATATTGCCCAAAACAGTAGATAACATAGCATGGGGCAATCAAAAATTATAGATACGTTGGAGACGTATCAACGTGGGCGGCCCCACTTCCCCACGCAGCCTTGATATCCGCCTGGCTAGGCGGCCACGGCGTCCTACACGGTTATTTCCCCATTGCTGGCAACGCATTTCCCAACTCCTCCGCTTCCTCGAACCTCAGCTTCCTCTTCGAATCCGACCCGAGCTCAGTCCTCGCCATCGCAATGGCGCCGAACCGAACGGAGAAAGGGAAGAAGCCCCTGTCCTTAGCCAGCCCGCCTCCGGCCGTCGAGCCCGCCGTCGGCCGATCGTGGCTGCTCAATCAGGAGGCCATGGACAAGGTCCGTCCCGCGCTCGCCACCAGCTTCAATGAATGGGGAGGGACGGTTGCCTGGCCTGCGTCCCGAGCTACTATCGATAGGACAGCCACTGAGGTCCAGTTCTTCATTGACGCCTTGTGGGCCGGCCTGGTTCCTCCCTTCTCCGCCTTCTTCAATGCCATGCTTTCCCATTATCAGATCCATATTCTACACCTAGATCCCCAATCCGTCGCCCTTCTCGCCGTCTTTGCTTTTGTCTGCGAGGCCATGGTGGGCATTGCCCCTCCCGTGGCCCTCCTGCGCCATTTCTTCTCGAGGCACCTGACCGACCCCTGCAGTGCTCGGGGTGCCTGAGCTTCCAGGCCGTGGCGACGACGGCCGACTCGGGGATCGATTTCGAGCTCCCGCCGTCTGCGAGCGGGTTTCGGACACGGTGGGTATATGTGGATGTCGGAGTGCTCAGCCCCCTGCTCTCGCCTCCGTCGTCACCCACTGTCCCCAGCTCCGACTGGGGCCATGAGAAGCTCGTGGGCTCCGGCCTTGCCTTCATCCGGTTCCGGTTGAGGAGGCTGAAGGACCTCGGCGTGACTGCGCCCAAGGTGATGAAGGAGTTCCTCCGACACCGCATCGCCCCACTCCAGCGCCATTCCCAGCCGATGTGGGCCCTGACCGGGGGCCAGGATCTCATGAGGCTTCAGGAGTCGGGGCTCCCGCCTAAGGCACAAAGAACGGTGCTCGAGGTCTTGACAGGCGACCCCTCGCCAGGCGATATGTCGCAGGAGGGTTGCCTCCTGTACTGCTGCTAGAACAGGGTGGAGTTCGCGGGGCAGATGCCCACCTTCGATGAATGGGGGCTGCGTCTAGTCGGCCTTGAGGGGCCCTGCGAGAACCCCGTCACCATGGTTCCCCTCCTTGTCGCCGGCGCCGAACTTGCCCCAAGAGTGGGCGCAGGGGGGCAAGCACCACCAGAGGCCGGAGGCACGGGTGCTGAGGTGTTGACGTCGCCTGAGGCTCCTGAGGCGCCATCCCCAGGAACCCGTGACTCTCTCCGTGGGGTGGCAGTTGAGGGGGCGATGCAATCCATCGCTCCTGAGGCCGAAGCTCCTGAGGCCTCAGCAGGTCATCGCGAGGCGGAGCCCGATAGCTCTCTCCAGCTTGGCACTCCTGAAGTCGTCTCCTTGGGCGCCTCACCAGTCGCGCCCTGTGCTGGCTGCCACGTCCAACGCTTCGGCCGGCTCCGTGTGGACTTTGAAGCACTCCGCAATAGGAAGGGGTCCCCAAGCTGCAGCAGTGGTGTGCACTTTCAACTTCTTTTCTTCAGATTTGGCACTTTGATTCTCGACAATTGATTGCTTCATCTCATTGCCTTTAGTAGACAATGTTAACACTTTAATTGGCTCTTTATCCTTTAAGATCAAATCTGAACTGGCACTCTTGCGACCATCTTTTTTAACTCGATATACTTGTTTGATCACCTCTTCCTTCTTTCTTGAGCTCTGGACCGATTCTTTCTTATTGAAACGGTCTTGAACACATGACAGCTCACTGAACGTTGATCTTCTTGGAGCTGCATAACAATGGTGAGATGGTCTAAAATATGATGGAGAATGTGCCATTGTATCATACCTGTCCCATGATGAATATCGATCTACATGAGCATAGGGGGGCATCCACGACATTGGCATTGGCGGCCCAAAATAAGGATATGAACATGTTGCATTAAAATTCTCTTCTTGCCAATACCGATCCTTGGATTTGCACCTAGGGGGTGATCTTGATGCTTTTGCATTAGTTGGTCGATAAGCACAGTTCTCCTCACTTATCTTCTGATATTTTTCCAATAGTTGCGCGAAAGTGACTTTCGGCTTCTTACCTTTGTTCTTACGTCGGCCTTTATTTTCTTTGGTTGTGCTTGCACCGGTCTTTGGATTTTCTTGTTGCCCCCTAGTCCTTGGCGTCTCCATTATAGCTTCGATGGAATTCTCGCCCTCAAGATTATGTTCATTATGCTCTTTAACAACTTCTTTACTTGAAAGCTTGATCCCATCACCTGCAGTTTTTACCTTCTCTTTAAATGGATCACCTTGAATCAGCCGATGAATAAACCTTTTACCATCGGGACCAATTGGAATATACTCGTTATCTCTTGGTGTCTCAATAAATTTCAATCGTCCTTTATCAATGGCCGATTTAACTATTTGACGAAACATATTGCAATCCTCAATACTATGCTTGAATGAATCATGAAACTTACAATAAATTCGTCCTTGGATAAATAGCTTGACATGGTGATCAAGAATTCTAATGTAATTATTTTTCAACAACAAATCAAAGATTTGATCACACATGTTTGAATCAAAGGTATACATTTTGTTTTTTAGCCAATCTTGGTGTGCGAATGGCTTTGTAAGTAAGCAAACGAATGGTTCAGATTTAGAATCTCCCCATTCAACTATGCATTGTGTTTTACACCCTATCTCCGATGTATTTGGATAAGATATTATATTAGCATCAGATTTCTCAAAAGAATTTGACCTTGGCTTTAAATTTCTAAAACGGAAATAGTTAGCATACACATGTCTCAACTGAGACCAAGTGCAAGCCAAGTAAGAAACAAGCAAAGCTACCCAATTAGATATGAAATTTTGAAAAAGCAATGGGGAAAACTTTGCTGCAATAATAGGTCACTATCGGTCTTTATAAATGGCACAATAGATTGACCGATATGTTCTATAACAGTTTTATTGCTAACAAGTAAATTTCCCTTCGTCATTGGTCTTTAAAAATTATTTATGAGAATTTCTCTTATAGAAGCATCAACAATAAAGTTGCGGCCAAATCGGAAGATAGGTAAATCACTTGCTAGACATACCTTTTCAAACACGTTGGGAGAGCATGATGGTTGCGTTACTTGAACGATAGGTTGTTCCTCTTTCGAATAGCTCCCCAACACCTTGTCATCCTGTTTTTCTAGAATAGATTCGGCATACGTAATATTTGATTCAGTCTTTTCAATAGCCGAATTAACTTTGTTACTCGAATCACCATCTTTTTTGATAATTCTATCAACACTCAATGCTTTCTCTTTTTGACATAATATAGCTTGAATTGCAGCATAATTGATATGCTTTCCCTCTTTTATTAATTCATGTAGAACAACATTGCATTCATCCCAAAAAGACGTAAGATTTTTCTTAATGACCCAATCTGGATAGAATTGCCCGCGACACTTTTAGACTCTTTTGGTAACGAGATGTCACCAAAATTCTGTAATTTTGCAGGGGAAACATTGTATGCTACGATACTAGGTGAAGACACATGTGATTCTATAGAATTTTCACTTATTCGGCTATTAGCGTGAAGGTGCAAAGCCGAATTATGAATACCCATAGTTGCATATGGTGCCAAACAATTAGTAGCATGAGGTGTAGCATATGATGATTGAGGGTAATTGGCCGGATAACTGGTAGTAGCATGGCCAATTCCCGTATCTAGCGGCATGTTTTGATTAACATATTGCAAGCTAGTTGCCAATGAATAAAAAGGTGAAACACTTTGTTGCATACTATCAGAAGTTCCTACGTGAAGTGTTTCAACTTGATTAATGGAACTCATCATGTTGTTCATCAGCATATGGATTTGTGGGGCTGCCGATGCATGGGAGTTCGTATACATATGTTCCATGTTGCTAAAATTATTTGAGGTAGAAGCATGGAGATCTTGTTGCATCGGCTCTTGCACATAATTAGATGCATGATTAATAAAGCTAGGGCTAGTGATGAGGACATCAATACCATTGTTACACCCACAGCCCCTACTAGTACATATACTGGACCAATTACTAGAGCTCGCGCACGCCAATTAAATTATCAGGTACTTTCGTTTCTTGGTAATGATTCTAATGTTCATGAGAATATGATGCTGCCTAAATTGGATACATTTGTTTTGCTTACAAATGAAGGGCCTGCCATGGATAAGAGGGATGAACATTGGAGCAAGAACAAGCATGGAATTGAGGGCATGCGCAAGGGGAACAAGAACGGAGTTACAAGTGATGATTTCAGGACATTGAAGCCACCATAATGAGTGCATGAAGCCTTGGACGAAATATACAAGATGCCACTTCATAAACTTCGTCCAGAGGCTATTCTAGGTGTTGCGTCACCTTATTATTGGGCCAGGCCCATGTAATTTCGAAATACATAAGTATAGGCTGTTTTTAGAGTCTGTATGTGTGGGGAAACAAGAGATAGGGTTGGTTTCGGACCCCTTCCCCAAGGGCCACGAAATTCCCCCCTCTTCCTCCATATATACATCCCTTAGGGCACCGTTTAGACTTTGGGTTTTATTTAGATCAAAAGTTCGCCATAGCTGCAACTTCACGTACTTCGTTTGTGTTCAACGACCAGACCAAGGCGTCACAGAACCCCACCTTGATCAATAAAGCTTTCCTCTTATATTCACAATATCCATATTGCAATCTTAGTTTCTTGCTTGCTCTTCATTTGCCTGCAGGAAACAGACCTTCGTGGTCAGGTTGATCGTGCTCTGGTGTGGTCAATAACCTCTCGGAGTTGGTTTAGCGATTGCTAAGACGCGACGTCCTCGCACGTTCGTAGTCGGATCGTCAAAGTCGACTTCCTCCAAAACGATAGCCACCATCTCATCGAAAGACGGGACACCTTTGCCTCTATCAAGTGGTATCAGATTTCCAGGTTGCTCGGTGAGATTTTACAGTTTTTCGTAGTTTAGATCGAGTCTGTTCTTCATACCTATAGTCCACGAAAAAGCTAAAAAAAATTAGGGTTAGTTCATCCCATCCGAACCAATCTGAGCCTTTGCATAATCTTTTCTGTATTTGCTTTGTTGAATTTGCGGTTGCATCGTCGTGTCAAGTTGCTGGTCTTAGCGTCTAGTCCTTTAGAGTTTCGAGTTCTGTTCACAGGTTGTCATGTCGCTGCTGCCATATATCACCACCGCATGATCATCATCGCTGCTGCCATATACCACCACCACACCAACTTCATCGCTGCTGCCATATACCACCACTACATATTCGCTGCCAATCCGAGTCCACCTGCAACATATATCCGCCACCAGTCCGATTTCCACCAGATTCATCGCCGCCACCAGTCCGAGTTCCACCAAATTCATCTCCGCCACCAGTCCGAGTCCAATATTTGTTCTTTTATTTTCGAGTTCCAGATCACGCGATACTACGAGTCGTGACCAAGTCGGACTCCCCAATTTCGGTGCTACCCAGAGAAGAAAAAAAAACTAAGTTTGGAAAATTCTGGCTAGGCAGTTTTTAGACCATTTGTAGACTTTTTCGAAAAAAAATTGTTGCGGAGCAAAAAACAAAGAGAAAAAAAAGTGCAAAAAAACAAGAAAAAAAGAGAGAAAAAAATTCAGAGTGTGCTCCTCCCTTTTTTACGTGCAGCGCCGTGATTTTGTTAGTGTTCTAGGCTCGCGTCTCTAGCACGGTCTAGCCTAGGACCAGCACAGTACCGTCGTTGAGCATTTATTTAACTTTGCATCTCTGAATTGATTATTGCCGACCCTTTTTGCTACCATATTATAAGCCTTCCCAGCTCCACATACATCTACATCATGCGTTTGGCTCTCCCTGGTAATCGCTCTATCCAAGCTTTGAGAGTTCTGACTACACCGGTTGCCGATCACCGCCTGCTGCTGGGTAAGAACTGGTAAGAATTTGAGATTTGCTTGACGGATTTGTGACACTCGCCACCACCACCACTTGTTCGTAGTTTGTAGGATCATATTCTTGTGTGTTTCTATTGCTGCTAACCATGCCAGGATCACAAGCCGACGAGACTGACTGGGAGAACTTGACGAACAAGGAGCTTCATGATAAGTTTCAACAAATGATGAGTGGTCAGGTGCAAGATGTGCTAAACAGATTTGAAGAGGCCATGGAGAAGATAGATGGCATGGAGAATACGTTTGAAACAAAGCTCGATAACAAGTTTGCTGAATTGCTTTCGCGTTTTCCACCACCACCACCGGCTGCACCTGCCGCACCTCTACAACAACAACAACAACAACAACGTCTACCTCCACGTCGGGAAACAGCCCTCCGCCGAGCAAGCCGTGTCCCTCTTCAGCCTGGCCAAAGTGCTGGTGCTGCTGTTGATACTTCTGTGGCTCCTGCTGCTGATGTGGAGGAGGAGGATTATGCGGGAGATTACGAGGATGAGGTTTATCAAAATGAGAACTACGTGCAACCACGAGCACCACAACCACCAGGTCGTCCACATGCAAATAATGGCAATGTTAGGGCTCCCCCTCAGGTACGAGATCATGACCATCTCCCTAAACTAAAATTGAATATTCCACCATTTGAGGGTAGATATTTTCCGGATATATATCTTACTTGGGAGTTAGAAACGGAACAACGATTTACATGTTTACAATATCCTGAGGAGAGACGTGTTCCTGCTGCTGTTTGTGCTTTCACTAGCTTTGCATGTGTTTGGTGGTCTGAACATTGTCGATTATATCCTGTTCCAGCTACTTTGGCTGCTTTGAAAACTGCTATGCGTACTCGTTGGGTTCCACCATATTATCAACGTGAATTACTTCAAAAATTGCAGCGCTTAATACAAGGAAAAAATTCGGTAGAAGAATATTATCAGGAATTACAAACTGGCTTGATTAGATGTGGTATTGTTGAGGAGAATGAAGCTATGCTTGCACGTTTTCTGGGTGGATTAAATATAGAGATTCAGACCATTCTAGACTACAAGGATTATAATAATATCACTCGATTATTCCATCTTGCTTGTAAAGCTGAACGTGAAGTGCAGGATCGACATGCATTGGCGGACTAACTTTTCTGCAGGTCGACCTTCATCATGGACACCATGTGCATCATCTACTTCCACACGTTCTACTACACCGGCACCTCCGTCGGCTGCCACCTCCAACCGTGATACAATAAAGCAGGCACAATCACCACTATCTGCCAAGAGCACACCTTCTGGGCCTGCAAAGAGCTCTTCTTCATCCATGGAATCAATAGGGCAAACACATGATATTATTTGTCGACGTTGCAAGGGTGGAGGTCATTATGCGAGAGAATGCCCATCTAAGCGTGTGATGATTGTTACTGAGGATGGTGGGTATGAGTCTGCTAGTGACTATGATGAGGAGACTTTGGCTCTTATTACACATGAAGAACACGGTGGAGATGATTTTGATCATGAGACGCAATACATGGCTGCTGAAGATGCTGACATGTATGAATGTTTAGTTGCTCAACGTGTTTTGAGTGTGCAGGTTACACAAGCTGAGAAAAATCAGAGGCATAATTTCTTCCATACAAAGGGAGTTGTGAAGGAACGTTCTATTCGCGTCATCATAGATGGAGGGAGCTGCAACAACTTGGCTAGCATGGAGATGGTGGAGAATCTATCTCTCACCATAAGAGCACATCCACATCCTTACTACATCCAATGGTTCAACAACAGCGGCATGGTTAAGGTAACACGTACTGTTCGTGTGCATTTTAGTATCTCTACATATGCTGATTATGTTGATTGTGATGTGGTACCTATGCAAGCATGTTCCTTATTACTTGGTAGACCATGGCAATTTGATAAAAATTCTATACACCATGGTAGAAACAATCAGTATACTCTTGTTCATAAGGATAAAAATATTACTTTGCTTCCTATGACTCCTGATTCCATTTTGAAAGATGATATTAATAGAGCTAATAAAGCAAAACAGGAGAAAAATAAGAGTGAAAATCAGATTGTGGCAAAAGAATTTGAGCAACAAATGAAGCCTAATAATAAACCATCTAGTGTTGCTTCTGAAATTAAATTGAAAAGTGCATGTTTACTTGCCACCAAATCTGATATTGATGAGCTAGATTCTAGCAAATCTGTTTGCTATGCTTTTGTGTGCAAAGAGGCATTATTTTCATTCGAGGACGTGCCTTCCTCTTTGCCTCCTGCTGTCACTAACATTTTGCAGGAGTTCGCTGACGTCTTCCCACAAGACGTGCCACCGGGATTACCACCTATTCGAGGGATTGAGCATCAAATTGACTTAATTCCCGGTGCATCGCTACCCAACCATGCACCATACCGTACCAATCCAGAGGAGACGAAGGAGATTATGCGTCAAGTACAGGAGCTGCTCGACAAAGGTTATATACGCGAATCTCTTAGTCCTTGTGCTGTTCCTATTATACTAGTGCCTAAAAAGGGTGGTACGTCGCGTACATGTGTTGATTGTAGAGGCATTAATAATATTGCTATTCGTTATCGTCATCCTATTCCTAGGCTAGGTGATATGCTTGATGAATTGAGTGGCTCTACAATATTCTCCAAAGTTGATTTGCGTAGTGGATACCATCAAATTCGTATGAAATTGGGAGATGAATGGAAAACAACATTTAAAACTAAGTTTGGTTTACATGAGTGGTTAGTCATGCCTTTTGGGTTAACTAATGCACCTAGTACTTTCATGAGACTAATGAATGAAGTTTTACGTGCTTTCATTGGACGATTTGTGGTAGTCTATTTTGATGATATACTGATTTATAGCAAATCTTTGGAAGAACATTTGGAACATTTACGTGCTGTTTTTAATGCTCTACGTGATGCACGTTTGTTTGGTAACCTTGGGAAGTGCACCTTTTGCACCGACGGAGTATATTTTCTTGGCTATGTTGTTACTCCACAGGGAATTGAAGTTGATAAAGCCAAGATTGAAGCTATTGAGATTTGGCCGCAGCCCAAAACGCTCACACAAGTGAGGAGTTTTCTTGGACTCGCTGGTTTCTATAGGCGTTTTGTGAGAGATTTTAGCACCATTGCTGCACCTCTCAATGAGCTTACAAAGAATGATGTGCCTTTTGTTTGGGGTACCGCAGAGGAAGAAGCCTTCACGGTATTGAAAGATAAGTTGACACATGCTCCTTTACTCCAACTTCCTGACTTTAATAAGACTTTTGAGCTTGAATGTGATGCTAGTGGAATTGGATTAGGAGGTGTGTTATTACAAGATGGCAAACCTGTTGCATACTTTTCTGAAAAATTGAGTGGGCCTAGTCTGAACTATTCTACTTATGATAAAGAATTATATGCTCTTGTTCGGACTTTAGAGACATGGCAGCATTATTTATGGCCCAAAGAATTTGTTATACATTTTGATCATGAATCTTTGAAACATATTAAAAGTCAAGCTAAACTGAATCATAGACATGCTAAATGGGTTGAATTCATTGAGACTTTCCCTTATGTCATTAAACACAAGAAGGGTAAAGAAAATGTTATTGCTGATGCTTTGTCTCGTCGCTATACTATGCTTTCACAACTTGACTTCAAAATATTTGGTTTGGAGACCATCAAAGATCAATATGTGCATGATGCTGATTTTAAAGATGTAATGCAGAATTGTAAAGAAGGAAGAACATGGAACAAGTTCGTTATTAATGATGGCTTTGTGTTCCGTGCTAACAAGCTATGCATTCCTGCTAGTTCTATTCGTCTTTTGTTGTTGCAGGAGGCGCATGGAGGAGGATTAATGGTACACTTTGGCGTGAAGAAGACGGAGGACGTACTTGCTACACATTTCTTTTGGCCAAAGATGAGACGGGATGTTGAGCGTTTTGTTGCTCGCTGCACTACATGTCAAAAAGCTAAGTCACGACTCAATCCTCATGGTTTATATATGCCTTTGCCTGTACCTAGTGTTCCTTGGGAGGATATATCTATGGACTTTGTTTTAGGTTTACCTCGAACAAAGAAGGGGAGGGATAGCATATTTGTTGTCGTGGATAGATTCTCAAGAATGGCACACTTTATACCATGTCATAAAACCGATGATGCTGTTAATGTTGCTGATTTGTTCTTTCGTGAAATTATTCGCTTGCATGGTGTGCCAAATACTATTGTTTCAGATCGTGATACTAAATTTCTTAGCCACTTTTGGAGATGTTTATGGGCTAAGTTGGGGACTAAACTGCTTTTTAGTACTACTTGTCACCCCCAAACGGATGGTCAAACTGAAGTAGTCAATAGAACATTGTCTACTATGCTTAGGGCTGTTTTGAAGAATAATAAGAAAATGTGGGAAGAATGCTTGCCTCATATTGAATTTGCTTATAATCGTTCGTTGCATTCTACTACTAAGATGTGCCATTTTGAAATTGTGTATGGTTTCGTACCTCGTGCACCAATTGATTTGTTGCCACTTCCATCTTCAGAGAAGGTTAATTTTGATGCTAAACAACGTGCTGAATTGATCTTAAAAATGCATGAGTTAACTAAGGACAACATTGAGCGTATGAATGCTAAATATAAACTTGTTGGAGATAAGGGTAGAAAACATGTTGTCTTTGCACCTGGAGATCTTGTTTGGTTACATTTGCGTAAGGATAGGTTTCCTAATTTGCGCAAATCAAAGCTAATGCCACGTGATGATGGTCCTTTTAAGGTGTTAGAGAAAATAAATGATAATGCATATAAACTTGAGCTGCCTGTAGATTTTGGGGTTAGTCCCACTTTTAACATTGCAGATTGAAACCTTATTTGGGTGAGGAAGATGAGCTTCCGTCGAGGACGACTTCATTTCAAGAAGGGGAGGATGATGAAGACATCAATACCGTTGTTACACCCACAACCCCTACTACTACATATACTGGACCAATTACTAGAGCTCGCGCACGCCAATTAAATTATCAGGTACTTTCGTTTCTTGGTAATGATTCTAATGTTCATGAGAATATGATGCTGCCTAAATTGGATACATTTGTTTTGCTTACAAATGAAGGGCCTGGCATGGATAAGAGGGATGAACATTGGAGCAAGAACAAGCATGAAGTTGATGGCATGCGCAAGGGGAACAAGAGCGGAGTTACAAGTGATGATTTCAATACATTGAAGCCACCATAATGAGTGTAGGAAGCCTTGGACGAAATATACAAGATGACACTTCATAAACTTCATCCAGAGGCTATTCTAGGTGCTGCGTCACCTTATTATTGGGCCAGGCCCATGTAATTTCGAAATACATAAGTATAGGCTGTTTTTAGAGTTACGAAGAAGAAGAACTAGGGTTAAGGAGAAAAAAAATAAAAGATAAAAAGTGGTAGATGATTTGTTTGATTGTGTGTTGTTCAATCGGCCGTCACCCCTTAGGTATATAAGAGGTGGCTGGACTTCCCGTGCAAGGAAAAGGCTTGGATGCACGTCCAAAACCCTAATCAAATTCGGATTGGTTTTGTCCGAACTTTCCAAAACTGTTCGGTTTAAACTGGCTGCACCTTGCGGGTAATTTTTGAGGTGGTAAACGACCACGGATGGAAACAAGCCCAAAAGCAATCTTGAACATTTCGACGAGACGAACAACTTTTATGTAGAACACTTTTAGATCTGAGATAGTCTTCAATGGCTAATTGCTCACAAATTGTATCAGACATCCATCAAGATGTGTCTGATGTCCAGCGTAATATATTGATCCCTAGCTGGTCCGCACTATATTGACTGTAACTTTTGCATACGAACTCGGATGGAGATGATTTATATACGAAAATCGATTACCTCAACGATACGAAGACAATTCCTTTAGAGTGCTCCTTCATCCGAGGCCATCTTGAGGGTGTAATCAGCCGAATAGTGTTCTAGATATAAAATCTCAATACATCGAACACAATTTCGGCCTTAGAGATGAGACCGGATGGCTATGACCCAAATATCAAAGTTTCCCCTTTTGACGATACGGAACTTCCTCACTTTGAGCACTTTTTCATTTAAGGACTTCTTAATTATATTTTCGACCATGCTAAAATCTGGTGTCAACAAGTGGCGCCTCCCGGTCGTTGAAACAGAGGAAGTATATCGCCATAGATGAGTAAGTATCTTATCTTTGTAATTCCTCGAGTGCTGCTTCCCTTCCTGACGGTGGCTCTTCAGGATCCCTTCTACTAAGGCCGCGAAGTCTCCCGGGAAGCAACCTCCTCCTGCCTCGAATCTCCCGCTAGCCTTGAGCGTCCCAAGCCAGCATGCCATCCCCGGCGCGAGGTCGGCCGGGGAGGCAGACACGCTAGTCTGGCATCTTGAGCCCGCGCTCCTGCAGTCTCTTATTCGTGGCCTAGCCGGGAACGCGACGAGCGTGCCAAGGGCTCCTCCTCTGGTTGTGGACGGCGGCTGGAAGGCTTCAGTCTTGGCTTCCTCTTCGAATAGCAAACCTTGACTCAATCGGGCTCCCGCCGAAGCCCAGTGGGTGACCGGGGGGGGGGGCAGCCCCCAGCCCCCTGCTAAAAGGGGGCGAGCCGCTTCGGATCCCGTCGGCAATCCCCTCTGCGGAGGACGGAATCGGCCGCGCGCTTAAGCTTGCGCACCAATGGAGTGTCGTCCGCCACGAGCTCTTTCAGGAGGCAATGGGCGCGATGAGCTGGCTCGGCAGAGAACTCGTGGATGTAGACGCGTGCCTCGAGGCCGAGGGTCTTCGGTTGATGGAGGAGCGACAAAAACTGAAGGTGGCCATCAACCTCGGGCGCCACTTGCACGAGCTTGATAATGCGAAGGCCCAAGCGTCTCTTGCGGCCCCGCGTGAGGCCTGCACCCGAGCCTTGGAAGAGGCTCGGGAAGCTGAACGTCGCCGTGAGATCGCAGAGAAACGTGCGTGGGAGCTCCAAGCCTAGAGCGCCTCCTTGGAGCAGCAAGTGGAGGCATGCAAAGCCGCCCTATCGTCGATGAGGGGGACGCCTGCCGAGGAGGAAGAGATCCTGAAGCGCGAGGAAGTGCTGGCGCTGGAAGCCATGGAGCGCAGCCTTGATCTTGAGCGGTTGGAGACGAGGGAGCGCCAATTCGCCCAAGCGGAGGATGTTGTCAGTGCGCACGAGGCCAGGGCCTAGGAGGAGGTCGATCGCCGGGTGGCCGAGGCTCACGCGAATCTTGTAGGCAGGTACGACCTGAAGCTGAAGCTCGTAGAAGCCGAGGCTGTGGGCAGGACTACTGCCCTCAAGTCTAGGCTAACTGAGGCGGAACGGCGCGAGGAGGCCGCCGCAGCCGCCCTGGTCTCGGCGCGGGCTGAGCTGGCCTCCGCCCGCACCGAGCTGCTTCCTCTCCAACAGCGAGTTGCCAATGCCGAGTCCTTCGCGCAGCAGAGCAGGGAGGAATTGCTTCGGCGGCGGACGCTGGAGCACGTGCACTCCCCCATGCTCCAAGGCCTCAGTATCATGGCCAACATGGCGTTGGTCACCATCTGCGACGAAAATGCCCCTCATCCCCATGCGAATGATTATGCCAGTCGCCTCCGCTTCTTCACCGACGTGGTGACACACCTGGAGAACCGATCCGAGAGGGCTCACCAGCTTGTTGAAGAGAGGAGTCGTAGCCTGCTCGGGCGTGCGTTCTCCCGCGTCTTCAGCCACCTCCAGAACACCTACCCCAACTTCGATTTTGACGCCGCCATTGCCCCTGTGCCCGAGGCCATCGGGGCAACGTGGCGCGCTGGGTGGAAGACAACGTGGATGCTCTAGTCAGGGCCTTCACCTCCGAGCACGATGCTGTGGTGGTCGCGGCGGATCAAGGTGACGTGGTCGACAATGGTGAGGGTGGCGCCGGCAATGGTGATGGTGATGGTGATGCCAGCGACATGCCTGAGGGTGACCCGGAGGACGCGGTGAGCGACATGTCCGATTGAGCACATGCTTCCTTGTTGTTGACCCTGCATGCGAAAGCTCGGGCATGGCCCTGGAAGATGTAAGAGCATTTTGGGAGGGGGAGCCCCTCATGTAAACAGATTACTGTCTCTATTCCTTAGGCCAAGATGGATATATGTTTTCATGAACCTGCGAGTTCCGCCGTGAGTTTGCTGTTGTAGTTTACCTTAGTCAGGACAGGTCCCGAACTGGCTCGTGAGGTCGTGAGTTTCTGAGGAGCCTGTCGATCCGTCCGAGAGGGCCTCACGAGAAGCAGGCGCTAGCCATGGCAGGACGTGCGCGCAACGTGCGTGTGCTGTGCCCAACCCCCGCTCGTGAGGGGCTCGCGAGGGGGAGGCAGTAAGCGCGAACTCCGAATCAAGGCAAGGAACCAGATCACAAGAAATCGCATGAAAGATGAAAGACCCCCCCCCCCCCCCGCGCACACACCAATGAAAATTCAACTTCAAACTTAAATCCGAAGCCAGAAAACAGGGCTACAGAAAAGAGATTAAAAGCAAATGGCCGCGTCCGGCGCCTAGTGTAGTCTTCTTGTCTTCTCACCAGCGCGGAGCTAAGTGCTGCCACTAGGACGTGGGAGGGAGCCCCCGAGGCCCGAGGGCGGCACTCCTGAGACTCCGGGGCGTGTACAGCCCCACTCATTATTACGTGAGAGTGTCATGAGCGAAGACCTTCACAGGCACGAGCCTTACTTCATATCGCCGGATGAGGGCGTTGCGCCACCCTCGACCACCATTGGGGCGTCCGGAAACCAGGACGAAGCCAAGGGGCAAAGGGGATGCCAGCGGCGCCCACGGCGACCACGGGTCCTCTGCCGAGGGAAGGCCCACCATCACCTCCCCCGCAGAGGGCCTACCTCCGGGGGACGCCCTGCTCCGCGCGATGCTGGGAGGGGCCTTGCTCCCTGCTCCTTCCCTGCAACCCCCAGTGCGTTCCTCCTGGTGGAAGGGAGGCTGTCAAGCTGGGGCCGCCATCCGTCGCTGTGACCTGATCCTCCTGCGACCCATGGTTAGCGTAACCTTGCTCCCGAGAGATTAGTGGTACCCTGTAGCTATTATCGCTGGCACGGTCTTTGAGGCTCCCGGGAGGCTCCTGGAAGGCCTCTGCTTCTAGCGCCTCCTCCTCCCAGCCTGGCTCGAGGAACGAGCCAGGGTCGTCTTCCAGCGTGTACTCCTGGTACATCATGCGGGGCACGTAGGCCTCCGAGGCCGTCTCCCCGAAGACCTCGCATAAGTGCCCCACGCTCCACATTGCCCGGCCTAGTGCGCCACCCTGTGGATGGTAGGGCGGCATCCCGCTAGGGCCGCGGGTGGCAACGCTCGTGCCCGCGCTCATCGGAGGTGGGGCGGGTGCGACTGGGCGTCCGGTGCTGCTGGTCACGCCAGTGATGATGAAGCCTCCTGGCGCGCCCAGGGGCACGCGGGTGCGGCGAGGCCCGCCATGCGATCCGGCCGTGGCCTAAGGCGTAAGCAGGGAGCAGAAGGGCAGTGCTCCCGAGGCCGCGGCGTCCAGTAGCTCGGCGACGCACTCGAGCAATGCATCACGGCCGCTCTCCATCAACCGTCATCGCAGCAACTCCCGAGCCACCGTGAGCGCGACCCTCATGTTTGCTTGTTCTCGTCGGGTGTGCGGCGCCGTGGCCGCAGCGTAGCTTGAGGCCCTTGCGGCTGCCCGCGCTTGTCGTGGAGTAAGGGTGGACGGCGCTTGACCGCGCCACCCGCGCCCCGCGACGTTTGGCGGTGTGCGTGCCGCCTGGGGCGCAGGGTTGAGGTATTCTTGGGCGGACAACGCCGCCCGGGCTGGCTAAGTTGCCCAGCGATCGGTGTTGGTCCTCGAGTCACCGGACATCGGAACAACGGAGTGTCGGCGGATCAACTAGCGGAAGAGAGGCTCCGACGCACCCCTGCCTGGCGCGCCAAATGTCGGATATCGGGTTCCGGCAAAACCCTTGAGATTCGAACGCACACGAAAATCTCTCTCTCCCTAGATCGCTTTCGCTACAATCGCAAGGCCTAACTCGATGGACCCAAAGAACAGGAGACACAAGAGTTTATATTGGTTCAGGCCACCGATGTGGTGTAATACCCTACTCCAATGTGGTGTGGTCGATTACCTCTTGGGTTGAGGATGAACAGTTACAAGGGAAGAACAGCCTCATGACGAGAGGTGTTCTTGTGCTTGGTGGACTTGTGTGGCTGAGGATGATCTGAATCTCCGTCCCCCTATTTGGTGGTGGCTAGTCCTATTTATAGAGGCCCTGGTCCTCTCTCCAAATATTAAGCGGGAAGGGATCCAACAACCACCAAATTCAAAAGAAGACAACTAGTACAAGTTATCTTGACTAAAGGTGGTCTTCGCCTGCCAAAGGCTCTGGTGGTGACGCCGTCTTGGGCTCCACGGTGACCTTCGTCTTGTCGTCCTGCTGGTCTTGGTCTCGTTGCACCGATATGGAAACCTTTGCCTGATGCCTCGGGACTCCTCGCCTGCCCTTGCCTCTTTAGCATCAAAGAGGAAACGAGGACACTGCGCGCGCTGGCGCCTGCCTGGCGTCCACCTGGCTCCAGTCGTCATGGCTTGCGTCAAAGGAACCTCGCGAGGTGTCCCTTACCTTGATCTCTCCGCCCCTTGCGAGCCATCCTAGTGCAGCTGCCCCGGATGAGGTCTTGCGTCGTCCGCATGGCAAGGCTTGGCCCCTTGCAAGGGTCTTGAGTGTTTGCCGGTGAAGATGGGTCGTACAGGGCCGCTGGTGGAGCCGCGCTGTGGGCCGCAGGCAGGCAAGTCTGGGGACCCCCGTTCCCAGGACGTCGACAGATTGATCTAAGCTAATGCACTATTAGAGCATATACAACCGGACTTGGCAAATCTGGCCCCGCTGGCGCGCTCGGACGCGTCCGTGAGCACTGATCGGGCACCCCTCAAATGTTGCTGCACATTCACATATTGCAAATTCTGATCCTCAAATCCATGCAATCCATGCCTGTCGATCATACAGTACACTGTCCGAATGCCAAAGTTCGAAACAAAGCAAAGCAAATCATAGTTCAACAAACTGGACATGGCAAAATGAAATCAATGTACGAGCGCGATGGATGGACTCAGATCTCTGGCTAGAAGCCTGCTCTGAGCGGAATGTGTCCTCCTACTTCATTCCGTCGAACATGTTGAGGGCAGCCCGGGCACTGCCGGAGCCCGTGCTCATCCGCGCCGAACAAGTCGCGGCGAGTCACACACGTTGACCGTCGGCATCTGCGTGGGCAGAAAGCTGTCCGGAATGGCCCAGCCGGTGTTCAGATCATCCTGTGCCCCAAGGGGTCGGACAACATAATCCGCATAGGCGCTTAGAGGGAATGGGTGCGGGGATCCGGGCGCGACGAAGGAGATAACTGCTCAACCACGTCTGAACCTCCCCGCGATGCCGCCACCTCCTCCCTCTCTCGTTGTGGCATCGCCGCAACTTGCGGGCAACGTTTTCCACCTTGCAAGTCACCACCGACGAAATCACGCCGTCGACGGACGAGGCGGGCTGCGTTTCTGTCGCAGCGGTGTGGGTCGGGCTGGACGACATCTCCGGAGGTGAGGATTGGGAGTAAGGGTGGAGGCCGGCGAGGGTCCAGGCGCGGGAATGGTTGGAGGGCGGCAGGAGGAGGGGAGGAAGGGTTTGGTGAATTTGGTGCAATTTAGGATGGGATAGGGCTGTCTGGTCCGACATGACGGGCGTGCCCGGGCGCCCCCATATCCACCCCATATTTGGGCTGGATATGTGGATGCCGGTCAAACCGGACTTTTGAGAGCCATTTGAGGGACCCGTCTGGGTTAAAAAAGTCATGATTGGGCAGTGACCGGGCGTCCTGCCTAGGCGTATGAGGCGAGTTTGAGAGGCCCAGCTGTAGATGCTCTTATATGCTCAAAGTATTGAATCTTTTCGACACACGTATATATTTATTCAATATGAAAGATGGATTTTATTAGCTTAAAATATAGCATCAAGGGATACAGTAAATAAGCACACACCCAATCTCTACTTTTCACAGATAGAATTGACATAACCAACACCAATGCAAGCGTGCACGCATCACATAGACAACTAGCAACATCAAACATGTCTGGATCACTAAACTAAAAAACTATTTTACCAATGATCAACAATCTACAAAAGTAATCGAACACATCAACCATCTTTTGACACCACTAGAACAACAAGAAGGATTGGATTCGGCAAGTAGCAACACCTTCCTTATGAAATGACTCCCAAGCACCCTTGTTGCCGGATCCAACCACTAAAGACCAGGTCATGTGGTTTCACACTGAAAAACAAGCCCGAGCAAATCCAAACAATGACCTTAATAAAGTAACGGCATAATAAATTTAAGACCATGCTTGCACAAGAAGAGAGCCGATTTGCAATAGGTCACTGTGTATTCGCACGCAGTCCTATCAAGATGAGCCACGCAGCATAGACTACCACGATACAATAATTACCAGGTAATATACATCGTAGCAGTAGTCTATAGAGATACCAAGCTCCTATGATTTGAAGCATTCGTGCTGGAGGTTGTGGGGTTGTTAAGGGCCCGTCTGTATGGTTGTGCGCTATTTAGTTTTATTTTTCCTTTTTTATTTTCTTTCACATTTTAATTCATAAGCGTTTATTAAAATTTATGAGCATTAAACAAAATATATTTTAAAAATCATATTTTCAGATTTATTAATATTAATTACATTCTTGTATATCTTTAAAGTTCTTGATCATTTTTAAAGTTTATTTAATGTGCAAGCATGAATATATTTTAAATTCATGACTGTTTTCTTAACTTTATGGTTTTTTAAGTTTGCAGTTTATTTTAAAATCCTTGACCATCTTGTATTTGAACTATTTTTTAATAAAAAAATATAGCTGATTTCTTTTCTAAGCTAGCCATGGGTGAGCAAAAAAAAAAAAGCAAGCGAGAGGATTAGCAAGCCGAACTAAGCGCGCAAGACCTTCATGGGCAGGCTCATATAAGCGTGATAGCACCCCTAAAAAAAACCCTCAAAAAAAAAATATAAGCGTGATAGCATCAATTCCACGGTTGCAGCATGAAATAGGAGCTCTCAAGAGGCTAAAACGATCCCCTCCGACTGACACCAAGACCTAAACGTGTAAAGACACCACAACCATGCACCAAACTATTTCATTCTCCTCTTATAGGAGAACTAAAAACACCGTTATAGCATAATCAACTCATAAGTCAACACAAACAAAATCCGAACGAAACAACTGGTCGCAATAATCTACGAGATATAAAAGAGTAACTCTTCGCTCCTCCTCCTCCAAGAAAGGAAGTTAGGGTTTCTGCCTCTCGCCGGCGCCGCCGCAGGTCCGCCTCATCTCCGTGGCCCTGGGGCCATGGGGGCGCGGTGGATCCTGCCAAGGGCCGGCGGGAGGGCTCCGTTTTCAGTCGTTTTTTCCTGTCTTGTTAGGGTTTGTGTCCTGCTCAGGAAGGCGAGACGGCGACGGCTCCCTGAAGATGGAATAATGGTCTTCCCGCCTAGACCCCGTTTCGGCGATGCATCTAGCATCATTGGTGGGTGTGTGGAGGTGTGTCTCAGGCGGATCTATCTTTGGTGGATTTGCTCGGATCTCGTCGTTGTTCGTCTACGTTCGTGTGTCTTCGGGTTGAATTCTTCCAACCTACGTTATTCTTCATCGGCGGTGGTTGCTGTTCTGGTGCGCTGGTCCTATGGGGCCTTAACACGATGACTTTCCGACTGTCTACTACAACAAGTTGTGCCCGACTCCGGCGATGGAGGGGTGATGACGGCGACGCGTTTTCGGCTCGCTTCAGTGCTTGTAGTTATCGCTAGGTGGTCTACGGATCTGGATATAATTTTTATTTTTGATGTTCGTTGCACTGCGATGATTGAAGATAAATGGATTGGAAGTTTTTTCGAAAAAAAAAGAACATTGTGACCAAGCGCACGTTAGCCTGTAAGTATATTACAGCCGGCGTGTTGATTCCTTGGTGGCGGTGCGGTGCGTGGCGTGCACCGCCACGCGAATCCGCACAAGCATCACATGCTGTTTCGATCCGCTCGCTGCATTTGGTCAAGCACAAGGTACATCTCGTCCAGCTGGATCGGGCCCTGCATTGTACGTACAGTACCATTACAGCCTTGTGTGTTGTGTCCACCAAACGGCATCCTTTCTTCCTTCCTCGTGATGCACGCATGCTGTAAGTTTAATATTCCCTTTGTTTCTGTTGGCTAACGTGATTGTACTAGGAATCATACGTTAGACTATGAAATATTATGGTTTGACTTGTACTCCAAGTAGATCATGTATTTCTATATATATGCTCACGAGGCTCAAGCAATACAACAACTATTTCACCAATCCTTCTCTCCCTTCTAACATGGTATCTATCGCAAGTCGATCCTAAACCCTAGCCGCCGCCATTTCCGCACCTGCGCGCCGGCCTCGGGATGGTCGACCTCCATGACCGCCGCCGGGGGCCGCGCCGCCCGTACCTAGGGTTCGTCCGCCGGTCATGTTGACCGGCTGCCCTAGAGAGTGTTTTTCTTGATCATTTGATCCGAGTTTTCTCTCTTGCCGGTCGCTTTGATCGACGTCTATTTTTTGGTTTTCCGGTCTATGTGATCCGGTTTGCGTCGCCCACCGCCATTGTCGACCCCGTGCGCCTCTACTCTAACAACGGCGCGATCGGCCGGTTTCTTTACCGACCCGACGGCCTCGTGCGTCGTCTGCGCGTCTGCCCGCCGGTCGCCCCGACCCGGCGGCCTCACGTCATGCGGCGGCCCTTCGCCACCGCCGTTCGCGCGCCGGCCCGCCCGTCGATCTACGCCAGCCGTCACCGCCCTACTCTGACCAGGACTCCTGCATCACCCCGACCCGGCGGCCTCGCGTCATGCAACGGCCAATCATAGCCGCCTTGCTGACCACCGCCACCGGCTTCATCTCGGACTCCGTCGCCACCACGCCTCCACCGAGCGGCGTCCCCGACCTCGCGCGCGATTGGCTTGATCACCCGCTCGCCGCCGCGATTCGACTCATCTACGCCGCAAGACCGACCTGGCCCGTCAGTTACGCGCGCCTCCGCAGGTCCCGTGAAGATTGTCCCCGAGTTCAGCGCGCCTCTCCACCGATCGAGCATCGGGCTGCCGCTACGTCGCCCCGTCGGGCCGCAGCGCCGCCGCCCCATGGTTCTTCTCCCGGTTGCACTGACCCGCGTCACCGCTCCGTCGCCCCTTCGGGCCATAGTGCCGCGGTCCGCGGTCCCCCGCCGCCCCGAGGGCGTCCGCTCTAGGCCGTCCTGTGGCTGCATCGACCCTCGCGCCGCCGCTGTGTCGCCCCGTCGGGCCGTAGCGAGCGTGGCACGCGGTCCACGCCGCCGTCCCGAGGCCGTCCCCGCGGTTGCGTCGCCTCTTCGGGCCGCAGCGGCGCGGCCCGCGGTCCCCGCCGTCGCCCCGAGGTCTTCCCGCCGTCGCCCCGACCCGCCTGTCGCCGTTGCGTCGCCCCTTCGGGCCATAGCGCGGGCCCACGGTTCACTTCATCGTCCACGCGCGTTGACTTCCCGTGGTATGCACCGCGCCGTTTCCCTTGGCACGGGAACGCCACTGTCTGCGCCGGTCTTCGTCACGCTGTCAGGGTTCTTCGCCTACTTCGAGCATCGCCGCCGCGTTTCTAACCTAGCCGCCGTCGCCGTCAGGCCGCCGCCGCTGCTCTTCTTTGGTCGCCGCCACCGCTACCCACGTAGCCGCCGTCGCCGCCCGTCCACCTTCTTCGTCTTCGTCCAGCATCAGCCCGCCTCCAGTGTCGCCGTCATCTACCACGACCACTTCGTCTACTCCGACAACCGCGGGCGACACCGGCCCCGCGCCGATTGGCGCCGCAACCGTCGTCGAGTCCTCTGCTGGCCTCTCCGACTTTTTCGACATGGCGTACAGCTCGTGCAGGTCCCAGTCTACGCATGCCCGGTTCTGGCAACACCGCCGCTTGCCTTCGTCCACGACGTGTCCCCGGGCCTAGCAAGCCTGGTGCGGCGCTTCGTCAACTTCGTCTTCGTCCGTCTACGCATGCCCGGTGCTGGCAACACCGATGCGTGCCTTCGTCTACGATGTGTCCTCGGGTTTGGCAACCCCGCCGTGACGCGTCGTCAACAACATTTTCTTCCCGGCGCACCCCTACTTCGACACCACTGCGCCCATGCTAACTCGGCGCCCTCTTGCGCCCGCGGCTCCACGGCGACTTCCTCGACACCGGCCACCTCGACTCGACATCGATCACGGCATTCTTCGCACGGCTACCTTGACCACGGCTCCACCACCCACGCTCTCGGCTTCATCGACAAACGGCACAAAGGGCTACCGCCTGCTTGAGCAACCTCGTTGGTTTCCACTCCAGCCACGACTCCGCGATGCGTCGACCATTACGACTATGGGGGGGGGGGGGTGTCCGTCGGCTTGCCTTCGGATTCTTCTCCAGTCTCACCGTCTGCGTCGCTACCGTTGTGACTGCGGGGGGATGTTGAGTAACGTGATTGTATTAGGAAACATAGGTTAGACTAGAAAATATTCTGGCTTGCCTTGTACTTCAAGTAGATCATGTACTTCTGTATATATGCCCACGAGGCTCAAGCAATACAACAACTATTCCACCAATCCTTCTCTCCCTTCTTACAGTTTCTAGATATATTTTTTGTGAATTTGAATATAAACTACATATGGATAAATATAGACGTATTTTAAAGTGAATGTTCACTTATATTGCTCCGTATATACTAGTCTGTATTAGAATCTCTAAAAAAGTACATTATTTAGGAACGGAGGGGGTAGTAATCCTCTCTGGAGAATACGCAGGCAGCTATCACACGGGATCGAGGATCCGATCGAGAGAAGGAATCTGTTTCATGGAGAGGGGCTCCCGGCGCGTCGGCGTCCATCTGAGACCACGACGTACGCGGCTGTCGCCCGATCGGCTGCGACCGAAAACGACGGCGGCGATCCGATATGCAATGCACCGGCAGCGGGCGGGAGATCCAAAACCATCATTCCGCGATCCCATTATCAGCCATGCGCCGCCCGCCGGCTACTGTAGATAACTGAAGCCCGATCAGCGGGGGCTAGATCCCAAGGTATGGCCCTGCTTCCTCCATCTGGTGCTGCTGACCGACACTACTAATACAATACTATGTGGCTAGTGGAACGATCGAACCCACGCGCGCGCCCCATCATGACACCGGCGATTGATTGATCGTTCCATCTGCTTGCATGCATATGCATGGCGGAGCAATCAACTCAAACTCAGAGCAAAAGATCAAGGAACTTTCGCCGATCAGCTCGTGCCTGAATCTGAACTGAAACGGGGAACCTAGAGGAAGAAAAGAAGAAGTGGATAGATCGATGTGCGTGGTAGTAAACGATGATTACGAGCCGCAATGATTGAGTCCGAATTTAGTCGGTTAGGTCGGGCGTCGCCGTCCGACCCGATCCCGGGGCCCCTCCCTGACGAGGCTCCGTTGCCCGATGCGAAGTAAGACAATCCGGTGGAATCCTGCGATGCCACAGCTAACTCCCATTCGGGAGATGGATCGAAAGCGCATGCTGCGAGATATTATTAGCACTTTGTGTTGTGCCGTCCGAGATCTGGTTCTGGTCCATCCATGCCATCCGTACGTAGTAAAGGGAAGATGGCTATGCATTGCATTGCTGGTCTGTTTTATGTATTGGTTTCTTGCGATGCCATGGGCCAGACAAAGCGTGGCTGTGGCGGCCATGGCCAGCTACGCATGTCCATGACGATGCCGGCCGTCTTATCCATGGGAGATCGGATTGCAGGGGGGGTCGTCGTCCCGGTTCCTCGGGAGAAAACGGGAGCCAGAAATGGCGGATGAGACCTTATGGCACTGGTGGAGCTGCTGATTTCGCGGTTTGTGTTCGATCCGGATGAGGCGCTAGAACGGCTCAAATTTGAAGCGGGAGCCGGGAGGCGCCGCAGGTTGAGAGATTATCCATCCGGTTCGACTTTTCCAAGAATCATGATGATCGCCTCGTGACCGATAGCTGCCATGTCCCTCCGCCTCTGCCGCATCTGGAGATCTTTTCCTCTTCTGTTATTGGCGCAAGCCATGATTACCCGCTATTCATTGCGATTTGTGATCTCTGGACGGACGTAAACGTCTTTGTACCAGCCTTGCACATCACCTCTGGTCTGGTGGATCCTACCAACATGCGAGATGTATTGTGGAGTTGATGAATCCGGATGCTCTCTTTTTTTCCAATGGCGTGAAAAGCTGATTAGTAGTGTGTCTTTGTAGAACCCTAGTCATGTCATTCTCGCCATTGATTTGCCTTTCAGCGGGACCAAACAACCAATATGTCCTCTGCGGAACTAACTAATAATCATGCTTACCTATTGCAAAGCTGAATTAAGGACTACGACCAGCTAATGATAATCATGTGCTCCAGAGACCAAACCCAATCCAAACCTTTTTTTGTCATGGTTATTATTAATTAAAAGCTGAAGCAGCCAGGGTCTAAAGCCTTCGACCATGCTACTATGCAGATCTTGCTGAGAGAACAGGCAGCTGGGCCAAGCAGAGCTGTAGGAAGAATCGGTGGTCGGAGGCCGTTAGACTTGTCTGCCGGCCGGGGAGGCCCAGCAAGCGGTCCGGTGGGCGCGCCGCGCGGGTGTACACGCCACGAGTAGTAGACGGACGTAGTGGTCCTTGTACGAGTTGTGGTAGTTAAGTTGTAGGGGTACTCATTGCCTTTGGTGTTAGGAGCATAGCCGAAGCTGAAAGGGGTCTTGGTATTGGTAGGGTGTCTCCTTCCGCTCGCTCCCCCAGAAACAGTCATATGGGGGCAGTCCTCTCATGACTCACCTTGGCTGGCTAGCTAGCCAGGTCCATGGCCAATGCCACCCAATAGTGGTGGCTACTCGCTCCCCACATTGTTGGGACCTTGATCTGTTGCCCGACATCTAGGCCGTTCGGTAAAAACCTGTTGTGTTGGAGAAAATGGATGGGTGTTTTCTTTTTCTTGGTGCTGACAACTGAGAATGGCTGGGGTGGTTCTAAACCTGCAGGTTTTCCTAAGCATAGGAGTGCTTTTTTTTTATTGAATATGAAAGGGAAAAGCCAGATAGTTTCAGTCACGGCTGCAGGGGAGCGTCTTCTACGAGGGGAGTTTTGACTTTTGACTTGGGTTCACCTACAGCTTATCGCACTTGCTGGTTGAGCCATTTGTGGCTTCTAGTGGTGCCTAAGCCGTAGCTAGTGTGTGCACCCTTCTCTCTCTGGGCACATATCTAGTACTCCCACCCCTACGGTGCTCTCGATGCTCCAAACTCGGTAGCACATTTTAAATGTTCAAAAAATTCTAAAAAAATTAACACATTGACACAACATAATATCAATGTATGTTGTTAAAAAAAAATTCAAATCATAATTCAAAACATTGCTGGAGATACAAAAATGATAAAATGGACAACAATGTGATAATGGGCCTAATCTAAAGACCAACTTATGTTGTGTACCTGTCAAATTTATCATTTATGTTTCTCACGCTGTGTTTCGACTTTTGATTTCATATTTTTTGACAACATACTTTGATGTTGTGTCAATGTGTTGGATTTTTTTTCATAATTTTTGAAACATTTAAAAATGAGCTACCGAGTTTTGGAGCACCGGAAGCACCCTAGAGGTGGGAGTACCAGATATTTCACTCTCTCTATCTCTCTCTCTCGTTTTTTAGGCAAATCTCTCTCTTTTGCTCGTCACGAGACGATCCGGGATGGTCCTGCCCGGCACGGGCCGAAGGAGGCCTTATTTGGGCATCTCCAGCCGCGCCCCCAGGAAGGCCTCCCCAGGCGATTTTTTCGCGCCGGCGCCGAAAAAACGGCCCAGTCGCGCCCCCAGGAGCCCGATTTTCGCCGGCTTGGGCCGAAAACAGCGCCAGCGGACCCAGGCCGAACCCGGCACGCGGGGGGGCGCCCGGGGGCTCCGGGGCGAGCTGTTTTGGCGCGAAAAAGATGCGGGCCAGCCGCGTCAGCGACTCGGTGCCTCGTCTTCCCCCAACGGCCTCGGTTCCCACGGGGAATCAATGGCAAGGCTGCCGCCGGTCAGCCTTGCCATTGATTCCTCACGGGCGGCGCGTTCACGGGACGGCGCGCCGACGCATCCACTCCCTCGCACGCGTACACATGGGCGTGGCCCGGCTATAAAAGCCGGCGGCCTCCGCTCACCTGCGCCCACACCAGCCCCGCCCTCTACCTCTTCCGCGCCGCCGCCCAGCCCCTCCCTCCACCTCTTCCGCGCCCGCCCAGCCCCGCCTTCGCCATGGCAGAGCGCTTCCCCAGAGATACGGCGGCGGCCAACGGCTTCGGCCGCCGTTCGCTGCGCAAACAGGAGTCGTGGATCCTGTTCCAGGCGAACATCCCGGCGCCGCCGGACATGCGCGCCGGGCCGACGGGGTGGAGGCTCAGCGCCGGGGGAGTGCCCATTCCCCCGGTGCCCGACGCCGCGGCGGACCCGAGGTACTTTGCCGAGGAGGTCGACATCGTGCGCGCGTCCCTCACCGACGCCGAGCTCTTCCTCCCCCAGTACGCCGCCGACAACCACGCGGCCTGGGCGGCGTATTTCGAGCGCCGCCAACAGCAGCGCTTGGCGTCCACCAACGGCGCGCCGGTGGTCGGCGGCTGGCAGAACAGCGAGGGACGCTACCTCTTGTGGGGCGTCCCCGGCCGCACACTCAAGGGCGTGCTCACGCACCTCGAGGGCGGCAACAACCCGCCCTTGGCGCCGGTGAAGGCCGAGCTCGCGGACGACAACGACGCCGCCCTCGAATGGGCGCGCCAGGACTCCATTGTGATGGAGAAGGCACGCCGCGAGAAGGAGAAGGAGCGCCAGTGCGCCGCCCTACGCCGCTTCGAGGAGCGCCGACGCGGCCGCGAGGAAGGCGGGGTCGTCGTCCTATGCGACAGCAGCGACGACGACGACGCGCCGCCGCCTGTTCGCCATGGCGACGCCGGGCAGGGGTCCAGCAGGGGCGCCCGCGTCAAGGAGGAGAAGGCCGACGAGGACGATGGTGGCGACGACTTCCCCCTTTCTTTTTTTTAGATTAGGTTAATGTAATGTTTGGACGAATTTCGCCGAAATTTGTAATGTTTGACCGAAATTTAAACTAGTTTTTATCATAACTTCACCGAACGTTCTTTTTTTTTGTTTTTTAATATGCGCCTGGGGCGGCCCTGGGGCCGATGGCTGGGGGCCGACTAGCCCCAAGGGCCATTTTTTGCGCCGGCTCACCCCAGGCGGCGATTTTAGACACCCCTGGGACGGCTGAAGATGCCCTTATGCGCGAGCGAACCAGGCCCTGTGACTTCTTTTGTCGTCTCTCGCTCGCGTGGTGTGCATGGGCCGAATCACAAATGCATCGCATGTTTTTTTGTGCGTTCAACGTGCGTACAATTGGCAGAACGACCATTTAACGCTTTTGCTCAACAACAAAAAAGGACTATTGGACAGTTGAGTGGATGCGGAAAGTGCAGCCCTCCCAGCCCTCCCAGCCCCCGCGTCGCTCCGCTCGGGGCGACCCGGGCGGCGACGAATCCCTAGCGCGCGCCTCCGCCCCCTGCTAGCCCCCCCTCGCCGCCACCAGAGTAGGTCTCCGGGCAAGCCAGGGCGGCCGACGAGGACGGTGGCGGCAAGGATCTGCTGCTCCGCCTCCGTACGGAGAGCCACGGACGTCGAGGCGGCGGCCTCGGAAGGAGAGGCGGCGGCTGGCTCTCCGGCGAGCAGCGGTCGCGGTGCTGCTCCGTCCCCTCGGCCGCGCGGGCGGTGTGGTGGCGGCGGTCGTTTGATGGCTGGTCTTCGCGTGCGGTCTCCTCCGGTGGACGGCGCCAGATCTGCAGGTCTTTCCCTCCCCCTCTCATAGCTCCTTCCACCCCGGCGCTGCTGGTCCTTGGCGGTTCCTGATCGCCGGATCTGGTGCGTTTGGGGTGCGGGAGTGGCGGCAGTCCAGGAGAAATCCTTGGCCGGTGTGGCCCGGCCACGACGGGGACGACATCAACTGTTGCCGTGCCCCTCCCTGGAGGCTCCGTCGAGGTTCTGTTCGCCTCTCCCCCTCTCGCCCCGGGTGAAAACCTCATCCTTTTGGATGGGGCGGCAGCGGCGCTCTACGCCGTCACGTTCCTGGAGGTGCCGCTCAGGTGGTTCGAGAGATGCAAGGGCGTTCTGATTTGGGGATTGGGGGATCGACGGTCGCGTGGTCCGATTTTATCGTTCTGCGCTTCCTTCCTCAGCACCTTCGATCTTGATAGCTTCATCCCTTCGTGTGTGGCTCTATGCGTGTGGGCGAGGATCTTCCAAGGTGAGCTCGTCTTAGCTGGGGGCGAGGCTGAGTATCTCTCAAGGTTGTTCGTGGCTGCCATCTTCTCTGGCTGTAGGGTGAGCTTCCCCATCTTCCGACGGTACGGCGTCCTTCGAGCCAGGACGAGGGGCAGGGGTCCCCTTCGGAGATGGTTTCGGGTAGTTTGTCGCAGCTCACCACTCCTGGTGCAGATGAGGGCATGCTCCCTGCCTATGATGGGTCTCATCTTGTTAGTGCTTCCGCTCTACCTATGGTGCTCATTCTGCGGCTGGGGACTTCATCGACATCAAGCGAAGCTTTGTTGTCCATTTTGTTGTAGTGCTTGGTGTTGTTGAGGTTTGTAAGTTGTCTAGTAGCACCATGTATCTGCCGTCTTTTTCTTTTTTCCTCTTGTAAGGTGCTGTCCGTTGTAACTCCTGGCCGGTTGATGGCTCTGTTAATTCAAAGTCGGGCTCTCTCTCGAGCCTTCGTTCTAAAAAAAACTATTGGACGGTTAATTCACCTAAAAATACTATTTAACGGTTTACTCACTCCCCTGACATGCGAGTGCTCCCAAGACACCATGCGCCGCGCCCCAACTCTGCCTGATGTCGCACGCTTGCCACTCCGAGCATGGTTTTTTCGTTTCAGCACATGTTTTCAAGTATAATTTTTTTTGCTTTATTGGCTTTTCGGTTTTTGCTTGGTTTTTTTCTGAGGTTTTGGAGAATTAATTTAGAAGTACTGCTTTTTTTGTAAGAAGCACAACATGTGCTTCTGCGAGAAGCACAAATGTGCTCATCCTAAAAGCGAAAAAGCACATCCTATATTTTCACAAGAAGCACAATTGTGTTTCTGCGAGAAAGCATAGCATGTGCTTCCCGAACACGGGAGAAGTACAACCCTTGCTTCATGAAAAAAAGAGGACAACTGTGCTTCCCTAGAAAAAACTAGGACAAGCACATTCTTCTACGAGAAGCAGAGTTGTGCTTGCTAAAGAGGGAAAAAATAGTTTGTGCTTCAAAAAGAAAATTTGCTAAAGGTGTTTGGGTTTTTTAAAGCTGTTCATTTTTTAAAAAGTAAAGAAAATTCTCGCAACAGTGCCTCGACCCGGTTCGATATGCTACAGTACTTATGCACCTCCGATACCCGATGATGCCCGCTTGCATCGCTCGTGCGTCAGTGGGCTGGCTGTGGTGGTTCTAAGTCTGACAGTAATGTAGGGGGGTAGGAATGGAGAGGCAAGATCGTAGCTATGGAGTAGTTGTAGGCACACGAGGTTTACGAGTTCAGGCTCTTCTCGGAGGAAGTAATAGCCCTACGTCTCAGAGCCCGGAGGCGGTCGACTGGATTATGTGTGTATGAATTACAGGGGTGCGAACCCTTTACACTGAGGAGGGGGGTGGCTTATATAGAGTTTGCCAGACCCCTCCGGCCCTCAGTTATGCAGGGTTTTAAGTACATTAAGGTGGGGCGTTACTGTTAACGCCCCTAATAAAGTGCTATGATGACCATAAAAGCTACTTAATGACCGACCATTAGCGTGCGGAGTGACTTTAGGTCTCCTGGCCGTCGTGGTTGGATCGTGGTCGAGTGTCTTCGAGTCTGTCGAGTGGAACACCTCCAAGTCGATTGAAAGGTGATTTCTTCTAGAGATGTCCTTGGGTAGGGCAGGTAGGACAGGTCCATGACCCTACCCTAGGTACATAGCTTCATCATTAGCCCCCGAATGGATCGAGGTTTGAGTGGGGAAGGAGTTGAGAACTCTTCGGACCCATTCTTCATGTCATGAGTATATCTTGTTTCGGATCAATGAACCTGGATGACGTCACCAACTTCTTTTTCTGTCGCCTTGATCCATTCATAGTTTTCTTTAGTCGAGTGAATTTCTTTACTTGAAGATCCCCGAGTGGCTGCGGGGAGGAGATCCTCCGTCTGACAAGTTGTTCTGCTGCCCACGGATTTCGCGGGATTCGAATTTCGGGAAGCGCGCAGGGCGGGGGAGGCCGCAGTAATCAGATGGGATAGGACGGAGCCGCCTCGATCTCCGCGCCACCTTTTTCGCCACGTATCACGCGCGCGACTGTTGCGGGATTTGACAGGATCGCCTGGGCCTATAGGTCAGCCACTTGGAAGCGACTCCATATAAACTGCCGGCCCAGGGCTTTTGAACAGTGCGCCTTCACTTTTCCCCTTCCCTCTCGAATTCATCCGCCACCTCTGCTCTCGTCTCAGCGCCGCCGACCTGTTCGAGCTTCGACTGCGGCGATGGTGAAGGAGAAGACGGCGGCCCTGGAGCGTGCGAAGAAAGCGACGGCGCAGGCGAAGGCGAAGAAGTCCGGCCGGGGCGGATCTTCTTCAAGATCCGCTCCGCCGCCGGGCTGGATCTAGGGCGACTGGATGCCTTCGGCAATTCGACAGGACGACATCGATGATCTGGTCGAGGGGGGATTCATTCCTCACAAATCCGTGCGTCTCCCGGGGAACGAGATCGAGCCGCGACCTCGCGAGGGTGAGTGTGTTCTTATTGCCACTCACGTCGACCGCGGATTCTCCCTGCCCCCTCATCCTTTTTTCCGGAGTTTCTTGAACTTTTTCGGGGCACAACTCCACCATTTCACTCCAAATTCCATCGTGTATCTTGCTACGTTTGTGTATTTATGTGAGAACTTCTTGGGCTGCCATCCTCACTGGGGCCTCTTCAAGCACATTTTCACCTGTCGCTCTCAGACGGTGAAGAAGGCCAATCTGAGTGACGAGAGGACTCAGGTGATACAGATGTGCGGGGGTCTTGGGGTCCAGATGAGAAGCAAGAGTTCCTTTCCAGCTATGATTCTTCCTGATTCAGTCCGCGGGTGGCAGTCGACCTGGTTCTATTGTAGAGACCAGCCGACGCCAGGACAGGCGACAGGTCTCCCTCCTTTCTCCCTGAACCGAGCGGAAAAACCTTGTTCTTTGAAAGTGACACCAGAAGAGAAGGCACAAGTTAAAGTGCTCGTTGGTCGAGTGGTTCAGCTTGTCCGTGACGGGGTGACTAGAATGGATTTACTAGAAGTCTTCCTCCGAAGACGCATCCAACCGCTCCAAGCTCGTGATCATCCGATGTGGATGTATTCGGGTCTTGACGACACCACTCGGATCCACCCGGAGGAGGTCGAGGATGCTACATTGGAGGGGTGGCTGTCCAGTATCACAGGGAACAAAGACAACCCCCGAGGAGCCAGGAGGATTCCTCCACTCGACCAATCGTACGAAGTAGACCAGGTCCAATCTTGCATCTCTGACCGTGACCTTGCTTTTTTCAATTATGTTTGCTTAAAATCAGTCGACTGACTTTTGTCTTGTTTGTTGTCTTCTAGACCATCACTGAGATGTACTCGATGCCCAACGGGGCGCAGGAACAGACCAAAGAGGGGGAGGCGAGCAGAGGCGAAAGCGAGGAGGAGTGGCAATCTGACGGAGAGGAGGAGGAGGAGGATGACGACGACTCCAGTGGAGAAGAGGACGAAGAAGTCGATCCTCCCCGCACAGAAAGACGATCCAAGCTTACCCACGACCCCGTGCGTGCGCGGCAAAGCGACTAAGCCTGTTGGGCAGTCGTCAAAACGTCCTCGGACGTCCTCTCCGGTGCTGACTAAAAAAGCGCCGAAGCAACCACGAGCGGCGTCGTCAAAGCCGCCGAAGGCCTTGCCCAAGATGAAAATGACCGTTCCCACCATCTCCGGGTAACAGCAGAACTTGTGCTTTTTCGTTTAGCATGGATAGGCTCTTGGTCGACTCATTGACTAAACCGACTGGTTTCTGAAACCTGTAGCGCTGCTACCTCCGAGACCTCCGCCAAGAACGAAGACCAGGAAATGGAAGACGCTATCACCTCCAACCTTGGTACAGTCTTTGTGATTTCATTCTTGGTCGACTGACCACCCTTTTCTGGTCGATTGGATTTTTGTTTTTGACTTTGGATTTTTCCTGTAGCTCCTCCTCATGTCATTAACCTCCCTGATGATGATGACGAAGTGCCGCTAAGGGCGAGGAGAAATAGGAAGGCGTCGGCTGGCAAGACACCTCAAACTGCATCAGTACCTGAGGCACCAGTTCAGGAGGGTGGCAATACAACTCGGACTTTTGTGTCCTTGGCTGTGCCACTGACGAGTGTTCGACTCTCATCGTCGACTGCTGACCCGCCCTCCCTTTTTGCTACACACCACGTCCCAGAGGACCAAGCGGGTGCTGCTAGGGAGGCTATACGCCAGGCGGGGATCATGATGGAGCAGGTGAAGGTGGTCCGGGAAGCCATCCAAGCGGCCTATGATGCTAGTTCAGCTCTTCAAAGCAATGTCCAGGTTAGTCGATCACCGCTTGTTCTGTTAGGATATGCTATCTGAAGACTCTCTTTCTGAAGATCTTTGCATCTGTACACCCGCTGGGTGCGTCGATTGAATTTTTTGGACTAGTGGGGCACGCTGAGTGCACCCACTGGGTGTAGTCCCCGAGACTACGGTGGACTGCTGGCAGTCGACTGTAGTCTTTATATTGTGTTGCTTCACTCGAACTTCTTCACTCGGTCTCGTCAGGCCATGTCGAATGGAATCTTGGAACCAGTGGGGGCATGCTGAGTGCACCCACTGGGTGTAGTCCCCGAGACCATGGTCGACTGCTGGCAGTCGACTAAGGTCTGAAGAACCCCCTTTTTTGTAGATCATGATGAGATCATAACCTCTTAGTCTCTTTCGGTCGAACCAGTGGGGGCACGCTGAGTGCACCCACTGGGTGTAGTCCCCGAGACTACTGTCGAATATTTTTGATTCGGCTGTAGTCTTAGAAACATCATGATTTTTCTCTTAGTCGCTCGGAAGCAACCCACCTTTGATATCTGTCGACTGATTCTTCGCAGAAATCCTGCGAGCTTGTGGCTCGCTATACTGAATTGGAAAACAAACAGATCCAGCTCAACCTTGATTTGAAGCTTGCCCAAGAGAACTTGCAGATGGCGAGAGATGAAGCAAAAGTTATGGCTGGTGAGAATTTGACAACTGTCTTTTCTTTATGCCCATTCTTGATGCTGATCTCACCATCATTTCGCAGATAAAATGGAGGAGGCTCTGAAGAAGAAAGACCATGACCTTTCCGAGGCGCAGAAGGCGGCTTCGGGCAAAACGAAGCTTGCGGAAGAAAACTGGCTTCAGTCGGTAACCTTGAAGAGGAGAACTCCAAACTGAAAGCTGCTCTCGACGCGGCCAACCAAGAGGTCAGCCGTCTGAAGAATGATAAGATAGCTCTAAGTGACAAGGCAAGTGAATTGCCAGGGAAGAGGAATGATCTGGAGGCTTATCTGGGAGGGCTCGCCAAGAAGTTATTCATCATGCTTGAAGGTAATCTCTCCTACCCGACTGACTTGTTGTCATCAACGCAAAGCCACTGACTTATCTTTGAATTGTGTTTACAGAATTTTGCCAGAACTTCGAGGAGGAGACCAGTTGAGTGGAGACAAGCTTGGATCCCATTAACTCTCCGGTGAAGGATGAAGCTGCTATGAACGTGCTCCGACTGAAGTCTCGTATTGCTCGTGTGGTCGACTACCTTGCTCGACTGAAGGTTGCAGCGTCGCGGATCGACACAACACCCGGGAGCGACACTTCAAAATGACCTCGAGTCTCTAATGGTTCGATTGAATGAAGTTCCAGGTCGAGTACAGGAATGGAAGAAGTCTTCTGCCAGGTGTGGTGCTGACGTCGCTCTATCCTTGGTCCGTGTTCACTTCAAGGAGGCGCGAGAGGAAAAGCTGGCTGCTATCATGGAGACCTCGTCGTCCTTGCGGATCGAGATGGAGCGCACGTTGTACTTGTGGCGAAGCTCCGAAGGAGAGGGTAGCAGTTGACCTGCACCTCGTCGTCCTTGCGGATCGGGATGGAGTGCACATTGTACTTGTGGCGAAGCTCCAAATGAGAGGGTAGCAATCGACCTGCACCTCGTCGTCCTTGCGGATCGGGATGTGTTTCATACTTAGGTGAGTACTGGACTGCAGCTAAGCCCCCGAGTGGGAGGGTCGCTCTCCACTCGGTGGGATTTTTCAAACTTAGGCGAGTACTGGACTACAGCTAAGCCCCCGAGTGGGAGGGTCGCTCTCCACTCGGTGGGATTTTTCAAACTTAGGCGAGTACTGGACTGCAGCTAAGCCCCCGAGCGGGATGGTCGCTCTCCACTCGGTAGGATTTTTCAAACTTAGGCGAGTACTGGACTGCAGCTAAGCCCCCAAGTGGGAGGGTCGCTCTCCACTCAGTAGGATTTTTCAAACTTAGGCGAGTACTGGACTGCAGCTAAGCCCCCAAGTGGGAGGATCGCTCTCCACTCGGTAGGATTTTTCAAACTTAGGCGAGTACTGGACTGCAGCTAAGCCCCTGAGCGGGAGAGTTGCTCTCCACTCGGTAGGATTTTTCAAACTTACGCGAGTACTGGACTGCAGCTAAGCCCCCGAGTGGGAGGGTCGCTCTCCACTCGGTAGGATTTTTCAAACTTAGGCGAGTACTGGACTGCAACTAAGCCCCCGAGTGGGAGGGTCGCTCTCCACTCGGTAGGATTTTTCAAACTTAGGCGAGTACCGGACTGCAGCTAAGCCCTCGAGTGGGAGGGTCGCTCTCCACTCGGTAGGATTTTTCAAACTTAGGCGAGTACTGGACTGCAGCTAAGCCCCCGAGTGGGAGGCTGGCTCGCCACTCGGTAGGATTTTTCAAACTTAGGCCAGTACTGGACTGCAGCTAAGCCCCCGAGTGGGAGGCTAGCTCGCCACTCGGTAGGATTTTCAACCACTTAGGCGAAACAGGTTCGCAGCTAAGCCTCCGTGTGGGAGGCTGGCTCACCACTCGGTAGGATTTTCAAACACTTTGGCGAAACGGGTTCGCAGCAAGGCTCCGAGTGGGAGACTTGCTCGTCACTCGGTAGGAATTTTTTTTACAAACTTAGGCGAAACGGATTCGCAGCTAAGCCACCCACTGGGGGATTTCGCACGCAAACAAAAGCAACAATAATCACTGGGAAAATTATAACACTCTTGTCTTTGATAAATAAACTACAGAAGTTTTCTCTTATTACATCTCATCCGAGTGAGTACTTAAGTATAAAAGGGGCGGAGCAGCTCCGCATTCCAAGCCCGTGGCTCATCAATCTGGCGATCGACGTTGTAAAGATGGTATGCTCCATTGTGGATTACTCTGGTGACAATGAAGGGACCTTCCCAAGTAGGAGCGAGCTTGTGTGGCTTCTGTTGATCCACTCGGAGGACCAAGTCTCCCTCTTGGAAGGCTCGACTCTTCACATTTCTGGCATGGAATCGACGCAAGTCTTGCTGATAGATAGTCGATCGGATCATGGCCATCTCTCTTTCCTCTTCCAGAAGGTCGACCGCGTCCTGCCGGGCTTGTTCTGCTTCATCTTCAGAGTAAAGCTCAACTCGAGGTGCATTGTGAAGCAAGTCACTCGGCAAAACAACTTCAGCTCCATAGACTAGAAAGAATGGAGTTCGTCCAGTTGACCAATTAGGGGTGGTCCTCAATCCCCAAAGGACTGATGGAAGCTCATCGACTCATGCGCCCGCCGCGTGCTTGAGGTCGCGCATCAGTCAGGGTTTCAGTCCTTTGAGAATTAAGCTGTTTGCTCTTTCTGCTTGTCCATTCGACTGGGGGTGAGCGACTGAAGCGTAGTCGAATCGTGTGCCTTGAGAGGCGCAAAAAGCTCTGAACTTGTTAGAATCGAAGTTTGACCCATTATCAATGATGATGCTGTGCGGAACTCCATATCTGAATATCAACTCTTTGATGAAACTGATAGCCGTGCAAGCATCAAGATTCTTGATAGGCTTAGCTTCAATCCATTTGGTGAACTTGTCGACTGCTACTAGCACATGAGTGAAACCGCTCTTGCCTGTTCTCAGTGGTCCAACCATATCCAGTCCCCAAACAGCGAAGGGCCAGACGAGTGGAATGGTCTTCAGGGCTGACGCGGATTTGTGCGACATATTGGAGTAAAACTGGCATCCTTCACACTTGTCGACTATCTCTTTCGCCATTTCATTTGCTCTTGGCCAGTAAAATCCCGCTCGGTATGCTTTAGCCACAATGGTCCGAGAGGAAGCATGATGACCACAGGTCTCCGAGTGGATATCATCAAGAATTATTTGACCTTCTTCTGGCGTTATACACTTTTGACTGACTCCAGCCGCGCTTTCTCTGTACAACTGTCCCTTTATGACGGTAAAGGCCTTGGATCGACGGACGATCTGTCGAGCCTCTTCTTCGTCTTCTGGGAGCTCTTTCCTTAGGATGTACGTGATGTATGACACCGTCCAGTCGAGAGTGATGACCAAAACTTCCATGATCAGGTCGACCACTGCTGGAACTTCAACTTCAGTCGGATCCATGGCACTTTTTGGCTGCGGGGCTTCTTCGGTGAAAGGATCCTCTTGAACTGATGGCGTGTGGATGTGTTCCAAAAACACATTGCTGGGAATGGCTTCTCTCTTGGAACCTATTTTTGCCAAATCATCAAGTGCTTGATTTTTTAGTCGGGGTATGTGATGAAGCTCTAACCCCTTGAATTTCTTCTCCAGCTTTCTCACTGCATTGCAATAACCAGTCATGGCTGGACTTCTGACGTCCCACTCCTTCATCACTTGATTAACCACCAAATCTAAGTCACCATAGACCATGAGGCGACGGACGCCGAGTGAAATGGCCATGCGTAACCCATACAAAAGTGCTTCATACTCTGCTTCATTATTGGAGGAATCAAAGTGGATTTGGAGAACATATCTGAGCTTATCTCCTCGGGGGGAGACTAACACTACCCCAGCACCGGAACCATTCAACATCTTAGAGCCATCAAAGAACATGGTCCAGTACTCCGAGTGAACTTGAGTCGGCAGTTACTGCTCAATCCACTCGGCGACAAAATCCGCTATTACTTGGGACTTGATGGCTTTCTTTGCCTCAAACTTGATATCTAGGGGAAGGAGTTCAATTGCCCCTTTTGCCACTCGACCAGTTGCATCTCTGTTGTGCAGAATCTCTGACAATGGAGCGTCGCTGACGAGTGTAATGGAATGGTTAGAGAAATAATGTGCAACCTTCTTCGTGGTCATGTAAATCCCATATACTAGCTTCTGATAATGGGGATATCTTTGCTTTGATGGAGTCAAAACTTCAGAAACATAATATACTGGGTGCTGAACTTTAAAGGCCTTTCCTTCTTCTTCCTGCTCGACCGTAAGTACTGTACTGACGACTTGTCCCGTGGCTGCAATGTAAAGCAGCAAAGGCTCTTTGCTGATCGGGGCAGCAAGCACCGGCTGGGTGGAGAGTAGAGCTTTGAGCTCTGCAAACGCTGCATCAGCTTCCAGAGTCCACTCGAACTTGTGTGACTTCTTCATCAGTCGGTAAAGAGGCAATGCCTTTTCACCGAGACGAGAGATGAATCGACTTAAAGCGGCCAAGCAACCAGTAAGCTTCTGGATGTCGTGCACACGCACAGGACGTTTCATCCGGAGTATAGTACCAATTTTTTCTGGATTGGCGTCGATTCCCCGTTCGGAAACGAGAAAACCGAGTAACTTTCCGCCAGGAACTCCGGATGTGCACTTTGATGGATTAAGCTTGATATCATACCTCATGAGGTTGGCAAAGGTTTTAGCAAGGTCAGTCAGTAGGTCGGAACCCTTCCGTGACTTGACCACAATATCATCCATGTATGCTTCCACATTCCGACTGATTAGAGTGAGCAAACACTTCTGAATCATCCTCATGAACGTGGCTCCGGCATTCTCGAGGCCGAACAACATGGTAACATAACAGAAGCACCCGAATGGCGTGATGAAAGCTGTTTTGATCTCATCGGGCCCATACAAACGGATCTGATGGTAACCGGAATAAGCGTCCAAAAAGACAAACGCTCACATCCCGCAGTCGAGTTGACTATCTGGTCGATGCGGGGGATAGGAAAATGATCTTTCGGTCAGGCCCGATTGATATGTTTAAAGTCAATTCACATGCGAAGTGACTTGTCCTTCTTGGGGACCATGGCAACATTGGCGAGCCACTCGGAGTGGTAAATCTCTCGGATAAAATCCGCTGCTAAGGGCCGAGCCACCTCCTCGCCAATGGCCTTTCTCTTCTGGACGGCGGACCGTCGAAGATGTTCTTTGACAGGTTTCACTTTAGGGTCGACTCGTAGACGGTGCTCAGCCAGCCCCCTGGGAACACCCGGCATGTCAGAAGGTTTCCATGCGAAGATGTCCCAGTTCTCATGGAGGAACTGGATGAGCGCTTCTTCCTATTTGGAGTCGAGTGTTGTTGAGATATGGGTCGGAGCAGCATTGGGATCGGTCGGGTGAATGTGAATCGGCTTTGTCTCACCGAACGACTGAAACACTGATTTCGTAGCGGGCTTCTTGGCTCGCAACAAATCACTTGGGCCTGCAGTCTTCTGGTACTCCTGCAGCTCTACCACTGCCATCTGAGCATCAGCGATCTTTGAGCCTTTCTGAAAACACTCTTCTGCCTTCTTCCGATTGCCCGTAACAGTGATCACACCTTTGGGACCAGGCATCTTCAATTTGAGGTACACATAACATGGTCGAGCCATGAAACGTGCATAAGCTGGCCTGCCCAAAATAGCGTGGTAAGCACTCTGGAAATCCACAACTTCAAACGTCAACTTTTCTTTGCGGTAATTCTTGGAATCACCGAAAACCACATCAAGAGCAATTTGGCCAAGTGACTCAGCCTTCTTCCCAGGAATGACTCCGTGGAAGCTCATGTTGCTGGTACTTAGTCTGGACATCGGAATGCCCATCCCTTTCAACGTCTCTGCATACAGTATATTCAAGCCACTGCCACCATCCATCAAGACTTTGGTTAGTTGAGTTCCTTCGACAACTGGGTCGACCACCAAAGCTTGCCTCCCAGGGGTGGCTATGTGTGTTGGGTGATCGGACTGGTCGAATGTGATGGCAGTCTGAGACCACTTCAAATAACTGGGTGTTGCTGGAGCAACCATATTCACTTCTCGGTTGATAACTTTCAGTCGACTTTTGCTTTCAACATCAGCAAAAATCATCAGGGTGGAATTAACCTGGGTGTATCCATCATCACTATCTTCCTTGTCTTCAGCCTTGTCCGACTCTTTTTCCTTATCTTTGGCTGCTTGCCCTGAAACTGCTGGATCAAGAGCCGACACTGTCGAGTTGTATGTTTCGGGTAAATGAGCTTACCCTCCTCATCTTTCTTTGTGTGGATGTGACATGGAAAATCCAACACATCATTTCCGTCTTGTTCTTTAAATTTCTTAGGGTTCCAAGGCCCTTTGGGTTTCCCCTTAAACTTTCCTTGGGTCACAGCCAAGGCTTCTCCAGGAGCAGCTGGCTCGGCTTTCCGCTTCTGTTTCCGATTGGAATTTCCTCCTCCGGTTTCTTGGGCGACTGACTTGAGCTTGCCACTCCGGAGTCGATCCTCATCTTCACCATTAGCGTACTTGGTAGCAATCTCCATCATCCGACTCAGAGACATGTCTCCGGTTCGACCGAATTTCAGATTCAGTTCTCTGTACTTGACGCCTTCCTTGAGGGGTGCCTCCGTTGGTGCGGTAACCTCCGTTGGTGCTTCCGTTGGTGCGGTAAAAGCCGGGAGGACTGCGTGGTCCATTGACCATCAGAACCTCCGCCGCTGGATCACTGTTGTCGCACTCGGATGTAGTCTCTGCGGAGCCGGTCGACAGGTCGAACAGGCCATAGAGAGATTCGTCGGGCTCGATCGCCGCGACTTGGGGGGTGGCCGACTGGCGAGTCACCACGTGCCTCACCCACCGTTGCAGCCTCGACCGTCCGGAGCGCTTGCGCCAGCGGGAAACAGGGAGGGAGGAGGACACAGGGGCCGACCGATAATGGGTCGACGGTTGCCGCAAGAGGACACCGCGGATGCACGCGCGAAAGTGCGTTGCTCCACGAACAGGAAGCGCGTCGACGTCGAGCGGAGCCTCCTGAAGCCAAGCGGAGTCGTCGGCGATGAACGTGAGCGCGCCAAGACGGATCTCGCGGCCCTCCACCAAAACTCCGCCCGAAACCATAATGATGGGGATCAGAAAAAATGCAACTTCTCCAACAAGTCGCTAAGACACCTGCCCCACGGTGGGCGCCAACTGTCGTGGTTCTAAGTCTGACAGTAATGTAGGGGGGTAGGAATGGAGAGGCAAGATCCTAGCTATGGAGTAGTTGTAGGCACATGAGGTTTACGAGTTCAGGCCCTTCTCGGAGGAAGTAATAGCCCTACATCTCGAAGCCCGGAGGCGGTCGACTGGATTATGTGTGTATGAATTACAGGGGGTGCGAACCCTTTACACTGAGGAGGGGGTGGCTTATATAGAGTTCGCCAGACCCCTCCGGCCCTCAGTTATGCAGGATTTTAAGTACATTAAGGTCGGGCGTTACTGGTAACGCCCCTAATAAAGTGCTATGATGACCATAAAAGCTACTTAATGACCGACCGTTAGTGTGCGGAGTGACTTTAGGTCTCCTGGCCGTCGAGTGTCTTCGAGTGTGTCGAGTGGAACACCTCCAAGTCGATTGAAAGGTGATTTCTTCTAGAGATGTCCTTTTAGGGCAGTTAGGACAGGTCCATGACCCTACCCTAGGTACATAGCTTCATCACTGGCCAGTTGGGCCACTGATACGTCATCAATGTATCTATAATTTTGGATTGTTTCATGCTATTATAATATCAATTATGGATGTTTATTATGCAATTATATATCATTTTTTAGACTAACCTATTAACATAGTGCCTAGTGTCAGTTGCTGTTTTTGCTTGTTTTTGGATTTTCAAAAAGTCAGTACCAAACAAAGTCCAAATGCTACATTTTTTTATTTTTTCTGGACCAGAAGGGACCCTAGAAGCTTCGGGAGAAGACCTGAAGAGCCGCGTGGGAGCGATAAGCCTACCAGGCACGCCCCGGGGGGGGGGGCAGGCTTTTGGGCCCCTCGTGGCACCTCTTGACCTTGTTCCAGCTCTATAAATCCCCAAATATTCCATGTATACCAGGGAGCCACCCAAAATACTTTTTCCGCCGCCGCAAGTTTCCGTTCTCGCGAGATCCCATCTGGAGGCCTTTTCCGGTACTCTGCTGGAGGGAGAATCGACCATGGAGGCCTTCTACATCAACCTTGCTGCCCTGCCGATTGTGTGTGAGTAATTTACCACCGGCCTACGGGGCCATAGCTAGTAGCTAGATGGCTTGTTCTCTCTCTGTGATCTTCAATACAATGTTCTCCTCGATGTTCTTGGAGATCTATTCGACGTAATCCTTTTTTGCGGTGTGTTTGTTGGGATCCGATGAATTGTGGTTTTATGATCAGATTATCTATGAATATTATTTGCGTCTTCTCTGAACTCTTTCATGCATGACTGCTATAGCTTTGTATTTCTCTCCGATCTATCTGTTTTGTTTGGCCAACTAGATTGATTTATCTTGCAATGGGAGAGGTGCTTTGTGATGGGTTTGATCTTGCGGTTCTCAATCCCAGTGACAGAAAGGGACATGACACTTATTTGTATTATTGCCATTAAGGATAAAAGGATGGGGTTTATTCATATTAATTGGATTTACCTTGTCCACATCATGTCATCTTGCTTAGGGCATTAATCCGTTCTTTATGAACTTAATACTCTTGATGCATGCTGGATAGCGGTTGATGTGCGGAGTAATAGTACTATATGCAGGCAAGAGTTGGTCTACTTGCCTTGAACGTGATGCCTATATACATGATCAATGCCTTGGATATCAGCATAACTATGAACTTTTCTATCAATTGCCTGATGTCTACTACTCAACCTTCTTCTTGTAGACGTTGTTGGGCCTCCAAGTGCAGAGGTTTGTAGGACAGTAGCAAATTTCCCTCAAGTGGATGACCTAAGGTTTATCAATCCGTAGGAGGCGTAGGATGAAGATGGTCTCTCTCAAGCAACCCTGCAACCAAATAACAAAGAGTCTCTTGTGTCCCCAACACACCCAATACAATGGTAAATTGTATAGGTGCACTAGTTCGGCGAAGAGATGGTGATACAAGTGGATGGTAGATATAGGTTTTTGTAATCTGAAAATATAAAAACAACAAGGTAACTAATGATAAAAGTGAGCACAAATGGTCTTGCAATGATAGGAAACAAGGCCTAGGGTTCATACTTTCACTAGTGCAAGTTCTCTCAACAATAATAACATAGTTGGATCATATAACTCCCTCAACATGCAACAAAGAGTCACTCCAAAGTCACTAATAGCGGAGAACAAACGAAGAGATTATGGCACGGTACAAAACCAACTTAAAGTTATTCTTTCCAATCAATCCATTGGGTTATTCCTATAAGTGTCACAAACAGCCCTAGAGTTCGTACTAGAATAACACCTTAAGAAACAAATCAACCAAAACCCTAATGTCACCTAGATACTCCAATGTCACCTCAAGTATCCGTGGGTATGATTATACGATATGCATCACACAATCTCAGATTCATCTATTCAACCAACACATAGAACCTCAAAGAGTGCCCCAAAGTTTATACCGGAGAATCACGACGAAAACGTGTGCCAACCCCTATGCATAGGTTCATGGGCGGAAGCCGCAAGTTGATCACCAAAACATACATCAAGTGAATCACGTGATATCCCATTGTCACCACAGATACGCACGGCAAGACATACATCAAGTGTTCTCAAATCTTTAAAGACTCAATCCGATAAGTTAACCTCGAAGGGAAAACTCAATCCATTACAAGAGAGTAGAGGGGGGAGAAGAAACATAAGATCCAACTATAATAGCAAAGCTCGTACATCAAGATCATGCCAAATCAAGAACACGAGAGAGAGAGAGATCAAACAACTAGCTACTGGTACATACCCTCAGCCCCGAGGGTGAACTACCCCCTCCTCGTCATGGAGAGCGCCGGGAAGATGAAGATGGCCACCGGTGAGGGTTCCCCCCTCCGGCAGGGTGCCGGAACAGGGTCCCGATTGACTTTTGGTGGCTACGGAGGCTTGCGGCGGCGAAACTCCCGATCTAATCTCTGTTCTGGAAGTTTTAGGGTACGTAGGTATATATGTGTGCAGGAAGTACGTCGGTGGAGCTTCGGGGGCCCCACGAGGCAGGGGGCGTGCCCCCCACCCTCGTGAGCACCTCCCTTTGCTCCTAACGTGGGGTCCAAGTCCATCCGGTAGCTTTCCTTCCAAAAATAACTTCTCCACTTGGTTTCGTTCCGTTTTGACTCCGTTTGATATTCCTTTTCTCCGAAACACTGAAATAGGCAAAAAACAGCAAATCTGGGCTGGGCCTCCGGTTAATAGGTTAGTCCCAAAAATAATATAAAAGTGGAAAATAAAGCCCAATATTGCCTAAAACAGTATCAAGCATCCCCAAGCTAAATTCCTGCTCGTCCTCGAGTAGGTAAATGATAAAAAAGATAATTTTTGATGTGGAATGCTAATTGGCATAATTTCAATGTAATTCTTCTTACTTGAGATATGAATATTCAGATCCGAAAGATTCAAGACAAAGGTTCATATTGACATAAAAATAATAATGCTTCAAGCATACTAACAAAGCAATCATGTCTTCTCAAAATAACATGGCCAAAGAAAGTTATCCCTACAATATCATATAGTCTGGCTATGCTCTATCTTCACCACACAAAGTATTTAAATCATGCACAACCCCGATGACAAGCGAAGCAATTGTTTCATACTTTTGACATTTTCAAAACCTTTTTCAATCTTCACGCAATACATGAGCATGAGCCATGGACATAGCACTATATGTGGAATAGAATGGTGGTTGTGGAGAAGGCAAAAAGAGGGGAAGATAGTCTCACATCAACTAGGCGTATCAACGGGCTATGGAGATGCCCATCAATAGATATCAATGTGAGTGAGTAGGGATTGCCATGCAACGGATGCAGTAGAGCTATAAGTATATGAAAGCTCAAGAAAAGAAACTAAGTGGGTGTGCATCCAACTCGCTTGCTCACGAAGACCTAGGGCAATTTGAGGAAGCCCATCATTGGAATATACAAGCCAAGTTCTATAATGAAAAATTCCCACTAGTATATGAAAGTGATATCATAGGAGACTCTCTATCATGAAGATCATGGTGCTACTTTGAAGCACAAGTGTGGTAAAAGGATAGTAGCATTGTCCCTTCTCTCTTTTTCTCTCATTTTTTATTTTTTTATTTAGGCCTTTTCCCTTTTTTATGGCCTATTTTCTCTTTTTTTTATTTTTTCGTCCGGAGTCTCATCCCGACTTGTGGGGGAATCATAGTCTCCATCATCCTTTCCTCACTCGGACAATGCTCTAATAATGATGATCATCACACTTTTATTTACTTACAACTCAACAATTACAACTCAATACTTAGAACAAAATATGACTCTATATGAATGCCTCCGGCGGTGTACCGGGATATGCAATGAATCAAGAGTGACATGTATGAAAGAATTATGAACGGTGGCTTTGCCACAAATACGATGTCAACTACATGATCATGCTAAGCAATATGACAATGATGGAGCGTGTCATAATAAACGGAATGGTGGAAAGTTGCATGGCAATATATCTCGGAATGGCTATGGAAATGCCATGATAGGTAGGTATGGTGGCTGTTTTGAGGAAGGTATATGGTGGGTGTATGATACCGGCGAAAGGTGCGCGGTATTAGAGAGGCTAGCAATGGTGGAAGAAAGAAAGTGCGTATAATCCATGGACTCAACATTAGTCATAAAGAACTCATATACTTATTGCAAAAATCTAGAAGTTATCAAAGCAAAGTATTACGCGCACGCTCCTAGGGGGATAGATTGGTAGGAAAAGACCATCGCTCGTCCCCGACCGCCACTCATAAGGAAGACAATCAATAAATAAATCATGCTCGGACTTCATCACATAACGGTTCACCATACATGCATGCTATGGGAATCACAAACTTTAACACAAGTATTTCTCAAATTCACAACTACTCAACTAGCATAACTTTAATATCACTACCTCCATATCTCAAAACAATCTTCAAGCATCAAACTTCTCTTAGTATTCAACACACTCATAAGAATTCTTACAAATCTTGTATGCTTAGCATATTATGATTATTTAAGCAAATTACCATGCTATTTAAGACTCTCAAAATAATATAAGTGAAGCATGAGAGTTCATCTATTTCTTCAAAATAAAACCACCATCGTGCTCTAAAAGATATAAGTGAAGCACTAGAGCAAATGACAAACCACTCCGAAGGATATAAGTGAAGATCAATGAGTAGTCGGATAATTATGCAACCATGTGAAAACTCTCCCATTTTAAGAATTTCAGATCTTGATACTTTATTCAAACAGCAGGCAAAACTAAAGAAAATAAAATGACGCTCCAAGCAAAACACATATCATGTGGTGAATAAAAATATAGCTCCAAGTAAAGTTACCGATGAATGAAGACGAAAGAGGGGATGCCTTCCGGGGCATCCCCAAGCTTAGGCTCTGGGTTATCCTTGAATATTACCTTGGGGTGTCTTGGGCATCCCCAAGCTTAGGCTCTTGCCACTCCTTATTCCATAGTCCATCGAATCTTTACCCAAAACTTGAAAACTTCACAACACAAAACTTAACAGAAAATCTCGTGAGCTCCGTTAGCGAAAGAAAACAAAGCACCAATTCAAGGTACTATAATGAACTCATTATTTATTTATATTGGTGTTAAACTTACTGTATTACAACTTCTCTATGGTTTATAAACTATTTTACTAGCCATAGAGTCATCAAAATAAGCAAACAACACACGAAAAACAGAATCTGTAAAAAACAGAATAGTCTGTAGTAATATGTGACTAACGCAAACTTATGGAACTCCAAAAATTCTAAAATAAATTTGTGGACCTGATAAATTTGTCTAGTAATCATCTTCAAAAATAATCAACTAAATATCACTCTCCAGTAAAAAGTTCTAGCTAATCTCGTGAGCGCTAAAGTTTCTGTTTTTTTACAGCATGATCATAAAGACTTCACCCAAGTCTTCCCAAAGGTTCTACTTGGCACAAACACTAATTAAAACACAAAACCACATCTGAACAGAAGCTAGATGGATTATTTATTTCTAAACAGAACAAAAAGCAAGAAACTAAAATAAAATTGGGTTGCCTCCCAACAAGCACTATCGTTTAACGCCCCTAGCTAGGCATGATGATTTCAATGATGCTCACATAAATGATAAGAATTGAAACATAAAGAGAGCATCATGAAGAATATGACTAGCGCATTTAAGTCTAACCCACTTCCTATGCATAGGGATTTTGTGTTCAAACAACTTATGGGAACAATAATCAGCTAGCATAGGAAGGCGAAACAAGCATAACTTTCAGTAGAGAGGAAACTTGATATTATTGCAATATGTAAAAGCATATGATCCTCTCTCATAATAATTTTCATTAGCATCATGAATGAATTCAACAATATAACCAGCACCTAAAGCATTCTTTTCATGATCTACTTGCATAGAAATTTTATTACTCTCCACATAAGCAAAATTCTTCGGTTCAATAGTTGTGGGAGCAAACTCAACAAAATAACTATCATATGATTGAAAATTAAGATCAAGATGACAAGTTTCATGGTTATAATTATTCTTTAGAGCATACGTGTCATCACAATAATCATCATAGATAGGAGGCATTCTTTCATCATAGTAAATTTGCTCATCAAAGCTTGGGGGACAAGAAATATCATCTTCATCAAACATAGCTTCCCCAAGCTTGTGGCTTTGCATATCATTAGCATCATGGATATTCAAGGAATTCATACTAAAAGCATTGCAATCATGCTCATCATACAAAGATCTAGTTCCAAACATTTTAATGCATTCTTCTTCTAGCACTTTGGCACAATTTTCCTTTCCATCATTTTCACGGAAGACATTAAAAAGATGAAGCATATGAGACAAACTCAATTCCATTTTTTGTAGTTTTCTTTTATAAACTAAACTAGTGATAAAACAAGAAACTAAAAGACTCGATTGCAAGATCTAAAGATATATCTTCAAGCACTCACCTCCCTAGCAATGGCGCCAGAAAAGAGCTTGATGTCTACTACTCAACCTTCTTCTTATAGACGTTGTTGGGCCTCCAAGTGCAGAGGTTTGTAGGATAGTAGCAAATTTCCCTCAAGTGGATGACCTAAGGTTTATCAATCTGTAGGAGGCGTAGGATGAAGATGGTATCTCTCAAGCAACCCTGCAACCAAATAACAAACAGTCTCTTGTGTCCCCAACACACCCAATACAATGGTAAATTGTATAGGTGCACTAGTTCGACGAAGAGATGGTGATACAAGTGCAATATGGATGGTAGATATAGGTTTTTGTAATATGAAAATGTAAAAACAGCAAGGTAACTAATGATAAAAGTGAGAACAAATGGTCTTGCAATGATAGGAAACAAGGCCTAGGGTTCATACTTTCACTAGTGCAAGTTCTCTCAACAATAATAACATAGTTGGATCATATAACTATCCCTCAACATGCAGCAAAGAGTCACTCCAAAGTCACTAATAGCAGAGAACAAATGAAGAGATTATGGTAGGGTACGAAACCACCTCAAAGTTATTCTTTCCAATCAATCCGTTGGGCTATTCCTATAAGTGTCACAAACAGCCCTAGAGTTCGTACTAGAATAACACCTTAAGACACAAATCAACCAAAACCCTAATGTCACCTAGATACTCCAATGTCACCTCAAGTATCCGTGGGTATGATTATACGATATGCATCACACAATCTCAGATTCATCTATTCAACAACACGTAGAACCTCAAAGAGTGCCCCAAAGTTTCTACCGGAGAATCACGACGAAAACGTGTGCCAACCCCTATGCATAGGTTCATGGGCGGAACCCGCAAGTTGATCACCAAAACATACATCAAGCGAATCACGTGATATCCCATTGTCACCACAGATACGCACGGCAAGACATACATCAAGTGTTCTCAAATCTTTAAAGACTCAATCCGATAATATAACCTCAAAGGGAAAAATCAATCCATTACAAGAGAGTAGAGGGGGGAGAAGAAACATAAGATCCAACTATAATAGCAAAGCTCGCGATACATCAAGATCGTGCCAAATAAAGAACACGAGAGAGAGAGAGAGAGATCAAACACATAGCTACTGGTACATACCCTCAGCCCTGAGGGTGAACTACTCCCTCCTCGTCATGGAGAGTGCCGGGATGATGAAGATGGCCACCGGTGAGGGTTCCCCCCTCCGGCAGGGTGCCGGAACAGGGTCCCGATTGACTTTTGGTGGCTACAGAGGCTTGCGACGGCGGAACTCCCGATCTAATCTCTGTTCTGGAAGTTTTAGGGTACGTAGGTATATATGGGTGCAGGAAGTACGTAGGTGTAGCTTCGGGGGCCCCACGAGGCAGGGGGCGCGCCCTGGGGGGGCCCCACCCTCGTGAGCACCTCCCTTTGCTCCTGACGTGGGGTCCAAGTCCATCTGGTAGCTTTCCTTCCAAAAATAACTTCTCCAGTTGATTTCATTCCGTTTCGACTTCGTTTGATATTCCTTTTCTTCGAAACACTGAAATAGGCAAAAAACAGCAAATCTGGGCTGGGCCTCCGGTTAATAGGTTAGTCCCAAAAATAATATAAAAGTGGATAATAAAGCCCAATATTGCCCAAAACAGTAGATAATATAGCATGGAGCAATCAAAAATTATAGATACATTGGAGACGTATCATTGCCCAAAAGTAATTTGTTTACCCATCGTATGTTATGTTCAAGAGAGAAGCCTCTAGTGAAAACTATGCCCCCCGGGTCTATCTTTATCATATATTAAACTCCAGAAATACTTTGCTGCAATTTATTTAGCGTTATTTTATGTTGTTTTTTTGTTTATCTATCTAACACTACAAGATTTGATCCTTGGAAAACCGCCAAGGGATTGACAACCCCTTGTTTGCGTCGGGTGCAAGTATTTGTTATTTATGTGTAGGTGTTGTTCATGAAGTATTGCGTGGTTCTCCTACTAGATTGATAACCTTGGTTCTTAACTGAGGGAAATACTTATATCTACTGTACTGCATCCTCCTCTCCTTTTCAAGCAAATCCCAACGCAGCTCACAAGTAGCAGGAAGAATTTCTGGCGCTGTTGCCAGGGAGACATCACCAACACCTATCAAGTACCATCGCATAAACTTTCATCTCCTTGCATTTACTTGCATTTTCCATTTGCCTCTCGTTTTCATCTCCCCCACTTCTAAAACGTTTTCACAAAAACACAAAAATATTTTCTGTTTGCCTTTTTGCTTGTTTGCTTTCTTGAAGTTGCTATCATTTCTGAATTTGTTATCGATAAGGGTGAAGAGGGTAAAATACCTAAGATTGAAATTCCCTCAAGTTTGGATGCTAAAACTTTTGTAATGGGGAGTGGGAACTGTCGGTGTCGAAACCGACGGATCTCGGGTAGGGGCTCCCGAACTCTAGAGGATCAATGGACGATGAACATGGTGTTTACCCAGGTTCGGGCCCTCTCGAAGAGGTAAAACACCCTACGTCCTGCTTGATTGTGTTTGATGTATGGTATGGTTACAGAGTAGATCTACCTCGAGATCAAATGAACTAAACCCTAAGTTGATGATGTGATGGGTGTAGCTCTTCCCCTAAAGACTAAAACCCTTCGGTTTATATAGGCACCGATAGGGTTAGGGTTACATGCGATCGGCTACAAAGAAGAAAAGACTGGCATAATCTTGGCTTGGAGGGCACTCCACGTCTTCATAAACCTTCAGTCTTCATGGATCCGTACTACTCCATAGGCTTCATATTAATTCTTTAGTCCGTCTCATAGGCTTTGGGCTGGCTTCCCGAGGACCCCGTTATCCATGAGTCCCTCAGGAACATCATAGGAAAGAGCGTTATTCAGGAATTCTTTAATTGTACGGGAACTTTGGTTTGTGATGATATGCCTATTCTTAAAAGAACCAAAAGTTATGTTGATGCTATTTCCGCCCTTGTTCTTAAACTTAAAAGAAGATTTATTCACACTCATCCCACTTTGCAAAGATTGTTCTCTGAGTTGCCTGTTATAAACAACCCTAAAGCTAAAATGATAGCTACTCTTGCCCTTATGAATGAATTAGATTACATAGTACGAGAGGCTAGAGTGATATTTGTATTTTACAACATGAGCCATGAACATCCTGTGATAGATGAAATTTTATACAATGAAGATTGTTTATTGAGGTACTTGTTTCATGATAACCACATTTTTGATGAAAATACCACAAATGAAGTTCCTCGTTTAAACATAATCCAACAAGTTCTCAATGGCATTAATCAACAATATTCTGGGATTGTAAAAGCGAACCAACAAGGATTTGAGGATAGCCAACTTACTAATGCTAACATATTTTTTGATGACGTGTTCCATATTGTTTTCGAATAGCCTCCTGATAAACACACATCAAAAGATGAGAGAACTAAGGATGACAACACTTGAAACTATGCATTACGCCTAGCTAGGAGCGTAAAACAATAGCGCTTGTTGAGACACAAACTAATAACAAGCTTTATTATTCTTGTTTATTTTATGTTTTTTGGTGTGCACACAATTATGCTACTATTATGGTTGTGCTTTTGTGTTTAAATTAATGTTTGTGTCAAGTAAAGTCTTTGGATGATTTCATTGATAGTTGCTTTGATTCTATGAGAAAACAGAAACTTTTGGGTCCAGTAGTAGAATTTTCTGCAATTACTGGAGCTAGATAAAATTATGAGTTTTTTCACATGATTGATATACAATTTTCCCATGTTTCCCCAATTTGTCAGATTTTTCAGAGATATAGAAGTATAGCATTAATTCAGATCTTTACAGACTGTTCTATTTTTGACAGATTCTGTTTTTTTGAACTGTGAATGACTGTAGGAGAGTTTCCTATAGTCTTGTTGCTATATTAATCAAGGATCAGGGGTACAAAGTTACATTGTATTTACATAGTTATCATCACAAGCTACCTAGTGTCTCATTATAAGAGGAGGTGAGGAAGCAATGCTAATTAGCAAGAGTCTTATTGAGAGAGCAACTAGCGACTAGGGCAGACACCCAACAAAGTCGGCTATGAACCCCCTAAGGGAGGGCTTTGTTCTATGCTTGAGCATCTCGAGGTATTCCTTGAACCTTCTCAACCAAGATCCATGAGAGAATGGTAGTTTTTTTGAATATGAGGCCATTTCTTTCCTTCCAAATTGACCAAGCTGAAACCACAAAAATCTCCATGAACATGGGCCTGGCCGAGTTCGCTTTAGCGTTAGTGAGCCATTCAAACCGGTTATCCCCCGCACTCCAGGAGAGTTGTGGAGTTCTCCAACATTGAGCCATGAAGGGGCATACGAAGAACATGTGGTCAAGTGTTTCTTCCTCCTGGCTGCAGCACAAGATGCAATCGTCAGAGCGCAGCCCCCCATCACCCACCACAAAGTGTCTGCGGTGAAGCATGTTTCTAGTGTTGAGCCGATCCGAGAGTAACAAGCATGCAAACATCCAGTTTCATCGTACAACTCGATTTCCAGATCCACTTATAAGAATCGTGCACCACCACTTCTCTGAAGCAGAACTGATAAAACTTGGTGGATGTGTACTTGTTGCCCCAGCTATAGGACCATGCATCACCAGTCGCTGTGCTGATGTAGCTATCCGCCGTGATGGCCTGAAGCTGGGTCACTTCCCGATGGGCTTGGGCAGACAGTCGTAAGCAGAAGCCATTGTTCAAATAGCTGGTCAGAAGAAATTCACGAACAGAAACATCTTCATTAGTGGCGAAGGAGAAGGCCCTTGGGTATTCTGAGAAGATTTAGCCACACCACAAGTCCTTCCAGAATAATGTCAACTTTCCACTTCCAACATTGACAGAGGCGATCCCGCGGTATGCTAATATCAGTTGAATGAGCTCTCGCCACCATAAAGAGCCACAAGGTCCTGCTGCATGGGGGATGTCATCATTGTAGTAAGTGTTCCAGATTAGCTCTACCCACGGGACATCATGGTGGTTATAAAACTTGTCCAAGAATTTCATCAACAAGGTAGTATTAAGCATTTTGGTGTCAATGACACCCAGGCCCCCTTTTAATTTTGGTTTGCTGGCCATGGTCCAAACTGCCAGGGAATTGGACGATGTCCCTTGTTTAGTTTTCTTTCCTGAGAGACACAATCTCCTCAGTTTGTCTAGATGAGCCAAAATTTTAGGAGGGATCCTGATCGAGCACATGGCGTAAACTGCAATGGAGGTCAGAACCGAGTCTACCAATGTCAATCTAGCCCCGTAGGAAGCCACACAGAGGGTACACTACTGCAGGATGCTGCTAACGCGACACTACGATCAGAGACCCTTCGACAAAACTGTGTGCGATGCAACAATCGCAAACGATGGTGTAAAAAACCCGTCAAAAATGGTGCAAATCGTTTGCGATGGAGGATGCATAAAACACGGTTCAAATTTTAGTTGCTGTGCGATGTAGGGCATACGGTTCAGTTCAATTACATGTTTGCAATAAGGAGGAACAAAAGAAACGGGCAGCTAATTGAAGGTGTGTGCGATGTACAGCATACGGTTCACTCGGATGAACTGTTTGTGATTAGGCAACTCAAAAGAGACGGTCAGCCAGATCAAGGTGTGTGCGATATACGGCATGCGGTTCACTCGGATGAACTGTTTGCATTGAGACAAGAGAACAGAAACGGTTCAACTTAACAAGATGTGTGTGATACGCGACAAACAGGTCTATAATCAGAAACATGTGCGAAGACCGATAACAACACAGACAATTGCTGCTAACAAGCCGTGTGTGTTGTGAGCAAACGATTGCTAGTATACAATTGTGAGTGATTGATGAAAACATCACCGACGGGTTCCATAGTTTAGTCTGTGAGCGATGTGATTTTATTTTTCCGCACAACATCTACGCTCTGTCTACAGAGCATCAACATATATACTTAAAAAGACAGCATTGCATAACCAAATTAAGCATACAATTACACAAGTGACTACACACATAACATTTCCACACACCAAAGTAAGAAATTACATGCATACTAAACTTGGAGAAATGAGGATCTAATCATCTACTTATTGTTGCGACGACGCTTGCCATTGCTCTGCTTCCGGCGGGCTCCCTAGCCGTTTTGGGGAAGGAGGCACTTCCTCATGTCAACGATCTGCCTGTACATGTCGTAGCTCGTGTACGCCTCCTTGGCCGCGTACACAACATGAGCTTTGTCGAGTTTCTCCATCCAGGCCGAGTGGCAGCCACGCTTGTCCTTGTTGCACAAATCCTTCATGTCTCTGTAGTAGGGGTCAATGATGGCCTCGACGAGGTGAACCAGTGAGTCCTTCTCATGCTCCTTGCAACCCTAGATCTTGTATTGGCCCCGGATGTCAACAAGATTCTGGCGGGCAATGCCCGAATTCTCAAGCGCCTTTACATCGTTGGTGATGTCCACCGTAACGAACATGTAGTGGGGGCTGTTGACAAACCTGGCAAACGCTCGCAAGGCCTTGTGGCCAGGCAGTAGTGGCAGACAAGGAAGTGGTGGCGCACGCACATCTGGGTGACGGCGACCTTGGGATGAGACCTGACACGAGCGCGGGTGTACTCGAGGTCAAACCCGACCACCTTGTACTTCTCCTCGGCAAGCAACAGCTCCATGATGTGGATGGAGTGCTCCACCCAGACCGGGTCGTTGGTGTACACCACCAAGAGGTCCATGAACCTTCTGTGGTGTCCACCACGGCACGCATGGTGAACTGCTGCTCATCGTCGGCAGCCGCTCGGAGCGCCATTGGAGCTGCGCAGGATACTCTCTAAGAATTTCTCATGGTGGGTGTGCTTCTTGGAATGGTGGGGCGCGATCGAAAGGTTGAAGAGACACAAGGGTTCAATGGCCGCTATAATAAATGGGGGCCGGCCGGCCTGTAATTGTCACGTCTTGTCACGATGTTCATAGTGGAGGATTCCAGTGCACGCTTGACAACACCGCACGACACGCGTGGGCTCGAAGAGGCGCCAAATGTATTGTCGGTGAGCCTGTTCCCGCGCTACCGCGCAATTTACCGTGAAAGCTTCCCGCCCGACTAGTTTGGCCACGCGTCGGCTAGAAGAGGGACAAATCATGGGCGTTTATTGGCAAAAAGCTTTGTAAAAACGAAGTGTGTGGAATGACTTAGGGCATAAGTTTACCCGTGGGTGATGAGGTCAATGTTACACAAAAGGGTGATGATGGACACTCGAGTGCGATAATTAATTTTTGCGCTCTACAGGGCACACGATGGAAGAAACCAATTGTGTGCAAAAATGTCGAAGATCGCAGTCGAGTTAACTATACAGATCGTGTGCTGTGAGATCGACAAGGGAAACATATTCGAGAATGGTGAATAAAATCTAAGACCATTGCATATTAACTAAGGTCAAAATAGTGCTACCAATATACGAGTCTCATACGATGCCATTTCAACGATTGTACCACAAAAGATCAAAATATTACAAGGTTCAAATTCAAGAGTTATATGGCTCAAATTCGAAGATTACAAGGTTCAAACTGATATTAGAAAAGAAATTCAGCTCATCAGCTGCAAACGCTCGCGCTGGTCCGCTGAACATGGATATTAGAGAGGTTCAAACTAATATTACCACTTCTAAGTCTGGTTTCGAAACCTCACAATTTTTGCAAAGGGGCCAGCCACTGAGAAGTCATGTATGGGGTTGACACGATGACTTTTGATTACTCTATCATCTGAAGTTCTAAAATGAAGTTCAGCATTTCTGGAGCCTATTCCATTCTGCCGTAGGCACCGGCGCTGATCAAAAACCATTCATTTTTGCGAAATAAATGTAGGGCAAACCTCATTTCCTTCAGCACACTTGCTCTAAGAACAAAGAACCTGGCGAATATAATCTCCAGTAAGGTCCCTCATTAGGAGTTCAAAGTAATTTCTGAGAGATGCAGATCTAGGCATTTGACGTGATTGCAATATTATATAACATTATCCACCACTGGGCCTAATCTTATCAGCAAAATAAGAAAACGTGTTAGTGCCTACATGCAGTTTTGATCATTACTACATGCCTATTTGGTTTGCAGGATTTGTAAAATGCACTAACATGCCATCTTCGATCTGACATGATTAACCTGGGCATTTGATTACATTCTAGAAAAAATGTAGCCTTCTTCACAAGAGGTTTGCGTGGATGAAAAGTTCCCTAAGAAAACTAGTACAGATGAATCCAAAGGAGAAATGCTTATTGATTGTAACCATATGGATCAAGCAACCAATATGTGGGGGGGGGGACATGTATGTACTGAAATCCTCCAAAAGAATGCTTCAGAAATCGTCGTACATTGTCATTGTAAACTTGAAAAAAGGTGTCACAAATTGAACTCCCTTATGGTTAACATTTAATAGGAAAGGAACATCACCTCAATATATAGCTTCTCCACCCACGAAAAGCATCTCATGAAACTGACAACTTGCTCCAGGTTGGGGCCGATAGATTCTAGTGCCAAGACCTTCACTATGCATAGTTTCGGGGTCAAGCTTGTCAGAATCATTTTCTGAATGACAGACGAACAAACATCTTTAAAATTAGAAATAATGTTAATTTGTGGAAGAAGAGGTAGAAGGCGGTTGTTGTACCTCAACGGGTGTGGATCCAGTAAAAAGTTCAGACTATTTGTCAGACGAGTAGCCCACCATTGATTCTTGTTGGACCTTCTTGATCAACTACAAGGAATCTCTCAAGTGCAGGTGTGTCCTCAATGACCATACCGTGGTACACATCTTGTGATGTCTTCCTGCCGCACCAACAACACACATAAATAGTCCGGAGATTCATGGAGGTGATGTGGAAGGTACTCAATCCATTGATCGCCTGAAGACGAAGGTACTCAAGTGCAGTACCGCCACGGAGCAGGTGCTCCATATCACCGTTTGAGAGGCAGACGACGACGTGCTCGAGGTGCTTCAGTCATGGTAGAATAAAAGCGGGCGCGTCATTAGGGGGGGTGGATGGCAGTTCCTGAACTTGGCGACGCGCAGCGTGGGCGCGAGGCAGAGTGCGGACGTTGGCAGCGACCACATATGCCCATCATCAAAAGTGAGCTCCTCGAGCTGATCTAGGGTGGGGGATCGGAACCATTCGTCAAGCTTGGCTCGGTCCTTGCCGTTGGAACGAAACTTGCCCATTCTAAGGCCTCTGGTTGGGCCAAGGTGACTGCTGAGGATCTTGGAGAACGCATCCAAACTTTTGCGATAGCCATGGCAGAGCTCGTGGGTGTCGATGAGGTTGAGAGGGCTGGACTTCCATAGGGGGCGCCACCGTCGGTAAAGGAAGGTTGTCCGTGCCCCATATTTGATTGGAAGGAGGGAGATGATGACTGTCAACATATCATCGGGGAGGCTGCTGATGAAGTCTAGGCCCGCTGGAGTCGCTTGTGGTTCTAGCTCGCCCTGCCTCTGCTTGTTGGTTGCCCCGTTCTCCACCTTTGGAGTCTCCTTGTCAGCGGCGCTTTTTGATAGAAATGGGAGTACAGGGAATATCTAGTTAAAACAGGGCAATAGAAAAGTGTATTAGTAATTAGAAGTTATTAGGTAGGAATATAGTAAGAAAAGGGAATAACAGTTGGTTGCTTAAATACTACACAATTCATTTGATATTGTTGGGTAAGTCAACATGCAGATAGTTGAAAAGAAAACTTACTTCGAACAAAGTCTGGATGGATGATATCGTCGGGGAAGTTACCATATATCTTATGACCAGGCCCTTTTATGTGCAGTGCAATTCCAGTGCCAGCTTGCAGTCCATAAAACTTACTAATTTCTCTCCAAAAGCCAGTGCCAAAATAGGGGTCACCACGTTCATCAAGTCTTACAGTAGCAACGATTGTAAATCCATGGTTTGTGTGCAGTATGACATCCATGCAGTCTTGATTTATGTAAAGGGAAAGATTGTCCACTACAGATTCTGTTGGATAGCAAGGGACGCGCTGCAGAAAATGGTAGGATTGTTAAAGAAAATATGGTAACATGCAAATATGGGTCCAAATTGAAAGAACTTTACATCAGTCGAAATCGAAGGACAAAAATTTATAATTAAACAGATAGGGTAAACATGATGTCATGGAAATATGAGAGTAATCGAAAGAACAATAGATCATTAATTTGCCTAATATAGAAAGAAGAGGAGGAAAATCCCCTTTGACGTATATGGTGCATGTGTCACCTTTTATCCAAATGTAGTAATATTTAGTATAAGTTCAGGAAAGTAGGCCATGCCAACCACTTTAGGGTGAGATTGAACATACCGCGCACATCCTCAAGTCATTTGGTATGGTGAGATGGAATGTCTGGTGGAGGCCGCAAGGTCCTGATGTGTCCGCAGACTGTACACTCTATGAACGGAAGAAAACCCTCAAATCAGCTCAAATAAAAATGAATTCACGGTGATTTCGGCCGGGTGATTAAAGGAGGCAGATGAACTGGGATAAGAGATGAGATAATATCTAATTAAATTAGTTACCTTGTTGTCCATGAGAAAGAACCCTCAGTACGGCAGATTCCCCAACCGAGCGAAGCTGGGTCGACCGCGAGCAGCTTTGAGAAAGTCGATGGCGATAGGAGGCGGCAAGTGGAAGTGGCGAAATGCATTGGGCTTTGCCAGGAGCCTGGCGGCGGCATCCATCGAGCTAAGTGTTTACCGCCACGATAGGTGGTGCCATGCATAGACGCGGAGGAGCTTGTGCAGGTGTGAATGGAGACCGGAGGGGGGTGGCGGGCGGGGTGAGGGTTTTTGTGACGCGGGGATGGTGAGGGTTTTCTTTTTTCTTTTTTGAATTGGGTGGTGAGGGTTTTTTGTCCCACAAAGAATTTTGGAGGCGACGGTTTGCTAGAGCCAACCGTGTGTGATTGACGCAACAGGCAAAATGAAAGTAATTGCACACGGTTCTAATTTTTTGAACCGTGTGTGATTGACGTACTACCTCCGTCCTGGTTTATTGGCCCCCTTTGTAATTTTTACCAAATTTGACCAAATATTTAACTAAGAAATGTTTATGCATGTCACCAAAAACTATATCATTGAACAATATGCTGAAATACCCATCCAACGATATAATTTTTGCTGACCTGCACTAACATTTTGTCAGTTAAACCTTTGGTCAAAATTTAACACAAATTACAAAGGGGACCAATAAACCAAGACGGAGGTAGATTCCATCAACTGAACTGATTGCATCCATATCCCACGGTTAGACATAAGTAAACATAGATTAAACATACTCAGACATAGATAACAAGCGTACACGTACACAAGCATAGTTCAACCATAAGTACATAGTTCAACCATCATTAAGGATACTCAAGCATACATAGTTTGATCCCACATCTCATCTCACATGCCGGCACGATCCTGAAGCTTCTCCATGTACTAGGCGTACGCGCCGTGCGCCACCCTGCAAGAATACTTCTGCTTGAAGGAGCCAACAACCCGTGCTCTTGCATGCGCCAGAACACTTAGATACGCGTCATGAAGCTTGTGGTTGAAAAATGGGCATCGATATCCGCCGTTTGAGGTCCTAATACGCCTGTTATGCATTCCCGCATAAAGCTCCCTCATGATTTGCCTCTTGTACCTCCTCTGGACATCTTCATGCTCATTGTCCACATCGTCAGACAACACCTATACAAATAGTAAAACAAAATTTGGCATCAAATCAATGATTACATGCCGTGAAGTAGGATTAAGAATTTATGGCTATTTATTCATACATATCTAGAGATTATGGTTCGATTTTTAAGCACAGTCATCTATGTACAGACCAATCTTGAAGAAAATAATGGCACAAACATATGTAGGTCATTCAAAATCAATTGTCAAGTCCTGGCTAGGAATTATTAGCACGAACACTAACCCTAGTCGTATTACTAGCAGAAATCATGTGCATAGATGAAAGAACTAATCACTTATCACTTTTACCATTCAAATAATCAATACACTACATGGATCTAATGAAACTTACTCAATTTCATGGATTAGGAGAACATAACCATAGGATTTCTATTCCAAAAAGGGGGAGGCAGGAGTAACCACAGAAACCCTATGATCTATTTGACACATAAATGGGCATAGATGACTAACCAGCTGTCCGTCGTCGTCTGAGTGGTCGGAGTAGTCGCTGTGGTCGTCACCAGAGTCGGTGTGGAACTCCGCCTCCGGCTGTGGAAGCTCGATGTCATCGACGATGTCAGGGCGCAGTGATAACTCGCCGGTGGTGATGGCAACCTCTGTCTCCATCTCCACGCCGTGCTCTTGTGCTTTAGCAGCCCCAGCGTCGCCACTCCCTCCGATGGGGCGCTTCGGCGGCATCCTCATGCACTGACGGCTTTGAGGATTGAGAGCGGCGTCGAGGATGCAAGCGGAGAGAGAGGATTGTGTGTGTGGCGAGGATGGGGGGTGCGGCCTCTCGGGCGCACCATTAATATGGAGTAGTGGGAGTTGTGGGAGAGAGGCAGGCGATGGTCAAACCGATGGCTCGCCTCCCGGTGAGCCTGTGCACCGGACTATTGGCATGCCTACCAAAGTTTCACACAGCTACTTGCACGCCTCCTGATGACACTGCGCAGTGAACACGCCTCCGTCAATTCACACACCTGCACGCACACCTCCCTGTCTGCCTGCGCGGCAGACTACTCGCATGCGTCCCGTCAACTCACGCCTGCTCGCACGACACACGGGTCGCGCGGCGGCACGTATATTGTTTTTCTATTTGGATGATTAATGATGCCGCTTTATTGCTTAATCGAAGCATGGCACGTATCCATTGTTGGTCTAACGCTCATGGTCCGAATAAATAATCCATTTGGGATATTGGTTCCGAATTATTAATAATATCCCGTTTGTAATTAGATTACATCAAAACTGGTCTCAAATTTGACAAAAAAAGTACAATGCCACTTTGTATGGGTGTCCATATGACAACACGATAAGTTTCATGAACTTCAAATAAGTTTTGGATGTACTAGAATTTAAAAATCAAGATTCTCAGTGTTTGAAATTTCTTGCAGGGGGAGTAAACATGCACCCAGTGAGACACATGTGTTTTTGCAATCCATTTAGGTGCACTGTCACGTGTGCATGCAGCTCAAATTTGATTTTTGCACGTTATACCCGTAGAAAACTAATCAATTAATGTATTAAAACGTCTTAATGATCTCTGTGATTTTTTTGAAATTAAAACGTCCCTCCTTTGGTAACATATGTTCATCGCAGGATAATTAATTTAACATGCATCATAGTTGCGGTGGATTCGCGGTGTGTGTGTGGGTGTGTGCGTTTGGGGGTGCCGGGTGGCTCGCAGTACACTACCAGTTGTGAGCCACAGTGTGGGTTGGCCGTTTTGTTATGCAGGCCGGTGCCACATCAGAGTCGTGAATTCGTTATTTAAAGCATTACACAACCGTTTCATACATTCATGTTTTGGCCACATGCAGTCAATGGTTGTCCTACACGACACTCGATACTCGCGTGTGACGCTTTTTGTGGGCCCGCGAGGTCGTCGTCCATCACTTTGACTAACAACCGGCAGTGAGGTTAATTTGACTAGCAAGGTAGAATTTTGTTTGTTTGTGTTATGGTGGTATATAGTACGCGTCGAAGAGGTGGGAGGGGACTAGCATATATACTATACGCACGCGTCCGTGAACAAGTACAGCTCACTCAGTGTCGGGACTTTTCGGTTTCCGAGGCATGTGCCACATCAAAATTGTGAAATTGTCTATTCAAACATCACACAACACCTCTTTGGGCCACATGCATGCACGAGGTGGTTATCCTTGCTAGGACACTCACGTGTGACGCTTCCATCTATGGGCCCATGAGGCCATCGTCGATGCATATGCATGCATCACTTTGACCTACATCGGGAGAGGTTAATTAATTTCACCATCGATGATGATTCTTTTGGGTTGTACATATTGCGGCAGGAGCATATAGTATGCGGTGAAGAGGGGGGAAGGGGACCATCATATGTAGTACGCTTCATGAACCTCGCTCTGTGTGGGTGCATGGTTTACGGTTTTTGAGGCATGTGGCACATCAAAGTTGTGCATTTTTGGTATTCAACATATATATGTTTGGTCCACATGCAAAGCGATGGTGGTTGTCCTCTCGCATGACACGCATGATACAGTTTGAGCACACACACATGCATGTGTACGCATGAATCCCTCCCATCGAGTCGAAGTGGCTAGTAGAATGACACGTCATGTACCAATCTTGCTCTGTGTGGGGAGCTAGTGTATGATTTTTGACGCACGCGCCACATCAATGTTGTGAAATGGTATTCAAACATGCATGCACGCATCACCTCCATACATATGCATGTTGTGGTTGCCTTCGAACCGTACACTCCCTCGCGTGGTTATTGGCGACAAGCCTATATATTCGTGGGCCCGCGTGGACATCCATGATCACCTTAACCGACAACAAGATAGGTTGCCATGGTGGACTCTTCATTTGGTTCGTGTTATCGTAGTATCGGTCATGGTGAGATTCAGACCTAATTAAGTTTGAGCGCATATACTATGCACGCATGCATGCATGAATCCCCGTCGTTGGCTTGAAGTGTGGTCTAACATACATATGCATTGTCAACCTAACCCTCACTCAGTGTGAGGATTTCTAGTTCGAAATCACGGTGCCACATCGAAGTTGTTCCATTGTTAGTCAAAAACACACCTCTCCATACATATGTTTGGGCCACTGATACGTCTCCGTCGTATCTACTTTTCCAAACACTTTTGCCCTTGTTTTGGACTTTAACTTGTATGATTTGAATGGAACTAACCCGGACTGACGCTGTTTTCCGCAGAATTGCCATGGTGTTGTTTTATGTGCAGAAAACAAATATTCTCGGAATGACCTGAAACTCCACGGAACACCTTAGAAAAAATAATAATAAAATCCTCGCCAAAGATGAAGACCAGGGGGCCCACACCCTGTCCACGAGGGTGGGGGGCGCGCCCCCTACCTCGTGGGCCCCTTGGAAACCCTCCGACGCCAACTCCAACTCTACATATTCACTTTCGGAGAGAAAAATAATCAGTGAGAAGAAATCATTGCGTTTTACGATACGGAGCCGCCGCCAAGCCCTAAAACCTCTCGGAGGGCTGATCTGGAGTCCGTTTGAGGCTCCGGAGAGGGGGATTCATCACCGTCGTCATCATCAACCATCCTCCATCACCAATTTCATGATGCTCACCGCCGTGCGTGAGTAATTCCATCATAGGCTTGCTGGACGGTGATGGGTTGGATGAGATTTATCATGTAATCGAGTTAGTTTTGTTAGGGTTTGATCCCTAGTATCCACTATGTTCTGAGATTGATGTTGCTATGACTTTGCTATGCTTAATGCTTGTCACTAGGGCCCGAGTGCCATGATTTCAGTTCTAAACCTATTATGTTTTCATGAATATATGGGAGTTCTTGATCCTATCTTGCAAGTCTATAGTCACCTACTATGTGTTATGATCCGGCAACCCCGAAGTGACAATAATCGGAACCACTCCCGGTGATGACCATAGTTTGAGGAGTTCATGTATTCACTATGTGCTAATGCTTTGTTCCGGTTCTCTATTAAAAGGAGGTTTTAATATCCCTTAGTTTCCAATAGGACCCCGCTGCCACGGGAGGGTAGGACAAAAGATGTCATGTAAGTTCTTTTCCATAAGCACGTATGACTATATACAGAATACATGCCTACATTACATTGATGAATTGGAGCTAGTTCTGTGTCACCCTATGTTATGACTGTTACATGATGAACCGCATCCGACATAATTATCCATCGCTAATCCGGTGCCTACGAGTTTTCCACATACTGGTTTCCACTTATTTACTTTCCCGCTGTTACTGTTGCAATCACTACAAAATACCAAAAACATTACTTTTACTGTCTTTACTTTTGTTGCCGTTACCACCACTATCATATTACTTTGCTACTAAACACTTCGCTGCAGATACTAAGTTTCCAGGTGTGGTCGAATTGACAACTCAGCTGCTAATACTTGAGAATATTCTTTGGCTCCCCTTGTGTCGAATCAATAAATTTGGGTTAAATACTCTACCCTCAAAAACTATTGCGATCCCCTATACTTGTGGGTTATCAAGACCTTTTTCTAGCGCCGTTGTGGGGGAGTATAGCTCTATTCTTTGAGTCACTTGGGATTTATATCTGCTTAACACTATGAAGAACTTGAAAGACGCTAAGACAACAATTTATCCCTCAACTACGATGGGAGGTAAGGAACTGCCATCTAGCTCTGCACTTGATTCACCTTCTGTTATGAGTAAGCTAGCGACACCTAAACCTGCTTCTGCTATTCGTTCCGATATGTCGCATGTTATTGATGATGCCACTTCTGCTATGCATGATACTTATGATGAAACTGCTTCTATGCCTAATACTACTGTGCCCCTTGGTGAATTTCTTGAAGAACAGATTGCTAGGGCTAGAGAAAGAGAAATTGATGAATTTGAATACGATGATGATAGTGATGATGAAAATATGCCTGTTATTCCTGAAGGTTACCTTTTTGACAAAGATTCTACTTTAGCTATTTTAGCCTGCAAAGATAGATATGAGCTTAAGAGGCTATTGATTAAATGGAGCAAAGAATCGCTTAGAGATAAAATGAAACCCGATCCTGCTTTTGCAACTTCACCTATATGTGTTCCTGATAAGGATTAAGAATTCTCTGTTGATCCTGATATAATTACTTTGGTTGAATCTGATCCTTTTTATGGCTATGAATCTGAAACTGTTGTGGCACATCTTACTAAGTTAAATGATATAGCTGCCCTGTTCACTAATGATGAGAGATCGCGTTACTTCTATATACTCAAAATATTTCCGTTCTCATTAAAGGGTGATGCTAAGATATGGTTTAATTCTCTTGATCCTGGTTGTGTGCGTAGTCCCCAGGATATGATTTATTACATCTCTGCTAAATACTTCCCTGCTCATAAGAAACAAGCTGCCTTGAGGGAAATATACAACTTTGTGCAAATCAAAGAAGAGAGTCTCCCACAAGCTTGGGGGAGGCTTCTCAAGTTACTTAATGCTTTGCCTGATCATCCTCTTAAGAAACCTGAAATACTTGATATCTTTTATAATGGACTAACCGATGCTTCCAGAGATTACCTGGATAGTTGTGCTGGTTCTCTTTTCAGGGAAAGAACACCGGATGAAGCTGAAATTCTATTGAACAATATGTTGACAAATGAAAATAATTGGGCACCTCTTGAGCCAGCCCCTGAGCCAGCTCCTGCTCCAATTAATGATTCTATTCTTGAAACAACTCCGAAGAAGAGAGGTGTTCTATTTCTCAGTCCCGAAGATATGCAAGAGGCAAAGAAATCTATGAAAGAAAAAGGTATTAAAGCCGAAGATGTTAATAATTTACCTCCTATTGAAGAAATACATGGTCTTAATTTACCGCCTGTTGAAGAAGTATATGATCTTAATCCTTTATTTATTGAAGAACCTCCCGATATCCGACACAGGTAGTAAAGGTAAATTCTCTCTATAGATTTGATGAAGGTGACATCCCTCACTATGAGTCTGCTAGGCAATGCTTTGATGAGTTTGATAATTTTATTGTCAAGCAAGAAAATTTCAATGCTTATTTTGGTATACAATTGAAATATGATTCCGATATGCTTAAATACTTGGGCGATTATATGGCTAATATTAAAGGTGAACTTAAAGTTGTTAGCAAACATGCTTCTATGGTTACCACTCAAGTAGAACAAGTGCTTAAGGCTAAAAAAGAAGTGCTTGATGAAATGAATAGTAAGAAAAATGATTATGCTGTTAGAGTGGCTACTAGAACTGGTAGAATGACTCAGGAACCTTTGTATCCTGAAGGCCACCCTAAGAGAATCGAGCAAGATTCTCAAAGAAATAATATTGATGTTCCTAGTTCTTCTAAAAAGAAGAAAAAGAAAAATGATAGAACTGTGCAAACTTCTAGTGAACCTATTGCTGAACCACCTGATAATCCAAACGATATATCTATGTTTGATGCTAAAACACAATCTGGTAATGAACATGAACCTAATGAAAATACTAATGACGATGTTCATGATGATGCTCCACCTAGTAATGATAATGATGTAGAAATTGAACCTGCTGTTGATCTTGATAACCCACAATCAAAAAATCAATGTTATGATAAAAGAGACTTTGTTGCTACGAAACATGGTAAAGAAAGAGAACCATGGGTTCAGAAACCCATGCCCTTTCCTCCTAAACCATCCAAGAAAAAGGATGATGAGGATTTTGAGTGCTTTGCGGAAATGATTAGACCTATCTTTTTACGTATGCGATTAACTGATGTGCTCAAAACAAATCCGTATGCTAAATATATGAAAGATATCATTACTAATAAAAGGAAGATACCGGAAGCTGAAATTTCCACCATGCTTGCTAATTATACTTTTAAGGGTGGAATACCAAAGAAACTTGGAGATCCCGGAGTACCTACTATACCTTGCTCCATTAAAAGAAATTATATTAAAACTGCTTTATGTGATCTTGGAGCCGGTGTTAGTGTTATGCCTCTCTCTTTATATCGTAGACTTGATTTGAATAAGCTGACACCTACTGAAATATCTTTGCAAATGGCTGATAAATCAACTGCTATACCTGTCGGTATTTGTGAGGATGTGCCTGTTGTGGTTGCAAACGTTACTATTTTAACGGACTTTGTTATTCTTAATATTCCCGAGGATGATAGTATGTCTATTATTCTTGGAAGACCATTTCTTAATACTGCAGGGGCTGCTATGGATTGCTACAAAGGCAATGTCACTTTTCATGTTAATGGCAATGAGCATATGGTACACTTTCCGAGGAAACAACCTCAAGTTCATAGTATCAACTCCATCGGAAAAATTCCATCGACTAAATTTGGAGGTTTTGAATTTCCCCTTCCTATTGTAAAAAAGAAATATGATGTACTTATTATAGGGGATGTGCATATCCCCGTTGAGGTAACTTAGTGTTATTCGAAATTTCTCCGGTTTCATGATTATCGGAATGAGTTTGTTAACAAGACTTGATCAACCTTGTTAGTGGATTCTTTTTGATGAGCACGAGATGGATGAAACTAGAAGCACAAACTTCTGTACCCTCTTTATACTTTCTGTAATTTAGTAGAAATAAAGTAAAAATAGTATTTTTCTGTCTGTTTCCTGGCTTATCCGTGCAATATAAAAATATCCCGAAAATAAAAGTCCTCAGAATGACATGCCAATTTAATATGATTTTGTCGGGAATATTTGAGGATTTACTGTGCAAAAATTACCACGAGAGGAGCTGCCACCTGGCCACGAGGGTGGTGGGCGCGCCCCCCTCTTAGGGCGCGCCCCCTGCCTCGTGGGCCCACGGTGGCCCTCCTCCACTTATCCCAGCACCCATCTTCTTCCTCTGTCTCACACAAACCCGAAAAACCAACTCAAGCACGAGTTCCAGCCACTTTTGCTGTGATTTTCGATCTCCTTGCTCAAAGCACCTCTCGCAAAACTGCTTGGGGAGATTGTTCCTTGGTATGTGACTCCTCCATTGGTCCAATTAGTTTTTGTTCTAGTGCTTTATTCTTTGCAAATTTGTGCTACATAGGTGACCATGTTCTTGAGCTTGCATGTCAAATTTATATGGTTCCAAGTAGTTCTAATGCTTGATATAGGCTCTAGGCACTTGTAGGAGTAGTTGCTATCAGTTTTATTGAAGTTGGTTCACTTTTGTTTGAAGTTACTAAAAATTTCAGATTATTTCAGAATTAATGAGGAGACTTTTGAGGGGTTCATCGAGCCGAAGCTCAAAGGATAAACAAGATGAAGAAGCTCAGAGGCCCAAATACAATTTGCCTCGTACCGCGGAAGTCCGGCCGTGTGAATGGCCTTCTGATAATTTCTTGAGAGAGGCCGGGATTTATGAAGATTTCTATTCGTTGATTGACAATGCTGGCCTCACCAACTTCATCTGCGACCAACGTCTACGGTATCTCTTACTCGCAAATACTTTTGTGCAAAACTTCTACTTTTTCCCTGAGGAATCACCTCCTCAAGTAGAGTTCCATTTATATGACGTTGTTAAGAAAATACCTTTAGATGAATTTTGCAAGATCTGCAACATACCCCCTGAGGGCATCTTAGAGGAACCACCCTGTAAGGAGTTGGAACCATTTATTAAACTTATCTCTGTGGGAGAAACCAGGAAAATTTCAGATACGAGGATCACTAGCATACATTTTCCTGTGTTACGCTATTTTGCTTTATTTGCTAGTCGATGCCTGATTGGTCGTGGGAAATGTGGGAACTTCAGTGTACCTGATATTATTATTCTGTTCCATGGTTTATACCGCGACAACACTGTTAGTATGGGCGGAATTGTTGCTAGGCGGTTAAGTCTTAACCGTACTAAGGGTCCCATCTTTGGAGGCATTTATGCTTCACGCCTCGCTGCACATTTTAACATAGCTATTAGGCATTATGAGAAATAAGAAAAAATGCTGCCTAGTGCCTACCTAGATTCTAAGAGCATGATTGCCCATGATTTCCTTGTTAAGGACAGGAATGGAGAGATCAAATACAAGTTATACTTTGATAAACATTATCCTGAAACTATTACGTTGCCTGCTCCTTCTTTGCTTAATTTTGTAGGACCTTATCTCATTAGGTGGGCTGCCGTCCAAGCTTACAAGAACCCTGCAACAGCCCCGGAACCGGAACCACAAGATGAGCCTCCACGACATTCTGATTATTTTTGGGATCCAGAGACGACTGTCAGTCAGTGGCAGTCAGAGTCCTCCTCTTCATCACAGTATGATCCAAACTATTCTTCGTCGCAGTACGACCCCAGCTACACCTACGGGTATCCACCAGGCTATCGCTAGCAATAAACCAACTTAGGCCAAAAGCCTAAGCTTGGGGGAGTACGTATTTCTCATCGACATTACATTTATGATCACACACACTCATTGCTAGATGTCGGTGCTCATACTCTTTCACTGTAATATCCATGCTAGTTTATTTTCTTTTTCCTGCTTTCTTCTTGTGTGTTGGTTAAACCTTAAGAAAAAACCAAAAAAATTAGTAGTAGTTTACTTTTCTGCTGTAGTAGTAGTAATTAAAAAGAAAACCCAAAAGTATTTCCCGTTCTTCTTTTGCTTGTTGGGAGTTTCCCCGTGTGAATAGCTTTTCTTTTCTTTTCTTTTCCTTGGGGTCGATACGAGAAGACCATGATTAAATTGTTGAAATGGCTCTTATATGCATTATTGTTGAATTAACCAAAGAGCCCATATTACCTTGTCTTCTCCTGTTTATTGAATGCTCGCAGATTCCAGCTTAGTTCAATGCACGTGCACTCTTATTATTATTCACACCATTCGGTCGTGCAAGGGAAAGGCAATTATGATGACATATATGATGGACTGACTGAGATGAGAAAAGATGGTATGGACTCGACCTCTTTTGTTTTTGTAAATATGACGAGCCCGTTGTTCCTGATTCAGCTTATTATGAATAAACATGTTTGCAATGACAATTAGAGATCATAGTTGCTTGTTCCATGCTTGATTAGCTATGATTTATAACGGTTTACCTTGCGTGCCAACATGCTATTGAAATGATTATGATGTGGTATGATGAGGTGGTATCCTCCTTTGAATGATTTAAGTGACTTGACTTGGCACATGATCATGCATGTAGTTGAAACAAATCAACATAGCCTTCACGATATTTATGTTCATGGTGGATTATATCCTACTCATGCTTGCATCCAATGTTTATTAATTTTAATGTATGTACATGGCTGTTGTCGCTCTCTAGTTGGTCGCTTCCCAGTCTTTTGCTAGCCTTCACTTGTACTAAGCGGGAATACTGCTTGTGCATCCAATCCCTTAAACCCCAAAGTTATTCCAGATGAGTCCACTATACCTTCCTATACGCGGTATCTACCTGCCGTTCCAAGTAAATTTGTATGTGCCAAACTCTAAACCTTCAAATAAATATTCTGTTTTGTATGCTCGGATAGCTCATGTATCAACCAAGGTTGTCCTTATCTTCCGTGTTAGGCGGGTTATTCTCAAGAGGAGTGGACTCCGCTCCTCACTCACGAGAAAATGGCTGGTCACCGGGATGCCCAGTCCCATGTTTTATGCAAACTAAATCAAAACTAATTGCAAACAAAACTCCCCCTGGGACCTGATGTATGTTGGAGACACTCGTTGTTTCGAGCAAGTCATGGATGGATGCTTGTTGGTGGAGGGGGAGTATAAACTTTACCATTCTGTTTGGGAACCGCCTATAATGTGTTTAGCATGGAAGATATCACCATCTCTTAGTTGCTATGTTGACAATGAAAGTATACCGCTCAAAATACAATTTATCTCTATGTCAAAACCGAGCTCTGGCACCTCTACAGATCCCTGCTTCCCTCTGCGAAGGGCCTATCCATTTACTTTTATGTTGAGTCATCACCCTCTTGTTAAAAGGCACTAGCTGGAGAGCACAACTGTCATTTGCATTCATCATTGTTAATTTATATTGGGTATGACTATGATTGGATCTCTTTTACCATGAATTACAATGTCTAGTTAATCCTTGATGTTTGAAGGTGCTCTGCATTTATGTTTTGCGGTCTCAGAAAGGGCTAGCGAGGTACCATCTTGTTATATCATATTATGATTGTTTTGAGAAAGTGTTGTCATCCGAGGTTTATTATTATGGCTTGCTAGTTGATTATGCTATTGATATGAGTAATTATGAGACCTGAGAATTATTGCAAATGTGGTTAGTTATGATCTATGCTGAAAACTCGAATGCTGGCTTGACATATTTACAACAACAAGAGCAAACAGAGTTTGTAAAAGTTTTTCTTTCTTTCTTTCAGTTTGTCAACTGAATTGCTTGAGGACAAGCAAGGGTTCAAGCTTGGGGGAGTTGATACGTCTCCGTCGTATCTACTTTTCCAAACACTTTTGCCCTTGTTTTGGACTTTAACTTGTATGATTTGAATGGAACTAACCCGGACTAACGCTGTTTTCAGCAGAATTGCCATGGTGTTGTTTTATGTGCAGAAAACAAATATTCTCGGAATGACCTGAAACTCCACGGAACACCTTAGAAAAAATAATAAAAAATCCTTGCCAAAGATGAAGACCAGGGGGCCCACACTCTGTCCACGAGGGTGGGGGGCGCGCCCCCTACCTCGTGGGCCCGCTGGAAACCCTCCGACGCCAACTCCAACTCTATATATTCACTTTCGGAGAGAAAAAATCAAAGAGAAGAAATCATCGTGTTTTACGATACAGAGCCGCCGCCAAGCCCTAAAACCTCTCGGGAGGGCTGATCTGGAGTCCGTTCGGGGCTCCGGAGAAGGGGATTCGTCGCCGTCGTCATCATCAACAATCCTCCATCACCAATTTCATGATGCTCACCGCCGTGCGTGAGTAATTCCATCATAGGCTTGCTGGACGGTGATGGGTTGGATGAGATTTATCATGTAATCGAGTTAGTTTTGTTAGGGTTTGATCCCTAGTATCCACTATGTTCTGAGATTGATGTTGCTATGACTTTGCTATGCTTAATGCTTGTCACTAGGGCCCGAGTGCCATGATTTCAGATCTGAACCTATTATGTTTTCATGAATATATGTGAGTTCTTGATCCTATCTTGCAAGTCTATAGTCACCTACTATGTGTTATGATCCGGCAACCCCGAAGTGACAATAATCGGGACCACTCCCGGTGATGACCATAGTTTGAGGAGTTCATGTATTCACTATGTGCTAATGCTTTGTTCCGGTTCTCTATTAAAAGGAGGCCTTAATATCCCTTAGTTTCCAATAGGACCCCGCTGCCACAGGAGGGTAGGACATAATATGTCATGCAAGTTCTTTTCCATAAGCACGTATGACTATATACGGAATACATGCCTTCATTACATTGATGAATTGGAGCTAGTTCTGTGCCACCCTATGTTATGACTGTTACATGATGAACCGCATCCGGCATAATTATCCATCGCTAATCCGGTGCCTACGAGTTTTCCATATACTGGTTTCCGCTTATTTACCTTCCCGCTGTTATTGTCGCAGTCACTACAAAATACCAAAAACATTACTTTTACGGTCTTTACTTTTGTTGCCGTTACCACCACTATCATATTACTTTGCTACTAAACACTATGCTCCAGATACTAAGTTTCCAGGTGTGGTAGAATTGACAACTCAGCTGCTAATACTTGAGAATATTCTTTGGCTCCCCTTGTGTCGAATCAATAAATTTGGGTTAAATACTCAACCCTCGAAAACTGTTGTGATCCCCTATACTTGTGGGTTATTAGCCACACCCATGCAATGGTTGTCTTCAGGGACTAGCTACTTGCGTGTGAGGGAGTCCTACATTAAGGGCTTCTCGGTCATCCGTCCTGTGTGACGTGGGCCGGACTGATGGGCCATGAAGATACGAGATAGAAGACTTCCTCCCATGTCCGGATGGGACTCTCCTTTGCGTGGGTAGCAAGCTTGGTGTTTGGATATGAAGATTCCTTCCTCTGTAAACCGACTCTGTACAACCCTAGGCCCCTCCGGTGTCTATATAAACAGGAGGGTTTAGTCCGTAGAGGCTATCACAATCATATAGGCTAGACATCTAGGGTTTAGCCATTACGATCTCGTGGTAGATAAACTCTTGTAATCTTCATATTCATCAAGATCAATCAAGCAGGAAGTAGGGTATTACCTCCATCAAGAGGACCCGAACCTGGGGAAACATCATGTCCCCCGTCTCCTGTTACCATCGACCTTAGATGCACAATTCGGGACCCCCTACCCAAGATCCGCTGGTTTTGACACCAATATTGGTGCTTTCATTGAGAGTTCCGTTGTGACGTCGAAGACAGGATTGATGGCGTGCCTTGTCATCAAGGACAATATCACCTCCGAGGAGCCCCGGCCTCTGGCCAAACCCTCCGGCTGGGCGGCTTTACCATGACCGCCCGTTCGGCCGTCAAGCCGATGATGACTTCTCAGGTCATCGAAAATCATCTCCGTGTTGATTCCGAATACTCCAAACAGATGGATCCGGCGGAGTTGTCATCTTTAAATGAACTCCTGGATCGCATCGCCGCCATGGGGGTCACTACAGAATACGATCAGATTGGGCTTAAACCCGATCAGAGAGAAATCAAATCTCCGTCGACCACCCATTAGATAGCGGTCGTAGAGGAGCAAAACAACAACTCTTCCCCTGTGTTGAGGACGAGCTATGTTCGGATTTCCGAGCTCGAAGAGCCGGATACCTGTCTGCGGGACGACACTCCCAGTCCTTCGAACCTAGAAATGGGCGTCGAGCCTCGAAAATCATTTAACATCCCGGAGCCTGAACTAATAAGCTCGGAAGTTTTTGAAACTCTAGACTCCAAATTGGGTCAGGGATTGGATTTAAAGCCATTTAAAGCCATCCACCCACCACGAGCAATATTCGCCAAGCAATTCCGGCCCTCCGGATATATGCGATCTCATGTACGTATGACAACAGTCTTAGGAAACAGTCCATCACTTTTTGGCCAGATTCCTCCTTGTCAAAGACAAGATTAAAGATTGTCGCGACGAGGACGCGATTTCAGTATTCTGTAATAATTGCACAGACGAAGGAATCCTCAACGCCATCAACCGCTGTTGCATATTACACTTTGCTGACTTGGCAACCATAGTACAGAAGTACTACGCAATGGAAAGCGCCTGGAAAACTCAGACAGCTCGCTGGGAACCACCGGTCTCCACTCAACCCCTCTACCGGGCAAAAAGGATGCACCCTCGTGGGGCACCCGACCCCATAGTGAAGAAAACTAAGCCCATTACGGGACGCGGAACCATTTTGGAGGGATGGCTCGATAGGCCATGCAAAATACACACGACACCGGATACCATACCAACCCACAGCCTTAGAGCATGTTGGATACTCCGGCAAGTGGCCAAGAGCGGCGAGGATATCCTCACCAAAAACACCTCAGAGCAATGCCCTCCATAAGACGAAGACCTCAGAGTATGGACAGTCTTCGAGACTTTTGCTTCAAACAATCGGCGCAAGAGGGCACTCGGCGACCTCGCCGAAGTCTGCCAAGTCACAACAATAAACACTTGGAATGACACGACCATAACTTTCAATGCAGAGACGAACGAAAATTCCGGTCAGTCCGGGCACCAGCCGCCTTGGTCCTCAATCCAATTGTGGATGGCTTTCGGCTCACAAAAGTGCTCATGGACGGTGGCAGCGGACTAAACCTCATCTACGAGGACACACTCAATAAAATGGAAATAGACAGGAGCCGCATCGAGCAAAGTAATACGACCTTCCGAGGAATCATTCCCAGCCGGGAGGCGCGATGCGTGGGGAAAATTACACTCGACGTGGTATTCGGCACGCTGGAGAACTATCGGTCCGAAGAGCTAACCTTCCAAGGGGCCCCTTTCAATAATGGATATCACGCCCTGTTGGGGCGAGATGAATTCACACGCTTTCAAGTTATACCTCATTACGGGTATATGAAGCTCAAGATGCCCGAGCCCAACAGTATTATCACCCTTGCCAGTGATCCGGACATAGCCCTCCGCGCCGAAAACAAAACCGCATCCATGGCCCTCGAGGCACTGTCCGAGGCCCTCGCGATCGAAGAGTTAATCGCACTATGCTCCACAGTGGATAGCGACGACATAATCCTTGATAAGCGGCCCAAATCCACCTCCTTCAAACCAGCAGACGAAATAGTCAAATTTCAAGTCCACCCGACGGACCCCAAGAAGACAGCTTCCATCGGGGCACAACTGGACCCAATGGTTGACGCTGCACTATGAGCGTTCCTCCACCAGAACAGGGACATATTCGCTTGGAACCTTTCTAATATGCCAGGAATCCCACGTAGGTTGGCCGAACACAGCCTCAATATATTGAAGGGATATAAGCCGGTCAAGCAAACTCTACGACGCTTTTACTAACCCAAACGACAAGCTATGGGGGAGGAGCTAGCCAAGTTAATCGAGGCTGGATTCATCAGAGAAATAAAACACCCGGACTGGCAAGCAAACCTGGTGATGGTGCCAAAGAAGGATAAATCCTGGCGCCTGTGCGTCGATTTCAAAGACCTCAACAAGGCCTGCCCTAAGGATCCTTACCCCTCCCCCGGATCGATCAGATTATTGATGCTACTGCAGGACACGACTCACTGTGTTTCCTCGACGCATACTCCGGATACCATCAAATCAAAATGAAGGAGTTCGATCAAGCCGCAACGGCATTCTTTACCCCATACGGGCCTTTCTGCTTCAACATTATGCCCTTTGTGCTTAAAACGCCGGTACCACCTACCAACACATGATTCAAACATGCCTGGAGAAACAAATCGGCAAGACAGTTGAAGCATATGTGGATGACGTCGTCATCAAGACTAGGCACATCGAGTCATTAATAGACGACCTGCGTCTCACATTCGACAACCTCCGTACATATGACATCAAGCTCAATCCGAAAAAGTGTGTTTTCGGTGTTTCCGCTGGAAAACTGCTGGTCTTCATCGTTTCCAATAGAGGAATTGAGGCAAATTCAGCCAAAATCCGAGCTTTGTCACAATTGGCTACACCATCAGACCTTAAACAGGTCCAAAAACTAGCCGGATGCGTGGCAGCTTTCAGCCGCTTTATCTCCGGACTAGGAGAAAAAGCGTTGCCACTTTATCGCCTTCTCCGACGCACCGACCTCTTCGAGTGGACGGATGCGGCAATGGCTGGACTGGAATAAATAAAGGCTCTTTTAGCGAGCAACCCAATCCTGGCCGCGCCGAACGTCGGCGAACCGATGTTATTATACATCTCTGAAACACACTAGGTGGTGAGCGTGGTGCTCGTCGTTGAGCGAGAGGAGGACGGACACAAATTCCCACTTCAGAAACCGGTATACTACGTCTCCACGGTCCTCACACCATGCAAATCCCGGCACCCTCATTACCAAAAGATAGCATATGCGGTCTTCATGGCATCCCGGAAGCTGCGACACTACTTCCAAGAGTGCTCAATCACGGTGGCTTCCAAAGTACCACTCAGTGACATAATAAACAACCGCGATGCTACGGGCCGGATTGCCAAGTGGGCCATTGAGCTCCTGCCATTCGACATAACATACAAACCACGCCGAGCCTTAATTCCCAAGTATTGGCCGACTTCGTCGCCGAATGGACAGAGGCCGAACTCCCTAAAGAGTACGGTACATATTCCAACTGGGTCATGCACTTCGATGGCTCTAAAACGCTAGCCGGCTTAGGAGCGGGCGTCGTCTTAACGTCCCCTACTGGAGACACAGCCCAGTACGTACTCCAAATATTATACACAGACTCCAACAATGCAGCCGAATACGAGGCCTCATTGCACGGTCTTCGGATGGCTGCCTCCATGGGCATAGAACGCCTGGAGGTGCGCGGGGATTCAAATCTCACAATATCCAAAATAAATGGAGACTTCGACGCCAAAGATCCGAAGATGGCAGCCTATCGTAACGCCATACTCAAAATATCAGCTCGGTTCGAGGGACTCAATTTTCATCATGTGGCTCGAGAAAGTAATCAAGCGGCGGATGTCCTTGCTCGCATGGGCGCCAAGCGTGACCCCGTCCTGCCTAACATCTTTCTGGAAAGGCTCTTCAAGCCATCCATGGTGAGAGCAGCAACACCAGTCTGGATCCAATTACACCCCCCGATTCCGAACATAATACCAATATCATCGGGGGCTCAGCCACCGAAATAACTCCATCGGCCCATCTAATAATGGCAGTAATTGCCCCATGGACCAAACCCTTCTTGGCCTACCTTAATAGGCAAGAGTTCCCCGAGGACCAGAATGAGGCTCGCTGCATTGTTCGGTGCTCGAAAGCCTACAAGGTCCTTGGCGGAGAGCTCTACAAGAAAAGTGCTACCGGAGTCCTTCAAAGATGTATCTCCGAAGAAGAGGGACGGCAACTCCTGGCCGAAATCCATGCTGGTCTTGGCGGTCACCACGCCGCAGCTCGGGCCCTCGTAAGTAAAGCCTTCCATACAGGTTTCTTTTGGCCGACGGCCCGAGCAGATGCACATGACCTTGTCCAACATTGTGTCGGATGCTAGCTTTTCGCCAATCAAAGCCATATGCCGCCTACTGCTCTATAAACAATCCTCATTACTTGGCCTTTCGCGGTTTGGGGGCTTGATATGGTCGGACCCCTTAAAGGAGGAAGCCATAAGAAAAAATATCTGCTGGTCATGGTAGATAAATTCACCAAGTGGATAGAGGCCAAACCTGTTAAAACGGCCGAAGCCGGACCAGTGATAGAATTTATATGCGGTGTCGTGCACCGTTATGGTGTCCCACATAGCATCATCATCGAGAATGGATCCAATTTTACAGCCGATGAAGTGAAAACCTAGTGTGCTAACCTGGGCATCAAGATCGATTACGCCTCCGTCTACCACCCACAAACAAACGGTCAAGTCGAACGAGCTAACCATCTTATCATGAGCGGCATTAAGCCTAGACTAGCGTGGTCTTTGAAAGAATCGTACAAGCAGTGGGTCGAGGAGCTCGACTCCGTACTCTAGGGGCTGCGACCACGCCCAATCCCACTACCGGATAAGCACCATTATTCATGGTGTACAATGCAGAGGCCGTTTTGCCCTGCGACATCATTCATGACTCACCTCGAGTGCGCATGTATGAAGATAGAGAGGCCGAGATTGATCGGAAGGACAGTCTAGATGCCATGGAGGAGGAGAGCGACGTTGCAAAAGCCCGTTCTGCATTCTATCAACAACAGGCTCGCAGATACCAAAGCAGAGAAGTGCGGGCCAAGACTTATAATGTTTGTGAACTCGTTCTACGCTTGCGGGAAACTAAAAAGGACAAACTCAAGCCCAAGTGGGAGGGTCCCTTCATCTTAGATGAAGTTCTCACTGGAGGAGCGTACCACCTGCGTGATGCATCGCACAATCACTTAGAGCAGAACCTATGGAATGCCGCCAGACTCCGAAGATTCTACTCCTAGAGCCGTACTCTTTGTTCGTCTTCTTCTCCCTTTGTTTCCATTTTTCCCTCTTTAACTTTTTATCTAACTCTATAGCTCTTGTGCGGCCAAACCGCACACCTATGACACACACATCCTTAAATGTATACACCCATAATACTTGGGGGCTTCTTTTATAGAAGTTTATTATTATTATTTTTCGAGCATCAAGCTCACCACATATGTGTCCTTTCCACATATGCACCTTTTCTTCGCCATTATATGCACCGTTATGACTTAAGTTTTTGCCAAGCTAGGTTGCCCGGATCATGTGCTTATGCCCTACGTTCCCGTTTGTTCGGCTAGGGCATAAAGGGAGCACCTCTGCGATTGTTACAGCCGGGTCATCCGGACTTGTACCTCAGACTGGGTGAAGCCAAAAGCTAGCGTTCTTAAGGGAATATTCGGTCGGCGTACTAAAGACCTTTACCCTCATGAACCCCCAAATGTTACGTATACTGCGATTTTTTAATCACAGTTCGGGCATGCATACTAACGCATATTCACCCAGGGAAAGGAACCCTTAACGGAACTATTCTCCCTGGAAGATGTTTCTTACAATCAACAAGTAATATAACATAGCTAGCTGGATACAACTTGTCTGTTCAAGCAACTATGACCCCTACGCCTGGTTTCCACGCATACCCCGGTCTATATTGCCGCTCCGGTATTCGGAAACACTCCACAACTTCGGGTCCAGAGGTCGACGTGAAAAGGTCTGCCATGACAATCGTTTTCCAATCCGGTTAGGGACACATTTGTCAATTGAAGTACATAGTCACTTGGACTCAAAAACTTCTTCCTCTATGCCGTCTAACAGGCTGTCTAGCTTACAATCCCGTTGGGAAAACTTGGCGGCTATCTTTACTTGGTCATATACCAAACTCACTGGAATTTCTTGTCCATCTGACCCCCGGGGTCTGACATCAAGCTTGGTGTACCGTGTTTTCACCATGGCCCAGGCCTCTCGCGCACCTACTCAGCAGGACGATATCTCCCATAATCGAAAGTGCCGCCGAGCTCCTTGGAATAGCTTCACAAGCTCCTCCATACTTCCTGGGGGGAGGCGGATGGCCACAAAGCCTTGGCAACGCTCTGCATTTCTTGTCGAGCTCGCTCGTGCACTTGGGACAGTTCTCGCAGCAGATCGCCTTGAGATCCGGACATTTCCTCTTCGGGACGGCCAGTCAGCATACCTGCAGACATAAATCTGTCAGCTCATTTCTTTGCTGAATTACACGGAGGTAAGTTCAAAAGCATACTAAATATGCCGCCTCGCAGCCTCCTATTTTCCTTTAAGGCGTCCGCTAGCTGGGCTCGTACATCTTTTAGCTCTTCGCCCAGCAGGGTGTTGGAATCCTGCAACTTGTTCTTATCATCTTTGACCCGTGTCAACACACGTTTGCCTATGGCCAGTTGCCTTTCGGCCTGTTGTTTACCCGCCTGCGCGACTTTCAGTTCCTTTTTCAGTTGATCTACTGATCCTGTCATCGGAAACGCAATAGTATTAACATTATTGGTACATGATTATACTTTTCCTAGATGGAGGGGAACATTACCAGGCGGTGCCTCCTTGGACTTCTCCAGTTCGGCGGTAACAACAGCTAGCTGAGTCCGGCACTTTTCCAGCTCATGAGACAACATGTTGTTCTTCTCTGTGAGTACTTGATTATACAATGATCCTTAAATCAGTTGTTTCAACTGTTTCAAGTCTCGGGGGCTACTTGTACATGATTACCGGATCTGTACAATGCGTACTTACCCGCAAATCTTTCAAATACTGGTCAATGGCCCTGGTAAGCCCATCACGAGCAGCTCGGATGTACGCATCAGCCGAGCTGAAGGAGTCGAAAGCCTCTTTAGCAAATCCGGGGTCACGAAGAGCGGCCCTCCGGCGCCGATGATTCATGGCACTCTCTACTTCAGAATTTGTGACAGATACATTATCCGAATCCTCTGAAGGAGGACAATCCGGTGTTACTCCCGTGTCTGCCCCTGCCCTAGAAGCAGGGTCTGGAACCTGATTGGTGGGGGCGTGACCGACAGGCTCCTCAGACACGATCCAGTGAACGCTCTTCCTGATAAAACACAACGGACAATGCCATGGTTTGATGTGACTGCCATAGGGCGTATTTAAAGCCATGCCTCTTTGAGGAAGGTTCGGCCGTGTTGTGATTTGCCTTTCTCTTCGAAGACCCGCCCGGCGCAGGCGCCGCTCTCTTCTGAGATGCCTTTGGTGCAATATGACGCGTCGAGCGCCTCCCTTTGGAGCACAAGATAGTGAGGCGGGTGAGGCATAATGAGGAAGCTCCTTCGGAGGAAATGTCTCCTAGCTACTTACATATGAGGCAGGGAGGAGGCCGGGATAATCGGCCGTGATGGCCACTTTTGTGCTATCATAGCTCGCCTAGTAGAAGACTCCCTCCATGAGCTCTATGAATATGTCCGAATCTTCTTCGAATCCGGGATCGAAGTCCCGGTTATGGTCCTCCGGCTGTGGAGCGGGGCTATGGATCCCCGCGGTGACCCTCCGCCATTCCTATTTGATGAATGGGTTAATGTCGGTTAAACATGACTCGGGGAGAGGATGGAATAAAGTGGTGGGATTAAAACTCACCCAGCTAGGAGGATTGTACATGGAAAATCCCTCTCGGCGCGTAAGACGAGTAAACTCCTCTTTCTCCCCTTTATACAGATCGGCCAATATTGCGGCCAGGGTGGTGAGGGAATCCGGACCCTTTCATCCGCAGTGTGAGGCGTCATCTTCCCCATTGTAGTGCCACATAGGGAGCCCCCTGAATTGGAGCGGCTCAACACCTTGCGCTATGGAAGTTGCCATGACCTCGATTATTGATAATTCAGACTGGGCAAGTGTCCTTATCTTGCCCATTAATTCTTCGACTTCTGCACTGTCTTCCTCCTTGAGGCTCCACGGACGCCAGCTATGGCGTTTCCTCAACGGAGCGCTGGAAAATTCGGGAAGGCCCATTCGGTCTGGGTCGGGGAGAGCGATATCTTCAATATAAAACCACTCCGAGGGCCACTCTTTGGATGCCTTCTTCGGCGTGCCGGATAAGTATCTGGTCCCGTCTATGCGCCATATCTCGATGCCGCCCACCTCGAACACGGATCCTTTTTGGGTACGAGGGACGAGGCAGAAAAGTTTCCTCCACAAATCAAAGTGAGCCTCACAGCCCAGGAATAGCTCGCAAAGAGCGATAAAACCCGCAATATGCAGGATGGAGGCCGGAGTGAGGTTGTGTAGTTGGAGGCCGTAGTACTCCATAAGACCTCAGAGGAAAGGGAGGATTGGAAACCCGACGCCTCTTATTAAGAAGGATATGAAGCACACTCGCTCCCCCTGGTTGGATTGGGGAAATTTTCCGCCAGGGCTTCGCCTGTAAAGGAGGTTACTCCTGCCTGGACGGGGACTAGATCCGCGGGGGGGGGGGGGGGGGGGGGAAGGAATCCCTGCTTTTGAAGCTTACTCAGTTGGTCATGGGATATTGAACATTTCTCCCAATCGCCTTTTTCGGAGCCATGGGGGCAGTAGGAAGAACTGGGAACGCTAGCCATGCTGGAATGGTTTCTCCTAGCAAGCTCTAAGGATTTTCCGCCTGGTGTGAGATGGCATCTGAGATCCAATCTACTTAAATATACACCTTTCTTACATGGCCAGGGTGTTATGTGCAAAAATACTCTGACCTTTCGTGTTCGCTCGACACGTGGAAGCCGAAGCAATGGAGGCGCAGAAGCCAATGGGTACGACATTAAATGGAAAGCCGAGTATAACTCTTCGGATCAGACGCTTTGAAGTATTCGGAGGAAGAACCCGCCTTGCAATGCCGAAGACTATCAGCGCGCCGGACACACCGCCATTGAAGCCTGGTTTAGGGGCTACTGAGGGAGTCCTGGATTAAGGGGTCCTCGGGCGTCCGGCCTGTGTGACGTGGGCCAGACTGATGGGCCATGAAGATATGAGATAGAAGACTTCCTCCCGTGTCCGGATGGGACTCTCCTTTGCGTGGGTGGCAAGGTTGGCGTCCGAATATGAAGATTCCTTCCTTTGTAAACCGACTCTGTACAACCCTAGGCCCCTCCATGTCTATATAAACCAGAGGGTTTAGTCTGTAGAGGCAATCATAATCATATAGGCTAGACATCTAGGGTTTAGCCATTACGATCTCGTGGTAGATCAACTCTTGTAATCTTCATATTCATCAATATCAATCAAGCAGGAAGTAGGGTATTACCTCCATCAAGAGGGCCCAAACCTGGGTAAACATCATGTCCCCCGTCTCCTATTACCATTGACCTTAGTCACACAGTTCGGGACCCCCTACCCGAGATCCGCCGGTTTTGACACCGACAGTGTGATTATTGGCGAGCTAGCCCATCTTCGGGGTCGCATGGACCGCCATCACTTTGACCAACAACAAGAGAGAGGTTGTATGACCAATGTGGATTATTCTTGGTCCGTTTATGATCCATCTTGGTGAGAGATGCCTCTCTGGCCTGCCGACTGAAAAAGTGTGTGTGTGTGGGGGGGGGCTGCTACTTCGCACTTTGCTAAGTGAACCTTAGTTGGGGGGCATGCATTCATAGCTTAGGATTCCCTTTGTGGTGACACGAGGGGGGTGCTGCTAGCTGCTACTTTGCACTTTGCTAGGTGAACCTCGGTTGGGGGGGCACGCATTCATAGCTTAGGATTCCCTTCGTGCCGACACGAGGGAGGGGGGCTGCTAGCTACTTCACACTTTGGTAGGTGAACCTCGGTTGGGGGGATGCATTCATAGCTTAGGATTCCCTTCGTGCCGACACGAGGGGGGGAGGGGCTGCTAGCTACTTCGCACTTTGCTAGGTGAACCTCGGTTGGGGAGGGGGGCTGCTAGCTACTTCGCACTTTGCTAGGTGAACCTCGGTTGGGGGGGGCATGCATTCATAGTTTAGGATTCCCTTCGTGCCGACACGAGGGAGGGCGGCTGCTAGCTACTTCACAATTTGCTAGGTGAACCTCGGTAGGGGGAGGGGGCATGCATTCATAGCTTAGGATCTCCTTCGTGCCGACACGAGAGGGGGCAAGCAATACCGTGTGCTTGCGGATAGGTGCCACATTGAAGTTGCATTTAGTATTTGAAAATCAAACCACGCTTTTCATACATAAATTTGGTCCACATGCAAGTGTGTTCATGTTCTGACCCTCTCCTGCGTCATTTTTCGCCAAATTTATGAACATTAGACAAGTCGGATGACGCAACAGACACAGTTTCACTCCAACTAACTGTGTGCCACGCCGGTGCCCCTGTCACGCACACATCCGCACAGTACATTGGGCTCCACGAGGCATCCCCTCTCAAAGATATCTACTCGCCTATAGCTTTTTTCTGTTTGATAACACACGGTTATTGTGTTTCGACTGTGTGGGATGTTTCTTGTTCCCAATCCCGCCTGCATCCCTAGAAAATATCTGCCCGCCTCGAGGGTTTTTATGTTTCATAACACATGGTTGTTATCTCCAGACCGTGTGCAACGTTTCTTGTTCCCAATCCCGCCTGCATCCCTCAAAAATACCTGCCCGGCTCGAGGGTTTTTCTATTTCATACACACTGTTGTTATCTCCAGACCATGTGCGATGCACCATCATGAAAATTTTCAATGGCCCCGGCATTTCACTCCCGTGTTTGACTCCCGCATAGTAAAATTTTCATTACCCACGTCATTTCGTCAAACAACCCCCTTCCCCCTACACACACACACACACACCAAAACCTCCTCGGGCGTGCGCGCACACACACACCCCCTCCCTCGCTCGAAATCCTAACAAGGTCCCCATTGTCGCTGCCGCCGCAAGGCCTCCCTTGTGAAAATCTGCCGGTTTGCCCGTGCAACTTACCCACCGATCTCCATACCCAGGCCGCCCTGAGTTTCTTAGATGACGCCTGCCAAATGCTCCTTTTCCCATAGATCCCCATCCCCATCCCCCACTCCAGAGCGTCGCAGCCTAAGCCCAGCTACGCTTCTCGTGGAGCTCGAGGAGCAACTGGCCCAAATGAGGTGTATCGCGGTCTCTTCGCCCGATGTCACCGAGGAAGCTGACGACCATTATTGGCGGCAGGCACTCAAGCAGCGGGTGAGGGAGTCCTGGATTAGGGGGTGTCCGAATAGCCGGACTATGCCTTCGGCCAGACTCCTGGACTATGAAGATACAAGATTGAAGACTTCGTCCTGTGTCCGGAGGGGACTTTCCTTGGCATGGAAGGCAATCTTGGTGATACGGATATGTAGATCTCCTACCATTGTAACCGACTCTGTGTAACCCTAGCCCTCTCCGGTGTCTATATAAACCGGAGGGTTTTAGTCCGTAGGACGAACAACAAACATACCATAGGATAGCTTCTAGGGTTTAGCCTCCTTGATCTCGTGGTAGATCTACTCTTGTACTACCCATATCATCAATATTAATCAAGAAGGAGTAGGGTTTTACCTCCATCGAGAGGGCCCGAACCTGGGTAAAAATATCGTGTCCCTTGTCTCGTGTTACCATCCGCCTAGACGCACAGTTCGGGACCCCCTACCCGAGATCCACCGGTTTTGACACCGACATTGGAGCTTTCATTGAGAGTTCCTCTGTGTCGTCACTTTTAGGCCCGATGGCTCCTCCGATCATCAACGACGCTGTCCAGGGTGAGAGTTTTCTCCCCGGACAGATCTTCTTATTCGGCGGCTTTGCACTGCGGGCCAATTCGCTTGGCCATCTGGAGCAGATTGAAAGCTACGCCCCTGGCCATCAGGTCAGATTTGGAAGTCTGAACTACACGGCTGATATCCGCGGGGACTTGATCTTTGATGGATTCGAGCCACAACCGAGCGTGTCGCACTGTCACAATGGGCATGATCTAGCTCTGTCGCCGAACAGTGCCCCGGAGGCCGCACCCGCATCAGCTCCGACCCTTAGCTTGGAGCCAACTACGCCGATCGAGGACGGGTGGTTGGACGCCGCCTCGGAGGCTACAATCTCTACGGTGATCGAGCCGAACACCAGCTTTGTCCCCTGCGAAGCCTATGACTCCAAGGTGCTGGACTCCTCTCCGGACTCCGAGCCCCCCGCGCCCCTGCCAATCGAATCCGATTGGGCGCCGATTATGGAGTTCACCGCCGCAGACATCTTTCAGCACTCGGCCTTCGGCGATATTCTGAATTCACTAAAGTCTCTCTCTTTATCAGGAGAGCCCTGGCCAGACTACGGTCAGCAAGGTTGGGACACGGATGATGAAGAAATTCAAAACCCACCCACCACCCACTTTGTAGCGACTGTCGATGATTTAACCGACATGCTCGACTTCGACTCCGAAGACATCAACGGTATGGACGCCGATGCGGGGGACGATCAGGAACCAGCGCCTATAGGGCACTGGAAGGCCGCCTCATCATATGACATATACATGGTGGACACCCCAAAAGAAAGCGATGGCGATGGAACAGCGGAGGACGACCCCTCCAAGAAATAGCCTAAGCGTCGGTGTCAGCGGCGCTGCTCTAAATCCTGCCAAAGCAAAAACGGTGATTCCGGCACAGGAGATAATAACAATCCGGATTGTGCCGAAGAAAACCCCCTCCAGCAAGATTCAGCACAGGAGGATGGAGAAGACAACCCTCATGAGAGAGCGGCAGATAGAGAGGTCGAGGACGATAATTACATGCCTCCCTCCGAAGTCGAGGCAAGCCTCGACGACGACGAATTTGTCGTGCCGGAGGATCCCGTCGAACAAGAGCGCTTCAAACATAGGCTTATGGCCACGGCGAGCAACCTCAAGAAAAAACAGCAACAACTGAGAGCTGATCAATACTTGCTAGCTGACAGATGGACTGAAGTCCTTGCGGCCGAAGAGTATGAACTAGAACACCCCTCCAAGAGCTACCCAAAGCGCAGGTTGCTACCCCGATTAGAGGAGGAAGCACCTACATCACCAGTGCATGACGCGGCCGACCGGCCACCTCGTGGCCGCGACAGAGAGGCCTCTCGGCCCTCCACCCAAGCCGCATCCCGGCGCCGCTCAAAACACACCAAGGCACGAGAAAATGCGCCAGACCTGCGAGATATATTGGAGGACAAGGCAAGGCAAACAAGATCGATCTACGGATCGCGTGGGCGCCCCACGACACGAGACGATAATCGTCACGCTGGATACAGTAAATCCGGCCGGGCCGAACACAATAGTCAAAGCTCATTTGAGCTACGTCGTGATATCGCCCAGTATAGAGGCGCCGCACACCCACTATGCTTCACAGATGAAGTAATGGATCATCAAATCCCCGAGGGTTTCAAACCCGTAAACATTGAGTCATACGATGGCACAACAGATCCTGCGGTATGGATCGAGGATTATCTCCTTCATATCCACATGGCCCGCGGCGATGATCTACACGCCATCAAATACCTTCCACACAAGCTTAAAGGACCAGCTAGGCATTGGCTTAACAGCTTGCCAGCAGAATCAATTGGTTCTTGGGAGGACCTGGAAGCCGCATTCCTCGAAAATATCCAGGGCACTTATGTGCGACCACCAGACGCCGATGACCTAAGCACATAATTCAGCAGCCAGAGGAATCGGCCAGGCAATTCTGGACACGGTTCCTAACCAAGAAAAATCAAATCGTCGACTGTCTGGACGCAGAGGCCCTAGCGGCCTTCAAGCATAATATCCGTGACGAGTGGCTTGCCCGGCACCTTGGACAGGAAAAGCCGAAATCTATGGCAGCACTCACGACACTCATGACCCGCTTTTGCACGGGAGAAGACAGCTGGCTGGCTCGTAGCAATAACATGACCAAGAGCCCTGGTAATTCGGATACCAAGGACAACAGTGGTAGGTCACGTCGCAACAAGCAAAAGCGCCGCATTAACAGCGACAACGCAGAGGATACGACAGTTAATGCCGGATTCAGAGGCTCTAAATCCGGTCAGCGGAAAAAGCCATTCAAAAGAAATACTCCGGGCCCGTCCAGTTTGGACCGAATACTCGACCGCTCGTGCCTGATACATGGCACCCCCAAAAAGCCAGCCAATCACACCAACAGGGATTGTTCGGAGTTCAAGCAGGCCAGCAAGTTAAATGCCGAAAACAGAGACAACAGGCTACATAGCGACGACGAGGAGGAGCCCCGGCCGCCGAACAGTAGTGGACAGAAGGGATTCCCCCCACCCCCACAAGTGTGGATGGTGAACATGATATACGCAACCCACATCCCCAAGAGGGAGCGGAAACGTGCGTTAAGGGAGGTATATGCGATGGAGCCAGTCGCCCCGAAGTTCAACCCATGGTCCTCCTGCCCGATCACTTTTGATCGAAGGGACCACCCCACTAGCATCCGTCATGGAGGATTCGCCGCATTGGTTCTAGACCCAATTTTTGACGGATTTCACCTCACTAGAGTCCTTATGGACGGAGGCAGCAGCCTAAACCTGCTTTACCAGGATACAGTGCGGAAAATGGGCATAGATCCCATGAGGATTAAGCCCACTAAAATGACCTTTAAAGGTGTCGTACCAGGTGTAGAGGCCAACTGTACAGGCTCAGTTACACTTGAGGTGGTCTTCGGATGCCCGGATAATTTCCGGAGCGAGGAGTTAATCTTCGACATAGTCCCGTTCCGCAGCGGCTATCACGCACTGCTCGGGCGAACCAAATTTGCCAAATTCAATGCGGTACCGCACTACGCATACCTTAAGCTAAAGATGCCAGGCCCTCGAGGAGTCATTACGGTCAATGGAAACACCGAACGCTCTCTCCGAACGGAGGAGCATACGGCGGCTCTCGCAGCGGAAGTACAAAGCAGCCTCTCAAGGCAATTCTCTAGTCCGGCCATTAAACGTCCGGACACCGTCAAGCGCGCCCGGAGTAACCTACAACAAGACCGCCTGGCACGTTCCGAGCAGGCATAGCAATGCGGCCCCAACCCCAGCCCTCGCGAAATTGTGAAACCAGTGCTGCGCGTACATAACTACGCTCTGGAAATACCATGGGCACAGAGGGAGGGGCACCATCACGGCATGCCCGAAACACGGCTTAAACTGCACTAGGGGCTGCCGATTTCTTCATTTTCTCTTACTTTCAGGACTCATTCTTCGGAAGGCCTAACAGGCAGAACAATTGCCGCACAAACGATGCAAGAACCAGGGAAGCAGAAAGCTACGCCGCATTATGGAACTCCCAGGTGGTCTCTATAACGAGCAGTATACCTGTTTCACATACCATTCCGCAGCCTGCCCCTGGAAAGGACATGTTAAATAGTCCCACCTTTTGCTTATCGCACTATTTGTATCGTTCTGCTTTGATCGCAACTTTTTTAAATAAACAATGCATAGCTTTTGTCTGTTATTACATTAATCTCTTTTATATATGTTCCTTAATGACATGTTGCACCCATACACTTTGGTATGGCCAATACGCCAGGGGCTTAAGTACCCCACAATATGGTGTGAGAAGTTCGAACACTTTCACAAGTGTGGCACCCCGAACTTATAACATTATATGCATCGGCTCCGAATCATGTCTTGGGTCAATAGTTGGGTTTGCCCGGCTCCTATGTTTTGGTGCCTTACGTTCCGCTATATCGGCTAAGGTAGCACTAGGAGAACTACTGTGATTGTGCCCCAGTTGAGCTGGGCTAAGCACCTCAGTAGAGAAAGCTAAAACTGACCGTCATGATGAGGCGCGAGCTGGTCCCTGTTCGAGAGGTTTTCGAGTCCCTAAAGACTTATGCCGCTTAGAGCGAGGAGTCGGCTTTGTCCGGCCTAGGCGTGGATAGCGCCCCGAACTCGGTCTTCCGAATACTAGGGGCTTCGCCGAAATTTAAAATTATAGAATTCTATGGATAAGTGAGAGTGTTCAAGCATTATAGTCTGATTGCCTTGTTCGTTGTGCTGAGCGCCTCCCTCGAAGGACCCAAAAATGGGAAAAAGATCGCTCAGGTTTATCCCGAACACCCCAGCACTAGTGGCATGGGGGCAGAAGCCGACGACTCGCCATCTCTCAAATTTGATAAACGGCCGCACAGAAGGTAATATTTTAAATTCAAAAAAGCATTGCTTAGCGCACATGAACAAGTTTTCAGCGCACAGGACAAAACGAGCGAGTTTACTCAAAAATTACATCCCTGGAACATTCATCCGCCATAAGGCGGGCACCCTTCAGAACGCCCTCATAATGCATCTCGGGCTTGCGATGCTCTTTGCCCGGCGGCGGCTCGTCCTTCACAAGCTTCTCAGCATCCAACTTGCCCCAGTGCACCTTCGCACGGGCAAGCGCCCTATGGGCACCTTCGATGTAGATGGAGCGCTTGATTACTTCAAGCCTTGGACAGGCATCCACCAGCCGCCTCACCAGCCCGAAGTAGCTCCCAGGCATGGCCTCTCCAGGCGACAGCCGGACTATGAGGCCCTTCATGGCCTGTTCGGCCACCTTGTGGAGCTCGACCAGCTGCTTCAGCTGGTCGCTCAAGGGCACCAGGTGTCCGGCCTCAGCATACTGAGACCAGAACACCTTCTCCGTAGAGCTCCCCTCCTCAGCTCGGTAGAAGGCGGCGGCATCCGACACGCTACGGGGCAAATCTGCGAATGCTCCTGGAGAGCTCCAGATGTGGGTAAGTAACAAGTAACTCACTTTCACGTGTTTGCTTTGCATAAGTAATGCCTTACACGCCGCTATGCTTTTCATTGCCTCCACCTCCAGGAGGGCCTTCTGGGCTTCGGCCTTGGCAGACTTGGCATTCTCAATGGCCGCCGCGAGCTCGGACGCTCGCGTCTTCGAGTCAAGCTCCAAACTCTCATTATTTTTTCATGAGAGCCTGGAGCTCTTGCCGCACCTCGCCAACCTGCGCCTCATACTTCTCCCGCTCGGTGCGCTCCGTGGCCGCCCTCTTCTCGGCCTCGGACAGCACTTGCTTAAGGGTCGCCACCTCAGTTGTGGCCCCTACAATAGCCACGTTAATCCTGTCATTTTTTGAAATTGCACCTTTTATACATTTAAATAAGGTATCTCTTACCTTCCTTCTCCTCGAGCTGCCGCTTGGCAAGGCCGAGCTCCTGTTCGGACCGCTCGAGGTCCTGCTTCAGCGTGCCCACCTCCGCAGTCAGTGCGGCGGTCGCTAGCAGTGAAGCCTGCATACGCATATTGACTTACTTTTGTTAGACTCCTGCGAATGTTATTAGATCCTCTATTCGGCTTTTCTTTCCGAACGCCAAACAGAGCATCAGGGGCTACTATCTATGCGGTAATATTTTTACATATTCTTTACTTACCTCAAAGCTTGTCAAAAGGCTGGCACAGGCTTCAGTCAGTCCGCTCTTGGCGGACTGAACCTTCTAGATCACCGTACTCATCACAGTACGGTGCTCCTCATCGATGGAGGCGCCTTCAAGCACCTCCAGCAGATTGTCCGGTGCCTCCGGTTGGACGGGGGCCAACGACTCAGTAGGCTTGCTCCTCTTGGGAGGAGGTTGCCTGCCGCAGTCCGGAACCATTGAAGATTCCGGCGCGGTGTCCGGTTCAAGACCGGACTTGGAGCCCTGGGGGTTCTATCCCCTTTACTCCTGGAATCCGGGAGGTCGCCTTGCGGCGCCTCCAGGACCACCTCCTTCTGGCTTGGAACCTGTTGGGACAACACTTCGGCGTCGTCCGTAGGGCGGGGGAGGTAGCCATCGGAAGTGAATTCACATCCGATGAGTCCAGGGAACCGCTCGACGACACGTCGAGCCGGTCTTTGGGTGGGCTGCATAATCATGTTCGACATAAGGAAAAGCTGCGCAATGAAGGAATACTACGAATCACTCTGGTATCCGGATACTTACGATTTCGCCAGGGGCTTGGCCCTGAGCGGCCACTCCTCTCCGCCGTCGTCGGCGTTGGTGGAGTAGTCTGGAGGAAGGGTTTTTCCCTTCTTGGACCCTTCGGCCTCTCCAGTTGGGGCGGCCTTCCTTTTCTTTCCTCCCCCCACTGGAGGGGGAGAGGCTTCTTCTTCCTCCTCCTCGTCTTCATGGGAGGAGTGCGTCTCGGAGTCGTCGGGTGATGAATCCGACACCACCAAGCGCCGGGAACTCTTTCGAGTTCCCGCGGTCTTCTTCTTGACCTTCTTCTCCGGCACCACATAAGGTGCCGGAGCCAGCAGCTTCGCCAAGCGAGCATCGGCTGGGTCTTCGGGCAGAGGGGCCGGATAGTTAATCTGTTCAGCCTTCTTCAACCATTCCTGTCAAAGGCAAGGGAGTTTAGATCCCGCATAGAGTCAAACTATGAAAGACAAATATCCTGTAATAGGTAGAAATAGCTTACCACGTTAGCGTGACGCTGCGTGCTGAATCCGCGATCTTCAGTCGCGGATGCGGGAGCCTCGACGCCCTTGAAAAGCACCTTCCAGGCATCTTCGTACATCGTGTCGAAGAGCCTGCTTAGAGTTCGGTGTTGCGCCGGGTCGAACTCCCACAAACTGAAGGCCCGTTGTTGGCATGGGAGGATCCGGCGGACGAGCATGACCTGGACTACGTTGAGAAGTTTGAGCTTCTTGCTCACCAGGTTTTGGATGCATGATTGCAGTCCGGTCACCTCTCCTTTTTCACCCCACGACAGTCCCGTCTCCTTCCAGGAGGTGAGCCGCGTAGGGGTTCCGGATCGGAATTCGGGGGCTGCGAACCACTCAGGGTCGCGCGGCTCGGTGATGTAGAACCACCCTGATTGCCACCCCTTTAGGATCTCCACGAAGGAGCCCTCGAGCCATAGAACGCTGGGCATCTTGCCCACCATGGCGCCTCCGCACTCCGCCCGCTTGCCGCGCACCACCTTTGGCTTGACATTAAAGGTCTTGAGCCATAGGCCGAAGTGGGGATGGATGCAGAGGAAAGCCTCGCACACGACGATATACGCCGAGATGTTGAGGACGAAGTTCGGGGCCAGATCGTGGAAATCCAGGCCGTAGTAGAACATGAGCTCCCGGACAAATGGGTTAAGAGGGAAGCCCAGTCCATGGAGAAAATGGGGGAGGAACACCACCCTCTCATGGGGCCCGGGGGTGGAGATGAGCTGCCCCTCGTCGAGGAGCCGGTGCGTGATGTCGTTGGACAAGTATCCGGCCTTCCTCAGCTTTTTGATGTGTCCCTCCATAACGAAGGAGACCATCCACCTGCCTCCCGCTCCGGACATGGCTAGAGAAAGGTTGAGGTGGGTAACGCGGACTTGGGCGCTGGAGCTCGAGTGCGCGGAAATGGATGAGCAAGGGAGGAAGAAGGCGTGGATGAAAAAGGTGGATCCTTATCCCCTTATATGGGCGGACGCAACTATGCGCCCCCACCAGCCTGGTAAAACTCGCTTATCTCCCAAGCGCCGTAATCAATGGTCGGTTGGGTTACCCACGCCCATATTGATGAGAATCCTGGAATAAGGGGACACGATCTCTGCTTCGACAGGACGTGCCAAGGAAACCGCCTCGCTAAACGCGCTGAGGTGGGACGATAAAACGATTCGAATAAAGGCTTGGCCGTGGTGTGATGTCACTCCACGGAATACGTCAGCATATTAGATTTGTGTAAATATTATTCTCTCTATGGCAATATGTGGAAACTTATTTTGCCGAGCTGGACACTATCCTTGTACTTGGAGGAGGAACCCTCCTTGAAATGCCGAAGACAATCTGCGCGATGGACTCGTCATCATTGAAGCCTGGTTCAAGGGCTACTGAGGGAGTCCTGGATTAGGGGGTGTCCGGATAGCCGGACTATGCCTTCGGCCGGACTCCTGGACTATGAAGACACAAGATTGAAGACTTCGTCATGTGTCCGGAGGGGACTTTCCTTGGCATGGAAGGCAAGCTTGGCGATACGGATATGTAGATCTCCTACCATTGTAACCGACTCTGTGTAACCCTAGCCCTCTCCGGTGTCTATATAAACCGGAGGGTTTTAGTCCGTAGGACGAACAACAATCATACCATAGGCTAGCTTCGAGGGTTTAGCCTCCTTTATCTCGTGGTAGATCTACTCTTGTACTACCCATATCATCAATATTAATCAAGCAGGAGTAGGGTTTTACCTCCATCGAGAGGGCCCAATTCTGGGTAAAAACATCGTGTCCCTTGTCTCTTGTTACCATCCGCCTAGACGCACAGTTCGGGACCCCCAACCCGAGATCCGCCGGTTTTGACATCGACAGCGGTCTAGAGTATGCGGGCATGTCTCGGCAGCCGGCTATGACAGCGAGGTCGTTGACAGCGACAGCTTGAGGCGGGCTATGTCATAGGTTAACTGGCCCACCCCCAACCATTCGGGTTCAACCGCTGTCGATCTCATCCATGGCCCCGCTGCTGATCTCCTCTGGCTCGCTGTCAACAATTTGCCATCCTACATCACCATCGAGCCCCTTTTGTCATTTCGGAAGGACACGTTCTATGGCGCTGGCTTGGGATCCACAGCTTCCAAGTCAGAGCTCATCGAAGGCGACCACGAGGAGGGCACCCTCTCCGGCTCTTCCAAGGGGAAAGAGCCCATCTGCTCTTCCAAGGGGAAAGCGCCCGTCTACGACATCAAGGAGGGCACCCTACAACCATGCTCTTCCAAGGGGAAGGAGCCCATCTGCGACAACATTGAGCGCATCCAGGGTCCGTGCTCTTCCCACGGGAGCGAGCCCATCTGTGACAAGTGAGGAAACCCATGATTTGTTTTGCCATGCCTCTTCACAGGGTAAACCCATGATTTGTTTTGTCGAGTCCCTTTTGTAGTGTAGTGAGAATATGTCCGGTTTTAATTGCTATATCTGGTTGTTGGTAGTATGCCTTGTTTATTTCAGTTGTTCATGTCGGATCACGGGTTTCGGCAGACCCTTAAGGTTCGAACTTTGGGGTGCGCGTGGAGATTCTGCCCTCTACCTCACCGTCTCGCAAAGAACTAACTGCTGAAAGAACGACACAAGAGACACAGGGTTTATACTGGTTCGGGCCACCGATGTGGTGTAATACCCTACTCCAGTGTGTGGTGGGTGGATTGCCTATTGGGCTGATGAAGAAGAACAGTACAAGGAAGAACAGCCTTGCGAGGGTCTGTTCTTGGCTAGGGGATGAACTGCTGGGGGAGTTCAACCGCCCTTCTCTATCTCTACTTGTTCTCTGCTTGCTCTGAATACTCCTCGATCTCTCGATGTCAAGATGCCCCTACCCTGGGGGTGGCTAGTCCTATTTATAGGCAAAGGCCCTGGGCCTCTTCCCAAATATTTGAGCGGGAAGGGCGCCAACAATTGGCCAATTTGAAGGGGAACATCTAGTACACTTATCCTGACTAAAGTCGGTCTTCACTTGCCAAAGGCCCTGTGGTGACGCCGTTCCGGGCTCCATGGTGACCTCTTTCCCACCGTTGGACTGGTCTTGGTCTTGTTGCACCGAAATGGGTGCCTTTGCTTGATCCTCTCGCCTGCGCTTGCCCCCTTTGCACCAAAGAGGAAAGGGGGGGCGGACACTGCGCGGCCTGGCGCCCGCCTGGCATCCTCTATCGTCACGGCTTGCGTCATGGGCACGTCGCGAGGCACCCCTCCTTGATCTCTCCGCCTCCCCGTGAGCCAGCCTGAGGAGGCCGTGCTTGAGGAAGCGCCGTGTCGTCCGCCTCGCGAGGGTCTTGAGCCTTATGTTGATGAAGATGGGTCGCGCTGGGCCCCCATTCGAGCCATGCCGCAGGCCGCAGGCAGGCAAGTCTGGGGACCCCCGTTCCCAGAACGCCGACAGTAGCCCCCGGGCCCAAGGCGCGCATGGACTTGGCCGTGCCGAGGGGCGAAAGGGCAAGGGCGAAGCGCCGCAGGCCCTAACAGCCTGCGGCCTTGGGCGCCGCGTGGAGGTTGATTGGACGTGGGTGCTTTCGCAACTGCGCGGGTTTTTAAAGGCGTGGCATCCGCTCCGGCTTTGCTCTTCTCCTTCTCCAGCCGCTGCTCAGATCCCCTTTCTTGCGCCTCTCCTCCCTTCCTCCAAGCTTCTAGATCTGCTCCACCTGCTTGTCCCAGGTAGTCATGGCGCCTCGCCAGGCCCCGGCTGAAGCTTGGTTCTCGCCTGCCTTGGACTTGCCCAACGTGTCGGAGGAGAGCCTCGCCCGACTGCACCGGATGGCGGCGGCGCAGGCATCAACGGGGCGCGGGTGTTCAAGGTTGGCTCCACCACCCCTGTGGGCCAAGGGAGCACCTTCTATCCTCTCTTCGTAAGCTCCATTACTGTGGGCTTGGTGCCCCCTTTCTCTGAGTTCTTCCTTTCCGTCCTCCGCCATTACAACTTGCAAGCCTTGCATCTCCACCCCAACTCCGTCCTTCTCCTGGCGATCTTCGCCTACTACTGCGAGGCTCATGTGGGGGTGCAGCCTTCAGTGGCCTTGCTGCGCCACTATTTCTACCTCCGGACTTCCCGTGGTTCTCCTTCCGCGTGCGCGAGCTTCGTTGCGTGTGGCAGTGCCATGGCCATTTCGAATCCGGGGAAGAGGATCGAGGGCTTCCAGAGCAAGTGGGTTTTGGTAGACTTCGGGCGCATCCACCCTCGGTTGGTCCTTCCTACGGAGCAGCCCGTGAGCTCGAGCGACTGGTGCCGAGCGGAGCTCACGGATCCCCGCGTGAAGTCGATGTTGGCGAAGATGGACGCTGACTTGAAGCCGGCCAACATGGCGGCGACGAAGCTGACCGGGGCGTCGCCGCTGAGGGAGTTCCTGGAGCACCAACTGGCTCCACTTCGGCAATACTCTCCCCCAATGTGGAGGCCTCATCCGAGCCCCGCAGCTGTGGGCGAAGAGGATGTGACTGCGGTTCTCCAATCCCTGGTCGGGGGCGAGGTAGCAAGGCTGGAGGGCGCGCCTTCGCCCCTGTTCCTTCGCGACAATTGGGAGCAAGTGGTGAAGTCCATGCCCGTCTTCAACGGGGACGGGCTCGTGCCCGTGGTGGCTCCCGAGGGACCGGTGGATGTGTCTTCCGGCGACTCCAGTGGAGATGGGGGCGAGGAGGAGCATGAGGCAGGCTTTGACTCCGAGGCGACTGACGAGGAGTCTAGGGCTCCTCCTCCCCAGCGCAAGCCCCGCGCTCTCCGCCTTCCGCTGAGCGATGATGATGACGACGACGATGTGCTGGGCAGCGGGAGCTCACCCCCGGTCCTGAAGAAGGGCAGGACCGGGTTGATTCCTCGCGGGTCCGCCCTGACTCCGGGGCGAACCGCTGACGCGCCTTCTGCTTCCGAGGTCGACCCTTCCAGCCGGCTCTCAGGCTTAAAGTTTGGCAGGAGGCAGCTGGAGCTTTCTGGCAGCGACCCGTAAGTGCTTGACCCTTGATCCTTGGTTTCTTGTTCTGCCGACGAGGCTTGACGATTACTTCTCTTGAGTAGGCTGGCGCCCACGACGAAGAAGCTGGAGGGAGCTCCTGAGGCCCCAACTACGGCGACGCCTCTGCCTGCAGGGGAGGGCGACCGTGACACACGGGCTTCTCCTGCCCACTCGTCCTTGCGGGGCTTGGCTGAGATGGCCGGGGCGTCAGCCCCCATGGCTCAAATGACCTCTGAGGTGCCCTTGTCTGGCGCCGCTCCTACGGCTCGGGAGGCGCAGCGGACCCCACCTCGGGACGCTGCGGCCTCGCCGCTGCTACCTTCTCCTCCCGTTCCACCGGCCGCTGCTTCCACGACCCCTCCTGCTGCCTTGGAGCGTACTGGTACTTCTTCACCTTCTTCTTCCATCCTGGAGCGGGCTGTTGCTGGACTGGACCGGCTGCGGCAGGATCTTCTAGGCGCCGACCCTCGCCTGGTGGCCGGGCGTCTGGAGATGGCCTCGGGGTGGATTCGCTCTGACGCCTCGATTCGGGCGGCGCTGGTTCAGGCTTCAACGGCCTATGACGGGGAGAGGGAGGCCACCCTCGAGGCGAAGGCTGCCCATGACGCGGCCCTGGGAGAGGCGGTTGGAATCCGCGGCCGTTGCAAGGAGCTGGAGGACGAGCTGCAAGGCTTGCGGGGCCAGCTTGCAGAGGAGACCCGCCTTCGCCAAGAGCAGGAGAAGGGGGTGAAGGCTCGCGAGGCGGCGCTCGAGGACCGGGAGGCGAAGCTCAGGAAGCGCCGCAGCCACCTAGGCGCGTTGAATAAGGAGCTGGAGGTGACGAAGGCCGAGCTGGACGCCAAGGCCTGGATCCTCGCCGAGGACCGCGTGGCCTTCACGGACATGGAGAAGGATGCCCGCGCTTCGCTGAAGACGCTTTACGAGAGCGGCCTGGATAGCCCGCTCGCTGGTGACGAGGACGGCCCCGCTAAGCTGCTTCCCTTCTTGGTGAAGGCTCTTGGAGACGTCGCCCTTGGCCTCGCCCCCACGGCTGAGGCCGCGGCGCGTGTCCTGTCTTCTGCCGCGCTGACGTGGGTCTTCGCCCACGTCTACCTTCGCGATCCCAGCGCCGACCTCGATAGCCTACTGGAGCCGGTGAGCGGCGAGGGCGCCGCCGCCGCTGTCGAAGCCATGAAGGGGCGCGCGGAGGCGCTGCTAGGGAAGTTCCGGGCCTTCAGCACCAAGCCAAAGCGAGGCGCTGCCGGCCCCGCTGCTCCACAAGGCGAAGCCACTCCACGCAACTCCACCGCCGACAAGTGACTTCGCTATCGTTCCCGTTCTTCTTTCGATTCCTGCACACGCACGACGCCTCGGGGAGGCATTTAAATTTGCGTTTGGTACTGAGGCGACAGTATGGGTTGTAATATTTTCTTTTAAGTTCCTTGAATTTTATGTTCTTCTTCCCTACTTGCTTGTGTTCTACGCCGGCGGAGCCCGGTCCCGCGCATGCCTCACCCAGCATCAGCTCCGACCGGAAACCAGGACGGGACCAAAGGAGTGAGGGGCCACGTGACAAGTTAGGCTCCTGAGTCGCGATGCTCAGGAGTCCCCCTTGGCGCACGAACAACAAGTAGGGAAGTGCGATGTAGGTGTGTCTTCCGTTCAACGTCTGCAGAGCCCGACTCCGCGCGTACCTCACCCAGCATAGCCTTTTGGAACTAAGGAGTGAGGGGCCACGGAGCCAGTTAGGATCCTGAGTCGCGATGCTCAGGAGTCCCCCTTGACGCGCAAACAGCTGGCGATGAGATGAGATGTAGGCGGGGCTACCGTTCTATGTCTGCAGAACCCGGCCCCGCGCGTACCTCATCCAGCATAGCCTTTCGGAACTAAGGAGTGAGGGGCTACGGAGCCAGTTAGGCTCCTGAGTCGCGATGCTCAGGAGTCCCCCTTGACGTGCAAACGGCCTTCATACCTTGGCTCCGCTCGGGGAGAGACGCGTGACGAACCAGGCCCGAGGGGCCTGGCTGGGCGGCGTACGTCTGGGCGTGACCCAGTCGTAGCCCCCGTGACTAGCCCCCTCGCGCGGCGCTCCCGGGGGGAGGCGTTGCGATGAGGCCAGCCACTGAGCTCTGGGCTCCCTGAGGTTGACGCAGCCCGGAGGCCACCCTTAGTTGTTTATCACCAGCGCGGAGCATAGCGCTTCCGTCTGTGTACCGGCATAGCCGCTCCTCGGCAGTGTCGTCAGCCAGCGCGGAGCATGGTGCTTCCACTAGCACCTGGGAGGGGGCTCCCCTCCGGGAGGAGCCCCCGGGGCGTGTACAGCCCCGCCTGACACGTGGCTGGCACGGTAGGGCTAGGTGAGGTGTATCTGGGCACCCGTGAGCCAGCGCGGGACTCACGAGGCCCTACCTCTAGGCGGGTTGCGCCTGGCACTGGGTTGTATGTTGAGATGTGTTCCTGCAAAATCTGGTTAGATGCCGGCATTCTACGTCCTCGGGTCCCGGCCGTCGAGCTTGTCTCAGCAGTCGCTGGTATGCCAGGTCGCGATGCCGTGGACAAGGCCAGAGGGTGAGGGCTAGAGAGCCAGTAAGAGCCCTGAGTCGCGATGCTCAGGCACCACCCCTTTAACGTGCAAGTGGTCGACATGGAGAAGAAAAGGTGCCGTGGACGGCATCAAGTAATCAAGCATGATAGGCGAATGCATAATTGGAAATAAACGCGGAGGGGATACACGCCGCTGGGCCTAGCCCGAGTGGCTTGGGGATGATGCAGCCCGAGGGGCGCCCCCAGCAAAGCAAGCTAATGACTGAGGAGATAAAAAGGGATACATGCCACAGGGACGGACCCACGCGGCCTGGGAGTGACGCAACCCTGGGAGGGCGCTCCCAGATGGGAATGAAACTCGAAAGATGTCTCCTGAAGATGTCGTCGGCAAAGTGGTGTTGGTGCAGCAGACTCGGTAGGCTGCGGAAGTCGATCGTCACGAGCCCCCTGGCCCTGGGGCCTCAGGAGGATCCGGAGGCACTGGCGGGTCCTCGTGAGCTGTCTCCATCTCTGCCGGGGCCGCTGAACGCCTGTCTTCTTGAGCCTCCAAGATGCCCCTCATGAGGCACTGTCATGCCGCAGCCATGCTCGGCAGGCCGTAAGGCATGCGAACATAGCTGTGGGGTGGTCCTCCGCAGCGCCCCACTTGTGAGGGCCAGAGGCGCTCCGTCGTGGCGATCCGATTGAGCCCTGGCACGTCGACGCAGATGCGCAGCCCACCATCCTGGCCTGGATGTGGAGCCACAACTGGCGGACAACGGCAACCTCTCATGATCCTTGACTCCTGTAGTTCTTGAATGGCCTCGTTAACGAACTCCTGCTGGTCTGACCTTCCTTGCCTGGCTCCTTCTCGAGTGAACCGTGCTTCAAAGCACGACTCCACATGGTGCCCAAGCGCCTCCCTCGTGACCCTGGCAAGGTCGGTGGCCCTCCAGGTGAGAGCCCCTGAGCCCTGCCTGAGGAAGGCGCCGGGCGCGCTTTCCTATGCGACGGAAGGAGGGCCCCCCTGGGCAGACACGGGCCCTGTAGGGCCTTCTTCCTGAGTGACTGAGCTTGATGACGTCTTCTTCTTCTTGGGGGTGGTCTCAGGAAGGCTCCTGCTTCTGTGGTCTGGGTCTTCTAGCGACGCGGCCCGAAAGGCTCGCTCCAGGGAACACACTGCATCTTTCTCTTCACAGGGCACCGTGATGACGCCGCCACTTCCTGGCATCTTGAGAACTTTGTAGCCATGGTGAGTCACAGCCATGAACTTGGCCAATGCTGGGTACCCGATGATGGCTTCGTACAGCAGGCGGATGTGGGCGATGTCGAAGTCGATGAGCTCGGTGCGGTAGTTGCGGCGGGCCCCGAAGGTGACAGGGAGGCGAACCTGCCCGATCGGGACGGTGGAACCATCGGTGACTCCGGAGAAAGGCTTGGTTTGCTGAAGCTGGTCATAGGGCACTTGGAGGTTGTTGAATGTTTCCACAAACAAGACGTTGAGTCCTGCCCCACCGTCGATGAGGGTCTTGGTGACCAGAACGTTGCTGATGACTGGGAAGCAAAGCATTGGGAGGACTCCGGCTGTGGCCGCGCACTTGAGCTGGTCTGCTGAACTGAACGTGATGGTGCAGGCCGACCACCTGAAGGGACGCGTTGCTTCAAGCCTGGGGAGAACTGCATTCACTTCGCGAGCAAACTGCTTGAAGATACATTGAGAGGCTGGGGCTTGAGCTCCGCCCAGGATGCAGGCGATGGCGCGAGCCTCCTGGAAGCCCCCAGCCTCCTCGTCTTGGTGGCGGTCTTCATTCCTTCGTGGCTGAGGCGGCAACGGCGGCAGGCCTGGGTTGCCATGAGGGCGATCCTCACGAGGCTGGTCCCTCCAGTCCCCCTCGCGAGGCGGGTCACGCCAGTGGTCTTCGCGAGGTTGGTCACGCCAGCCTGGACGTGGGCCACGGTCTTCCGAGCGTCCCGGGTTCCTTCCTCCTCCTCGGCCGTAGCCCCGGTCAGCACAGTCAGGGCGTCGGTTGACTCTTCCTTCTCGCACGGCGCGGAGTTCTTGGCATTCGTTGGTGTTGTGGGCGTGGAGGTCATGGTACACACAGTACCTGCTGCCCCTGGAGGATTCGGGCAGATCCTTGTCCCGCTTGGTGTCCGGCTCTGCCGCGAGCACGGCAGCCCCCTTGCGCTTCACGTCCTTAGCCTTGGGCTTCTTTTCTTCTGGGTCTGCGGCAGGCAGCTCGAGGAGGGAGAGGCGTCCCTCCTCAGCCCTGGCGCACTTGGTCGCCAAGTTGAACAGCTCTAGGGAGGTGCAGAGGTCTTCATGCATCGCCAACTCCTCCTTCATCTTGACGTCGCGCACGCCGTCGGAGAAGGCTGAAATGATGGCTTCCTCGGACACCCTGGGGATCTTGAGGCGCGCACTGTTGAAGCGCTGGATGTACTTTTGCAGGGTCTCCCCAGGTTGCTGCTTGATGCGGCGCATGTCGCTCACGGCGGGAGGCCGGTCGCGAGTACCTTGGAAGTTGGCGATGAAGCGAGTACGCATCTGGTCCCAGGAGGAGATCGTGCCCGGGGCCAGGTTCAGGAGCCAAGTGCGAGCACCTTCCTTCAGCGCCATGGGGAACCAGTTTGCCATGACCTTTTCGTCCCCGCTGGCAGCCTCGATCCCCAGCTCATAGAGCTGGAGGAACTCTGTGGGATCAGTCGTGCCATCGTAGCGAGGGGGCAGGTCCGGCTTGAACTTGCCGGGCCATGCGACGCTGCGCAGCTCGGTGGTGTAGGCGCGGCAGCCCGCGGTGGCCGCGGGGGGTTTTGGTTGAGGGAGAGCTTGGCCTTGCGGGTCCCCTTGCGCTACTGCTGGGAGCAGCACGGGGTCTTGGCGTGCCGAAGATGGGAGCGCCCAGGCGGCTTCTTGCGGTCGTGGGACTTCTTGGCAGCTCCATTCCTGCTGGGCCGGTGCTTGGCGGAGCGGGTTCCGCCCAGGAGCCGTGCGCCTTGGGGCCATGGCATCTTCTTGGAGAGGAGGCGGCTGGAACACCCCCGGAGCTTCGTTGCCCACGCGGGGCGGAGTGCGGCGCAGCGGTGCGAACGGCGCGGGAGAGCCCCCTGCGGCGCGGACAAGCTTGGCGACGCAGTCAAGCCACTCCTCGTAGACATCGTCGACGGGGCGGTAGCGCAGGAGCTCGTTCACCGTGATGAGCGCAGCTCGAGCCTCCAAGGGCGCGCGAAGCGCGCGGGACGAAGAGCCGGCTGGGGTGAGCGACGGAGTAGCGGTGCGGCCGTCTTGCCGCACGGACGGGTGCTGAGAGGATGCCTGCTGCTCGTTCCCCACCGGGCCGGTGGCGGCGTTGATGGCGGGCGACGGAGAACGACGAGGACTCCCACCGACGGGGGCCGTCTGGACGACACGGGAAGCGATGGTGGCCCGGCGCTCGGCGCGGGCCCGACGGGCGTCAGACATGGATGCGATGGTCGGAGGAGAACGGAGCGGTGGAAGACAGATTCCGGCGCACCCCTACCTGGCGCGCCAAATGTCGGATCACGGGTTCCGGCAGACCCTTAAGGTTCGAACTCTGGGGTGCGCGCGGAGATTCTGCCCTCTACCTCACCGTCTCGTAAAGAACTAACTGCTGAAAGAACGACACAAGAGACATAGGGTTTATACTGGTTCGGGCCACCGATGTGGTGTAATACCCTACTCCAGTGTGTGGTGGGTGGATTGCCTCTTGTGCTGATGAAGAAGAACAGTACAAGGAAGAACAGCCTCGCGATGGTCTGTTCTTGGCTAGGGGATGAACTGCTGGGGGAGTTCAACTGCCCTTCTCTATCTCTACTTGTTCTCTGCTTGCTCTAAATACTCCTCGATCTCTCGATGTCAAGATGCCCCTACCCTGGGGGTGGCTAGTCCTATTTATAGGCAAAGGCCCTGGGCCTCTTCCCAAATATTTGAGCGGGAAGGGTGCCAACAATTGGCCAATTTGAAGGGGAACATCTAGTACACTTATCCTGACTAAAGTCGGTCTTCGCCTGCCAAAGGCCCTGTGGTGACGCCGTTCCGGGCTCCATGGTGACCTCTTTCCCACCGTTGGACTGGTCTTGGTCTTGTTGCACCGAAATGGGTGCCTTTGCTTGATCTCTCGCCTGCGCTTGCCCCCTTTGCACCAAAGAGGAAAGGGGGGGACACTGCGCGGCCTGGCACCTGCCTGGCACCCTCGATCGTCACGGCTTGCGTCATGGGCACCTCGCGAGGCACCCCGCCTTGATCTCTCCGCCTCCTCGTGAGCCAACCTGAGGAGGCCGTGCTTGAGGAAGCGCCGTGTCGTCCGCCTCGCGAGGCTTGGCCCCTCGCGAGGGTCTTGAGCCTTGTGTTGATGAAGATGGGCCGCGCTGGGCCCCCATTCGGGCCATGCCGCAGGCCGCAGGCAGGCAAGTCTGGGGACCCCCGTTCCCAGAACGCTGACAGTTCACAATGTGATGCTCTATATGCAATTATTTAGTGTGCAGTACATTTCATCAATCCAGTTTTAAACACACCGATAGGAATGCATATATTTGCTTGTTGTTAAGCCTGTTATAGCTAGCATATGCCTCTTTTAAAGTTTTTTGATTGTTCGATTGTTTGTAGTTAGCATATGTCTAGTTTCAAATGCTATCTTTGGTTGTTCGTAGTATGCCTTGTTTATTGCAGTTATTCACAACGTGATGTTATATATGTGCAAGTATGAACTATGCAGTTCAATTTCATCACTACCAGTTTCAACAATACCACTATGAATGACTACATTGTGTTGCTGCATCTTGTAGTTAACACGCCTTTCCATTTTTGTTTAACAATAACCAGTGTACTTAGACCGACATAATACCAGTTTGAATGACTATGTTTTCTTGTTGTTAAATGTTAGGCCTGTTGCAGTTAACACACCCTTCCACTTGTTTTGCTTTACTAGCGTGCTTAAACCTGCACACTGAAGCTATCTTTTGGAGATTATTTTGTCTGCCATGGATAATTTTGGTTGATGTTTAGCCTGCTGTGCTTAACATGCTTCTTGATGTACCTACACATGACAATTTTGGGAACGACTGCTGTTTTCCATTGAGGTTAGTTTCATCCCATGGCTTATATATGCTCACTATTCAGGATATCGGTAGCTGGTACCATATAGGCCGGGGGCTGATAAGGGACTAATCGGTGAATCGGACTTTTAACTGAATATATCTACAACCCATTTATCGTTAGGTTAACTAGGGCCATATGTAATATATCTGAGGCTACATAGCAACATGCACTGTACTTAATGTCTAAATATGCAATCCTAGGCTACATAGCGACAAGGAAGAGTGTTACATTAATGTTCTAATGATGTCTAGATATACGTAGAAGAGTAGCAGCAACAACAACACAACCCTGTTAATTTGGATACTCAACTTAGTTAGAGGTTAGAGTTAGTTTCTAGTTCATGACTAACCCTGAACTAACTCCATCCAAAGAGTTGTTTGGATGGCAGGGTTAGATTGACAATAAATGCACTAGCAGAACTAGCTCCAATTAGCACATCTTGGGTTGGATAGTTTTTTAGGGTGGGTTATAGATGCAACTAGCTCAAGCTAGCCCTCATGTTTAGATATACTTTAGATCTATTTGAGCCCGAACTAGCTCAAACTAACTGTCATCCATGGATACAGCAGCAGCTAATCAACCGATAATTTGTAAGAATGCACTAAACTCCTTCTGGCCAATAATATAAGATGTTAATTCATCTAATATGGGAGTATATTGGATGTTATAAGATATTATAAAAGAGTGTTGTACTACATCATTGTGCAATTGCTGTTTAGATTCTAATATTAACTTGGTGCTTTTTGGTACATATGTCATTGGTAAAGATCCGCGCTTCGACCCTTTCTGCGTATGGGGCAATGAGATATTGATGAACCAACATCAAGTGAGGAAGTTGATAAATATTGTTAGTAAAATGGGTCCAAAGATGGCAATTAAACTATTTGTTTACACTTTATCCAAGACAACAGCGAACTGCAGGATGGTAAGTAAGAACTCTGCAGCCTTCTTTTTACTGCCCATAATGAGTTGTGTTAGGTGACAATGTCTGAATCTTTTCCCTTAGCAGTGGTTGCCAAAGCAGTTTACTCAAGATTAGCTCTCAAACTACATGATTGGTGGGCATGCAAAGGTTAAAGTATTTCTACTAGAACACGATGATTATCTAGATATTTTCATGAAGACCGTGAAGGATGGGCGGTCGACCATCACAAGGGGTTGGACTAGAGACATGCGTGCCTTCTGCATGGAGGAGGGCACAATATGGGCATTCTGCTTCACCTTGTTCAGCAACCATAATGTATTTCGCCTCTTTCTTTACCGTCTTTAATAGTACAAGTATACAACTGTGGTTCATCATTCTTTATTTGGTTCTTATGTAATTCTTGAACATATGTACCTATGAATCGAATAGTGCATTGGTTGTTTGAACCTGATGGATATGAATAAAGCTGTAGCATACATTCAAATTCAATTTCAAATCCGGTACAATTTGAAATTGCAGCAATTAAATTACGGTGAAATTACGCCCTCCAGGTCGTTACGACACACACGGTTAGTAAAACACAAACGTCTGCGATATACACCATAATTCAAGACGGTTCACAGTGAGCAAATGTGTGCAAGCATGCACACAGTTGCCGTTTGCAAAGCGTGTGCGATGCCAGACAATATCACAAACGGTGTGGGCAAACTAAACGTTTGTGTTAGTTGCCTTATTGTACACAATTCACAACCATGAACTGTTTCTGATGAAGTATGCATTGTAAATGTTCACCACAGAATAGCGTGTGCGATAGTTGTCGTGTACGACAATGTTATGACGGTCCGACATTTCGTAATCCTGTCCGAAACTCGTACGACGATTAGCTAATCTTCTTAATAGTGAACCGTTTGTGATGGGACACGCATCATACACGTTCTATAATAGTGAACCGTTTGGGATGGGCCACGCATCATAAACGTAGCACCACATAATACCGACTGCGATGGTAATGTGAGCAGAAACGAGTAGGAGTACTGTAGGGTCCCTATCCCTGACGGTTTCTGGGTCGTGTGGGAAGGACCCCCTATTGCTGTCACTCACTAGACGACGGTTCCAAATGTCATCGCGGAAAGGTGTTAAAAACCATTTGTATAGCACCGACGCATACCCGTGGTGGATGACAATTTACGTTCAACTCTTCCCACGAGCGGCATTAAATCAGACACTGTCGGCTTGGTGGTGCCCATCGGTAGGCTAAGGTAGGTGAACGTCATGGTTCCCACCGTGCACAGAAAGATATCTTCCATTTCTTGTGCTTCCACTTGGCTGAGATTAATTGGGACACGAGTGGATTTGTAAAAATTAATTTTGAGGCCAATCGAATCTGCATAGTCAAGTAGGATTTGTTTCATGCATAGAGCTTGTTGTCGACATGCTTTCATGGTGATGATCGTGTCTTCCGCATATTGTATCATCGAGAACTGTTGATTACCAATGGGTGGAATCAGGAAACTGATTTTCCGCTTGCACATGGCATCATTTATTGCGGCTTGTAGTAGGTCTGCAGCCAAGACGAATATATGCGGCGGCAGAGGATCTCCTTGAGGCACTCGTTTCCGGTAATGAAATTGGCGACCAGGGACCCCGTTGAGAAGCACCGATGATTTTGCTGGTTGAAAGATACATTTAATCCACGAAATCCATCTATAATTGAAGCACATGGCCTGCAATATGTCAATCATCATAGAGTGTTCTATTGTATCGAAGGAGTTGAAAAAAAAATCAAGTTTCAGGATAAACGATTTCACCCCCGATGCTTGGCATTGGTGGATGTACTCGAAAGACCACGCTAGGCAGTCTTGGATGGTCCTTCCCCTCAGGAATCCATACTGGTTTTTGTGAATAATCTTGGGTATTAATATTTGTAGCCGGTTTGCCAAGATTTTTGTGATGATTTTAAGACAGCAATTGAACAAAGTAATGGGCCAGTAATCATTTGGGGACTCTAGAGAAGTTATTTTGGGAATCAATGTGATATAGCCATAGTTGATGCTTTCAATATCAAGTTCACCTATATATAAATCATTACATAGTTGGTAGATATCATCTTTTATGATGTGCCAGCATGACTTAATAAATTGGCCGGAGAATCCATCAGGCCCCGGTGCTCTATCGGTCAGCATATGTTTTATAACATTGTCGATATCCTCATTAGTGAAGGGCAGTGTCAAATCATCAGGCTCACCAGATTTGTTGATGATCGATGAAAGGTCGAACTTCTGGTTTGGAGATGAGGAGTGCCCAAGTCTTTCTTTGGAAGCAGTAAAGAGAACGACCTCTTTACCTGCATGATCGACCACTTCAGACCCATCCGATGTCTTTAAACATGCAATGGAATTGTTAAGATATCTATCTGTGGCCATTTTGTGAATAAATTTTGTGTTTTCATCACCGAACTTGCAAACCGGATGGTGCACCTCTTCCTCCAGTATTGGTTCTGAAAATCAAGAAGCTTCTGAGTGTGTTTTTTCAAGATTTTCCTGAAGTTGTTTTGGGGACCATCAGTGGTCTTAGGTTTTCAATTTCATCCAGTTCGTAGATAGCTCTTTGGGAGTTTTGCAATAGTATTTTCAGTCTGGAAAGGCTTGCTCCATTTTTTGAGTGTGTATCTAAGTCTCTTTAATTTCTGGTAGATACGGGCAACGCTGTTGGGCTGGTGGCTGGGTTTGCCCAGCATTGTTTAACCACCTCTTGAAAACCATGGCGATGAGTCCAATATGATTCAAATTGAAAGATCCTACTCGCTAGGATAGAAGTTTGAATAGAGATTGAGCAAGGGGTGTGGTCAGAAATCATTTTTGCTAGTGTAGTAACCATGGTATTGGGGAACGAACTCGTCCTGTGGTTTGAGGTGAAGAACCAATCGAGTTTTTCCAATAATGGATCTGTTTGCATATTACTCCAGGTGTACAATCTCCCCTTGATCGAAATTCAACTAGGCATTGTTCTCGGATGAGTTCGTTGAATTTTAGCATGTCGTTGTGATCTCCTCCAGGTTTATTAAGATCATCGGGGGATCGTATGTAATTAAAATCGCTGAGAAGTAACTAGTCTTCATCATCTCGAATATTTAGATCGAATAACCAATCAGTATAAACAACACGGTCATCACCCTCACATGACCCGTAAATATTAACCAAATTCGGAGAATCCCCAGATTGATTTGACTTGATGTTAATCATATGAGCAAAGAATTCCGAGGAAACAATAGTGCCAGTGAAGATTGAGCTATTCCAAATTGTAATAAGGCCACCAGAGGCCCCACGAGACAGGATAAAGGGATATCGATCAAATATTTTAGGGAAGAAGCTCTTATTAAAAGCAAGATAAAAAGTTGCTCGTTTGGTCTCTTGCAAGTAGATGACATCACAACCACTAGACTTGATACAACTACGAATAGCTAGAAATTTCTTATCGGAGTTGATGCCACGAACATTCCACGACCAAATATTCCAGTTTTTAGCATTCATTCAGAGAGACTTAGTTGCCTTCTGCAGCTCCTCCGGGCCCCTCCGCTTGTAGGATGGCAGCCGAGAGCTCCGACGCATCGATGCCACACATGTGCACCCCGGTCTGCTGGATGGTGCCGATGGCCGTAGGCTCTGAGATGTCCTTATTCTCCATGTCATTAGCTTTATGTTTAACAGTAACAATACTAGGTATAACACATGGGGCAACTTTGGATTTGACAGTGCGACATCCAGAGAAATTAGTCATCTTGGAACTGTCATATTTTGTTGTGCACTTGCTTCAAAGCAGGTTGGCGTCATTGACTGGAACCAACCGGATCGGCCTGCTATACTTGCGTTTGGGCTTGCCGGTGATGTGTTCGGCATGTTCTGGGAAAGCAGGCTGGTTCAGATCAAGTGTCAGCCTTGCACACTTGCTAGGGGGTGGCCCAAAGTTTCAGGTAGAAAGAAGATTGTTGCAGCAGCCCTGTTAAATGCCTCTGCCCAACTTCTCTTGGTGTTAACGATCCCTGGGCAATTTGACCAAAAAGTAGGCCAAGCAGAGTACGAAACACTTGACATGAAGAAAGCATTTAGTTGGGTACTCACAATCAGCGAGACTTCATTTTGTGTTTCTGCAGAGTTCATGTGGTTGTCAGTCGGAGCAAGAGGATTTGCCTTGTAGATGCAATACTTCATGAAAGACAGATCGACCATCACAGAGTTTGTTCCACCAGCAAAACACAAACGGATTTTTCATTACCACCCTCAGTTATGGCATCAACAGCTTGCTCCACGTCCAGTACATGGGGATTCCAGGGGTCCGAAACAGGTAGTTGAATAGGGATTTGTTGCCCGTTTATACCGTGATTTTCCTTATTTTGCCCCATATTTTTATTAACTACCCAAACAGATGTAGCTTTAGTATGCGTATATATATTGGGTATTGGCTTTGTCGCACTATTTTTTTGACAATCCAATAGCCTTTCTTCTTAAATTTATTAGGTCATGAGAAGCTAAGATGGCCAAGGAGATCGCAGAGTTTGCAGCATGGGTCGTCTGTGCATGAGGTCTTTAGATGGCCCAACCCGAGGCACAACGTGCATTTTTTTGTTTTTTCTTTGAGAACCATACCTTCTTGGTAGTATTGACCATATATGGGGAGATAAAATTTTCTGTTTCCTTATAACAGTTCTCACAAAAGTGCCCAATAGAAATGCAAACTTTGCATATAGTACCTGGGCAAGACGTTGCATGGTGTCCTGGACGGTAGCATGCACAACAATGATGAACAAGATCATATATCTCCATAGATGGTGGCACCGACATAAGATTTAAAGATGCCTTAATTTCTTCATCAGAATATCCTTCTTGATGGAGGTCCAAGATACTATCCAGGGCAGTTTTCGATAATGATTTCCAGTAATTCCGCCTAAATCTGGGCCCTTCAAATTTGAAAGAATGCCGAAATTCCGCTGATGGTTGGACTGGGAGAACGAACTTGCCAAACAAAAACACATCTTTTGTTTTTGTTTTCATTTTTGTTGAATTGTTTGCTTGTTTTGATGAATCTATACATTCTATTGGGGGGTATAAGTTATGGCAAACTTAGAATACAGTAGGTATTATGCAATAATGTATGGGTTTACAATAGTACCTAAAGTTTAAGATTTGCTTGTTATACTAACGGATCTCACGAGTCTTCTGTTGAGTTTTGTGTGCTGAAGTTTTCAAGTTTTGAGTGAGAACGCGATGGATAAAGGAATAAGGACTGGCAAGACCCTAAGCTTGGGGATGCACAATGAACCCCAAGGTAATATTCAAGGACACCCAAGATTCTAAGCTTGGGGATGCCCCGGATGGCATCCCCTCTTTCTTCTACCAAGCATCGGTAAATTACTTAGAGCTATATTTTTATTCATCACATGACATGAGTTTTGCTTGGAGCATCGTGTATTATATGAGTCTTTGCTTTTTTTCTTTTTAGTTTTCCACAATCATCTTTGCTGGGCACACCATTTTGAGAGGGACACACATTATTCATGATTTGTTAGAATAGTCTTCGTGCTTCACTTATATCTTTTGATCTAGGCAGGTGCTCTAGTGCTTCACTTATATCTTTTAGAGCACGACGGTGGTTATATTTTAAATAAAAAGTTGCACTCTCATGATTCGCTTATGTCACTTTGAGATTTTGATAATAGTAATGGAAATTAGCACGGGTTATGAATTTGGTTCTAATATGATAGGTATTCAAGAGGGATACAATAAAATAATTCTTGTAGATCATTGAATATGATAAGTTTGATTCCTTGCAATAGTTTTGTGATATAAATATAGTAATATGTGGGAGGTACTAGTGAATGATAGTGGTTTAGTAAGAATATTGGTGTTAAGGTTTGTGATTCCCGAAGCATGCAGGTATGGTCTCTCGTTATGCCAAGAAGTTGGACCATGATTTATTATTGAGTTACTTCCTTTCCATGAATGTCGGGGGGGGGGGGGATGGTTAACTCCTACCAACCTCTCGCCTAGGATCATGCGTAGTAGTACTTTTCTTCCAGGGCTAATAAACTTTTGCAATAAGTATGTGAGTTCTTTATGACTAATGTGAGTCCATGGCTTATACACACTCTTAGCTTTCCACCAATTGGTAGCCCCTCTGGTAACGTGCATTGCCCTTTCTCACCTCGAGATGTGGTGCAAACTTCGCCGGTGCATCTGAACCCCGTTATATAATATGCTCTATCACACATAAACCTCCTTATATCTTCCTAAAAAAAGCCGCCATACCTACGAATCATGGCATTTCCATAGCCATTTTAAGATATATTGCCATGCAACTTCCACCACTCCGTTATTATGACACGCACCATCAATGTCATATTGCTTTGCATGATCATATAGCCGACACAGTATTTGTGGCTCAACCACCGTTCACCATGTTTTTTACATGTTATGTGTGGGACTGGGGGTACCCACGCCCGTCTGCCTGCAGCCCAGGGCGCGACACGTGCCTTCGGCTGGCGGGTGGCCCACCTCTGGACTTCATAAGCAAGACCCTCACGAGGCCCCCGTCTCGCGAGGAGTACGTCAGCAGGTGCCCTAGGTGGAGTCGCGGCGCCACCGGGAGCCTCGCAAGGCAGCCTCCCGAGGCCCTTCACGGGGGTGGGCAAGTGATACGTCTCCAACGTATCTATAATTTATGAAGTATTCATGCTATTATATTATCCATCTTAGATGTTTTATATGCATTTATATGATATTTTATATGATTTTTGGGACTAACTTAATAACCTAGAGCCCAATGCCAGAATCAGTTTTTTCCTTGTTTTTGAGTATCGCAGAAGAGGAATACCAAACGGAGTCCAATTGATGTGCCAATTTTTGATGATTTTTTATGGACCAAAAGAAGCCCCGGAGTAAAAGAGTTGGGCCAGAAGAGTCCCGGGCTGTCCACGAGGGTGGGGGCCATGCCCACCCCCCTGGGCATGGGCCCCTATCTCGTGGACAACTCAGAGACCGCCCCCCCTGACGTGAGACCTATGCCAAAAAATCCTATAAATACAGAAACCTCCAAAAAATAACCTAGATCGGAAGTTCCGCCGCCGCAAGCCTCTGTAGCCACGAGAAATCAATCTAGGCCCTCTGTGGCACCCTGCCGAAGGGGGCCATCATCACCGGAGGCCATGGAGGAGGATCCCGGAGGGGCCATCATCACCATGAAGGCCAAGGACCAGAGGGAGAACCTCTCCCCATCAAGGGGGGAGGCCATGGAGGAGGAAGCACAAGGGGGAGAACCTCTCTTCCTCTCTCTCGATGGCGCCGGAGTGCCATCGGGAGGGGAATCATCGCCGCGGTGATCGTCTTCATCAACATCACCATCATCATCACCATCCTCATCTCTTTTACGCGATCCACTCTCCCGCACCCCGCTGTAATCCCTACTTGAACATGGTGCTTTATGCCACATATTATGATCCAATGATGTGTTGCCATCTTATGATGTTTTGAGTAGATATCTTTTGTCCTTGGGTTGATTGATGATCTAGATTGTATGAGTTGTATGTTTTATTTTGGTGCTGTCCTATGGTGCCCTCCGTGTCACGCAAGCGTGAGGGATCCCTGCTGTAGGGTGTTGCAATATGTCCATGGTTTACTTATTGTCTGCGTTGCTTGAGTGACAGAAGCATAAACACGGATAAGTGAGTCACGGCGTATGGGATAAAGGGGACTTGATGCTTTAATGCTATGGTTGGGTTTTACCTTAATGATCTTTAGTAGTTGCGGATGCTTGCTAGAGTTCCAATCATAAGTGCATATGATCCAAGATGAGAAAGTATGTTAGCTTATGCCTCTCCCTCATATGAAATTGCAATAGTGATTACCGGTCTTGTTAACGATTGCCTAGGACAATTCCGCACACCGATCCATCATTATTCCACACTCGCTATTTATAATATTTAGTAATATATTCTAACTTTATGATAACCGCACCTACTTTTATATTTTAGCTCTCCGATATCATGCAAAGTTATCCTCTTCATACCCACAACGTAGTTTTATTTCTCGTTTCTAGTTGGAAGCAAACGTTCAGTGTACATAGAGTCGTATCAGTGGAAGATAGGAGTTGAGAGAATATTGATCTTACCTTTAGCTCCTTGTGGGTTTGACACTCCATACTTATCACTTCCACCATTGGGAATTGCTACGATGATTCCCTGCACTTGGGGATTATCAAGCTCTTTTTTGGCGCCGTTGCCGGGGAGCATTAGCGTGGGGTTGATATTCTCGTGTGTGCTTGTTTGCTTTCTTCACTAAGTAGATTTTGTTTTTCCTTTTTGTTTCTATTTACTTGTGGGTGAAACATACAAAAAAAATTAAGAATGAAAATACAAAAAAATTTACTTGCCTCTCATGCCTAAAAAGTTTTTCAATAAGAGAAGTGATTGGAAGGTTATGCATTAGAGAAGTGAGGGTCGACCTTGAACACTTGTGTTCATGCTCATGGAAACAATGTAAAAAATTTCATGGAAGCTTCTCTGAAAATAATTATCCCCTTGTATATATCCATTGTATTATAAAATTAATGTGCAAAGCTTTGGTTTTAGGATGATTAGATTGCTTGTTTACTATGTGCAGTACAAAAACATAAACTTTGTCTGTAGTGCATGAATTTACGTTTTTTACTGGAAAGTCAAATGGGTCTGAAACTTTTTGCACATTACTTCCGTACAAATTTTTTAAATTTTCATATTTATTTAGAATATTTTGGAGTTACAGAAGTATACTAAACTTCCAGATTACCACAGGCTGTCCTGTTTTTGACAGATTCTGTTTTGTATGTGTTGTTCGCTTATTTTGATGAATCTATGGGTAGTATTGGGGGGTATCAACCATGGTGACGTTTGAGTATAGTAGATAAAGTGCTAATAAGAAATTGGAATGAGTTTGCAATAGTACCTAAAGGTAGTGATTCGCTTTAGTATACTAACGGATCTCACAAAGTTTTTGTTAAGTTTTTGTGGATGAAGTGTTCAAAGAACGTGGAGTTACCGATGTGAAAAGAATAAAGAGAGGCAAGAGTTCAAGCTTGGGGATGCCCAAGGCACCCCAAGTAAATATTCAAAGGATACTCAAGCATCTAAGCTTGGGGATGCCCCGGTTGGCATCCCATCTTTCTTCTTCAACAATTATCGGTATACCTCGGTTTTTGTTTTGTTCACATGATTTGTGTCCTTTGTGTTTTTGTTTTTATTTAAGAACCATGCTAGTATGAGATGTAACTTAATCAATTTATAGAATGATTCATGTGCTTCACTTATATCTTTTGAGTATGACCTTATAGAATGCTCTTTGTGCTTCACTTAAATCTTTTGAGTATGGTTTTATAGAATGCTTCGTGTGCTTCACTTATATATTTTGAGCTTGGATATTGGTTAGTCTATATTAATTGTAGAATGCTCCATGAAGTTCAATTATATCTTTTGGAGTATGAATAATACTATCATCTAAAGCGGATTTGGAAGAGTGTCAACTTTAGGAATTAGTGATCCCACTATTCCGAATGAGAAGAATTTTGCTTATGCGGAGAGTAGAAAAATTTCTATGCTTATAGATCATGAAAAGAATGCTTTATGTGATGGTTATATTGTTGAATTCATTCATGATGCTACTGAAAGTTATTATGAGGGAGGAATATATGCTTGTAGGAGTTGCAATAATATAAAGTTTCCTCTCTATGTGCTTAAAGTTTTGAAGTTATACTTGTTTTGCCTTCCTATGCTAGTTGATTCTTGTTCCTACAAATTATGTGTTAAAAAAATCCCTAGGCATAGGAAGTGGGTTAGATTTAAATGTGCTAGTCATATTCTTAATGATGCTATCTTTATGTTTCAATTCTTATCTTTTATGTGAGCATCATTGAAATCGTCTTGCCTAGCTAAAAGGCATTAAAGAAAATCGCTTGTTGGGAGACAACCCAATACTTACACTTACTTTTTTTGTGTTTAAATGATTAATATACTGTAGTAATCATGTTATATAGGTTTTGTTTCAATAAAGTGCCAAGTAAGACCTTTGGGAAGACTTTGGTGAAAGTTAATGTGATCTTGCTGTAAAAAACATAAACTTTGCGCTCACGAGATTAGCTGTCATATTTTACAGAAGAGTGATCTTGAGTTGATTCCTTTTGCAGAAGATTAATATACAAATTCCTCGCGTACACCCATTTATTTCATAATTTTGGGAGTAGCATAAGTATGGTTGCTGTTCAGATCATTACAGACTGTTCTGTTTTTGACAGATTCTGTTTTCATTGCATAGTTTGCTTGCTTTCTAGTTTCTATGGCTTATATTCCTCAATATAAATTGTAGAAATGATATGGTACAGTAGGAATTGTGTGAGAACAATTATGAACCTTGTCTTTGACAGTACCAAAGTGAATGGTTCACTCTTTATCATACTAACCTATCTGACGAAGCTCCGTTAAGTTTTTTGCAATTGAAGTTTTCAGGCTTTGGGTGAGATATCGATATGAGGAGAATAAAGAGTGGAAAGACCCTAAGCTTGGGGATTCCCAAGGCACACCAAGGTAATATTCAAGGAATACTCAAGCGCCTAATCTTGGGGATGCCCCGGAAGGCATCCCCTCTTTCGTCTTCAAAACTATCGGTATACCTTACTCGGAGCTATATTTTTATTCGTCACATGATATGTGTTTTGCTTGGAGCGTGTTTTCAATTTTAATTGTTGTTTGAATAAAATCATTGGATCTAAAATCTTGAATGAAAAATAATCCTCCCATGGCTAGTTAATTATTTGACTATTTAGTGTTCTTCACTTGTATCTTTGTGGAGTAGTTTGTCATTTACTCACGTGCTTCATGTATATCCTATGAGTAAATGATTGAATGAATTGAATATCATAAATATGAATTTATATACGTTTCATATGCTTATACCATGGGGAGTAATGACTTCACACAGAATAAGTATAGGTAGTAAACTTATTGAAAGTTAGCAAACGCAGAATTGGTCACTTGAACAATTCATGAAAGAATATTGAAGGAAGAGAGATTTCACATATAAATATACTATCTTGGACATCTTTTGTAATTGTGAGAACTCATTAAAATATGACATGCTAAAAGTTTAATGTTGAACAAGGAAGACAACTTAATGGGTTATGTTTTCCTATATCCGAAACGTTATATTGTCTTCAAGCATCCAACATGTTGGGATTGCCTTTCCCTCTCATGCTAGATAAATTCTTTGCACCAAGTAGAAATACTACTTGTGCTTCCAAACAACCCTTAAACTAGTTTTTCCATGAGAGTCCACCATAATTACCTATGGATTGAGTAAGATCCTTCAAGTAAGTTGTCATCAGTGCATGCAAATAAAAATTGTTCTATAAATATGTATGATCTATTAGTGCGAAGAAAATAAGCTTTATACGAACTTGTGATAGGGAAGAAATAAAAGCGACGGACTGCATAACTAAGGTATTTATCACAAGCGGCAATACAAAGTGATGTTTTTTGCATTAAGATTTTGTGCATCCAACCATAAAAGCGCATGACAACCTCTGCTTCCCTCTGCTAAGGGCCTATCTTTTACTTTTATCTTCTACCCTTATACAAGAGTCATGGTGATCATCACCTTTCCTTTTTACACTTTTTCCTTTGGCAAGCACTTCGTGTTGGAGCGATCCGGATATATATATCCACTTGGATGTAGGTTTTCATAATTTATTATTGTTGACATTACCCTTGAGGTAAAAGGTTGGGAGGCGAAACAATAAGCCCCTATCTTTCTCTGTGTCCGATTAAAACTTTGAACCCATAAATATCACATGAGTGTTAGCAATTGTGAAAGATTAAATGATAGTTGAGTATGTGGAGTTTGCTGAATCAAAGCTCTTACATAGACCCTTCCCGAAAATAAGATGAATTGCAATTGTTTGATGACTAAGAGCACCGTTTGTTAGTTTTCAAGAAAGTTTATGATCTATAGTTTAACATGTGAATAGCTTGTTACTTGATCATGAAAAGTTTTATATGACGACCTACTGTTATGACATATAATGATGCTAGAAAAGGTGATTGAAATTATCATTGATGAAACTTGTGCACCTGCTAGCATTCACACTTCATAAATTATTTCTTTTATCATTTACCTACTCGAGGACAAGCAGGAATTAAGCTTGGGGATGCTGATACGTCTCCAACGTATCTATAATTTATGAAGTATTTGTCGGTGTACTAAATAGGGGTACCTTAGTACCCCGAACTTGTGCACGGGCAGTCGTAGCACCCCGCGGCAAGGCTTGCCAGGCGACCGCCAAAACTCTCCATGGTCCCTTTTTGGGCCATCCAAGAACAAAGTATTTGAGCCAAGGCCCCGGCAGGAGGAGCTTGCCGGGAAGGCCACCCGAAGAGAGCAAGGACGGCCGCTCGAAGCACAAGGCCCCGGCAAGAGGAGCTTGCTGGGAAGGCCGACCAAGGCACGACAAGATACTTGCTGCGACGCACCCCGCGCCCCGGCAAGGACCGGTGAGCGACAAGCTCCCGGGCGCGACAAGGCACCAACCGCGGCAAGGCGCTTGCCGCGGCAAGTCACCACCCCGCGCCTGCGCTCCAGCTCATCCACCCACGCGTCGCTCTGGGGCCATTCCAGGCGTACGTGGCAAGAGGCTGCGCAGCCAGGGGCATGCGGTGGCGAAGCAACGCTGACAAAGTAGCCATCGTGGCAAACGGTGGCGCTCCTGACAGTCCCTTTCCTGCACTGTCTGGGCGATGCGGACGGGCATTTAATGCCCTTGTCCCCTGCCGTCAGAGTTAGGTATGATAGCACTGTGCAAATAGCTGTACCCAACACAGCGTTTTCCTGTTTTACCCCCGCCTACGTTGCCACCTGTGGGTAACCCCTTGCACATATAAAAGGAGGCCCCATGCGCAACAGGGAGGGAAGGAGGCCATTCACGCTCGGTCTCGCCATCTGCTCGCATGTACTGTAGCACCACACGCTCCCGAGCAAGAACACAATACAAAACCACAAAGCAGCAGTAGGTTTTTACGCATCCGTGCGGCCCGAAGCTGGGTAAACCCCTTGTGTGCATCGCCACGATCCGCTCTTCGCGCGACCTCTGCCCCCCGCCGAACCAAGAAAGGGGCTCGGTCCCCATAGGTGTTCGAGGAGGCAGATTTCCACCGACATCTTTGGCGCGCCAGGTAGGGGGCGTCGAAGTTGTGCGAACCTGATCCGGTGTCTGCACAGGCTAGATCTCCATCATTTTCATCGACATGCCACCGAAGAAGAAGGTTCCAGAGGTGGCTGGTCCGTCCGCGTCGAACCCACCGCCCCTGGAGCAAACGGGTGGTGGGGACGGCACCGGCGTCTGAACGGGCGCCACCGAGCCAGCTCATGGTGCCACGGCGTCCGAACATGCACAGCGCCCCTCTCAGGAGGCACGGGACCAGCAACGTCTTGGCACTCACGGTACCATACGCTCGCTGGACCCAGATCGAGTCGGCGGATCCCAGGGCGCTCAAGGGCAGCACTCACACCAACGCGCTGGCGCGAGCGTGGCGCGACTGTCTGGTCTGGGTGTTGCTCCTTCTAACGTAGTTAGAAGTTGGAGCACATCCCGCTCCACGCGTCGTTCGCCACCGCTGCCCGCCACTCCAGCAGAAGCTCTGGCGCGAGCTCAACTACTCCTAGACTACCCTCCAATGGCGGACAAGCTCGACGACTGGAGGGCCACGATACAGAGCCTCATCGGTTTCGCTAACGGCGACACCCCGCGGCAGCACAGTGCGTCGCAGCCACGGCAGGTCGGCCAGGCAAGAACCGATGGCGCCAAGACCGGTGGGGGCATGACCACCGTGCATTCTCCGCCCCAAAGGCCAAGATCGCCGACTCACCGGAGCCATCGCGACAACGACTCCACCGCGTCGTCAAATCCGCGAACTCGTCGCGATCAACGTCACGTTCTTCACGAGCGAGAGCGAGAGGAAGCTCGTACTCGCATCGAGCGTCGGAGAGAAGCGCGACGTCAATCAGACCAGCGCGCTGGGCCCTCTGTCGACATGCATGCGCCCGGGGGACCAGGCGACCTGCCGTACACGGTAGGCTGCCCTGTGTTCACCCGTGAGCTGCGGCAAGTCCAGTGGCCCAGCACGAAGAATTTCAAGCCAGACGTACCGGAGAAGTACGACAGCAAGTCGCATCCGTCGGAGTTCCTCAGCATCTACACCATTGCGGTGCAGGCTGTTGCGGGGCGGGACGACAAGATCCTTGCCAACTACTTCCCGCTGGTACTCAAATCCAACGTCAGATCCTGGCTCTTGCACTTGCCGGATAACTCCATAACCTCCTGGACAGACTTGTGCCATCAGTTTGTTGGCGCCTTTACAGGCGGCCACAAACCCCATGGCCCAGCGAGCGACCTTCACCTGCTCGTCCAGAAGGAAGGGGAATCCTTGCGCAAGTTCATCCAGAGATTCAGCCGCGTGCACTACAACATCTTAGACGTCCACCCTACCGCGGTCATCAGCGCGTTCCATCAGAACATGCGTAACCGCAGGATGCGGGAGGAGATGGCGATGTGCAAGATCAAAAGACGTCAGCGAGCTGTATGCCCTGGCCGACAAGTTTGCACGTGCTGAGGAAGGGAGGAAACTCCCCGGAGAGAGCACTGGAGCAGGAGAATCTGACAGTGAAGATACCGCCCCGGCAAGGAAGAACCAACGGCGGAGCAACAGGAAGAAGAAGAGCCAAGAAGTACTGGTTGTTGAGCAGTCCGGCGATGAAGGCGCCGCCAAGAAGGCCCAGGCTGGTAGCTCCGGCAAGGAGGTTGCCGGATGCGCCAACTGCCAGGCTGTGGCGGTCGCCGACAAGCGGGACGACACCAACAAACAGTACTGCAAGATCCACCGCACCAAGGGCCATGACCTCCAGAGCTGCAAGCAGGTCGAGCGGCTCGTTGAGCCGCAAAGGGCCGAGTACGAGCGGTACGACAAGGAGAGAGCCCGGGGAGGTGGCGGATGATCAGGTACGAAGCGTCCCAGCCAGGGAGGACGCCGCGACAAGGACAAGCAGCGGCAAGCGGACAGACCTCCCCGCGGCCGTGACAAGAACGAAGACGACGACGAAGACAAAGACATGGATGACGTCGAGACCAGTGAGCAGGAGTTTTAGAAAGCAACAGAGGTCTTGTGCGTAGACGGCGGTGCTTCCCTGCATACTTCTCACCGCCAGCTCAAACAGTGGGTGCGGGAAGTCAATGCAGCGGAACCACCCGTCGAGCCGCGCAAGCCTCTGAAATGGTCCAGCACGCCTATCATCTTCGATATTGAGGACCACCCTGACCGCACAACTGCGATCGGGTGCTTGCCGATGTTGGTCTCGCCAACAGTCCGCAACCTCAAGGTCACCCAGATGCTAGTCGACGGCGGGGCCGGCTTGAAGCTGATCTCCTCCGCTGTGCTCCGGAAACTCCAAGTCCCCGACAGCGAGCTCGAAGAGACCGGCACGTTCCAAGGAATCAACCCGGGAAGGAGCAAGCCGAAGGGGAAGATAACGTTGCCATTAACATTTGGCAGCGAGCTGAACTTCAGGACAGAGAGGATCACTTTTGACGTTGCCGATTTTCCGTTGCCCTACAAAGGAATTCTCGGCCGTCCAGCGCTCGCCAAATTCATGGCGGCCTCTCACTACGCATACAACATGCTCAAGATGCCAGGCCCGATAAGCGTCATCTCTGTCCCCGGCGACAAGAAGGATGCCCTTATCTGTGCCGACAAGATCTACCGGAAAGCAGTAGCCGCAACGGATCACAAGCCACTTGCCGCTGAAGCTCCCGGAGGGAAGAAGAAGACCAAGACCGGCAAGTGCTCTAGCGCCCACTCCGGCAAGCGCATCTCTACGGAGTGCTGCGCTACCGTCGAGGACGCGCCATCGAGCTCCGCCGGCAAGAAGAAGACCAAGCCCGGCGAGTGCTCTGGTGCCCACTCTGGCAAGCGCACCTCTTCGGAGTGCTGCGCTGCCGTCGAGGACGCGCCATCGAGCTCCACCGGCAAGAGTAAGAAGACAATGGCAGCTCTGCCAATGACCAAGAAGGTGTCCGCCAAGGAGGACGGCACTGGTGGTACCTTCACCATCAGTGCCACTCTCGACTCCAAATAGGAAAGCGCGCTCGTTGCTTTCCTGTGGGCGGATGTCGATGTGTTTGCCTGGCAACCATCTGACATCCCCGGCGTTCCCAGGAAAGTGATTGAGCACCACCTCGCCGTCTGTCCTCATGCGCGGCCCGTCAAGCAAAGAGTCAGGAAGCAAGCGGTGGAGCGCCAAGAGTTCATCGCAGAAGAAATCAAGAACTTGGAAACGGCAGGCCTCGTCAGAGGTGTGCTCCATCCGACGTGGTTGGTCAATCCTGTTGTCGTGCGCAAAGCAAATGGGAAATGGAGGCTTTGCATCGACTTTACTGATGTTAACAAAGCTTGTCCCAAGGATCCTTTTCCCTTGCCGCGCATTGACCAGATTGTTGACTCCACGGCCGGATGTGACCTGCTTTCATTTCTTGACGCATACTTAGGATACCATCAGATCTTCATGGCTGAAGAAGACGAGGAGAAGACCGCATTCATCACCCCATGTGGCACGTACTGTTTCGTACGGATGCCTTTCGGTTTGAAGAATGCTGGTTCGACGTTTGCGAGGGTTGTCCATACCGCTTTTGAGCCACAGTTCCACAGAAATGTGGAAGCCTACATGGATGACATAGTGGTCAAAAGCAGGGACAGGGCAACCCTGATTCAAGATTTAGAAGAGACCTTCACGAACCTGCGCAGGATCAGCCTCAAGCTCAACCCCGAGAAGTGCGTGTTTGGAGTCCCTTCCGGCAAGCTTCTCCGGTTCTTCGTGTCTCGGCGAGGAATCGAAGCCAATCCAGACAAAATCAAGGCCACCGAGCAGATTGAAGCACCAACACGCGTCAAGGATGTACGAAGGCTTGCCGGTTGCGTCGCGGCTCTCAGCAGGTTTATTTCCAAGTCTGCAGAACGCGCCCTTCCATTTTTCAAAGTTTTGAAAAAGGCGGGTCCAGTGAAATGGACTCCGGAAGCGGAGGCTGCGCTGCAGGACTTGAAGAAATACCTATCCTCCGCTCCAATACTTGTCGCGCCTAAACCACAAGAGATGTTGCTGCTGTACCTGGCGGCAACCAATCAAGTGGTTAGTGCTGCGTTAGTAGCGGAGAGGGAGGCAGATGATGAGCCACCAACCGCGGTAAGCACGTCCAGCGACAAGCAGGGGGCTTCCCCGACAAGCTCTGGCCCCGACAAGGATGAATCTGTGCAGGAGCAAGTGGAGGTGCAGAAGAAGAAAATGGTGCAGCGCCTAGTTTAGTTTGTCAGCTCCCTTCTGCAGGGGGCTAGGTCAAGGTACTTTGGTGTGCAGAAATTGCTTTTCGGCCTTCTCATGGCCTCGAGAAAGCTGCGCCATTACTTCCAAGCACATGAGATTACAGTTGTCACCCGCTTTCCGCTAAAGAGGATACTGCAGAATCCAGAAGCAACAGGCAGGATTGTCGAGTGGGCGCTGGAACTGTCGAGCTTCGGTCTCAAGTTCGAGAGCACCTTGACTATCCAAAGAAGAGCCTTGGCAGAGTTCATAGCGGAGTGGACACCGACGCCAGACGAAGAAATCCCAGAGACGAGCATCCCTGCCAAAGAAGCAAGCAAAGAGTGGCTGATGTATTTTGATGGTGCCTTCTCGCTGCAAGGCGCCGGTGCTGGCGCGTTGCTTATCGCGCCCACCGGAGAGCACCTCAAGTACGTAGTCTAGATGCACTTCCCCAAGGAACAAGCAACCAACAATACTGCAGAGTATGAAGGTCTGCTCGCCGGTCTCAGGATCGCGGCAGAACTTGGGATCAAGAAGCTCATTGTCAGGGGTGACTCGCAGCTTGTCGTCCGCCAAGTGAACAAGGATTACCAGAGTCCGTTGATGGAAGCGTACGTTGATGAAGTGAGGAAACTAGAAGAGCGCTTTGACGGCCTGCAAATGGAACACGTTCCAAGAGCTGAGAACGACATTGCTGATGGACTTTCAAAGTGCGCAGCGCTTAGGTTACCTGTGGAACCAGGAACCTTTGTGCTCAAGCTGACTCAGCCATCCGTAACGCCATCAACCAGACAGAGCAAGAAGAGGAAGTTGGTCTCCGGCGACTATCTTCCGGCAGAGCTCCTCGGAGCCGCCGCCAAGAAGGTCCCCAAGATCGACGCCAAGAGCGCTGAGGAGCCGCCGCCAAGAAGGTCCCCAAGATCGACGCCAAGAGCGCTGAGGAGCCGTCTGCTCCGGAAAACCCCAAGGTTTGTTCCGTAGAAGCAGGCGCTCCCAACAAGTTTTGCTCCGGCACGCTTGCCGGGGAACGTCAAGCTCCGGCTGAGCCCCAGATCCTCGCCGTAGAAGCGGACGTTCCCGCAGCAGCAGATGTGCCTTCAGTCCTTGTTGTCGAGCCACAGGCTCCAGCATGGGCGCAGCAGACTGTCCATTTCCTCCAAAACGGAGAACTTCCCGAAGAGCAAGAAGAAGCGGAAAGAGTAGCCCGGCGCTCGAGTATGTACCAGTTTGTCGACAACACACTGTACAGAAGAGGGCGCAACGGTGTGAAATTGAAGTGTATTTCCCGGGAAGACGGACAAAAGCTGTTGGCAGAGATACATGGAGGCATATGTGGTCACCACATTGGCGCCAGAGCACTTGACGGCAAAGCGTTCCGGCAAGGTTTCTTCTGGCCAACAGCCCTCCAGGATGCTACTGCACAAGTAACCAAGTGTGAAGCGTGCCAGTTCCATTCCAAGCAGATACACCAGCCAGCTCAAGATCTCCAGACGATCCCTTTATCCTGGCCATTTTCTGTCTGGGGGCTCGACATCCTCGGCCCCTTCCCCTGAGCTGTCGGGGGCTTTGAGTACTTGTACGTCGCAATCGACAAGTTCACAAAGTGGCCGGAAGTGGAACCAGTGAGGAAGGTGACAGCACAGTCAGCAGTCAAGTTCTTCAGGTCGATTGTTTGCCGCTTCGGGATCCCCAACAGGATCATCACCGACAATGGTACACAATTCACAAGCCGCGCCTTCATGCAATACGTCCAAGATCTCGGCGCCAAGGTCTGCTTCGCTTCTGTTGCTCATCCCCGGAGCAACGGTCAAGCGGAGAGGGCCAATGCCGAGGTGCTGCGCGGGCTCAAGACCAGAACTTTCGACAGGCTGCACAAGTGCGGAAGAAACTGGATCCAGGAGCTGCCGGTGGCTCTTTAGTCGATCAGAACGACGCCAAATCGAGCCACTGGCCAGACACCATTTGCTCTAGTCTATGGAGCAGAAGCAGTTACCCCCACGGAACTCGTATACGGGTCACCTCGAGTGCTCGCTTATGTTGAGCTTGAGCAAGAGCGGTTGCGTGAAGATGACGCACTGCTCCTTGAGGAAGATCGTCTTCAGGCTGCTGTGCGAGCCTCTCGCTACCAGCAAGCTTTGCGTCGCTACCATAGCCGCAAAGTTAAAGCCAGAAGCTTCGAGGAAGGTGACCTTGTTCTTCGGCGCGCTCCGTCCGCCAAGAATCATAACAAGTTGACGCCGAAGTGGGAAGGCCCTTACCGGGTGAGACGAGTCACGAGGCCCGGCGCTGTCCGCCTCAAGACCGAAGATGGCACTCCGGTGAGCAACTCCTGGAATATTGAGCATCTTCGTAAGTTTTACCCATAAGGCGCGGTTGTCGGGCCCCGCCCGGCAACCAACCTTTTGTACAAGTATTGCCGCTGTTGCATGTAATCCTTTGTACAAAGCCAGGCGCAGACCCTGAGCAGCAGTAAATGAAGCGTTGGCGCCCTAAGTTTTAGCATGCATGCTGAGTCGAGTCTCGTCCTTGGTTAGGGTTGATAGTTCCTAACAGCTGCTAACCCCTAGCTTAGAGGTCAAGTCTGCGTCCTTTTTCCTGTTCTTTCGTTTCCTTTGGTTCGCAGGGTTTTGCATATCCTGGCCAGACCGCTTAAGGACGAAGAAGAGAAGAAGGGCGGACCAGCATCTGGTCCCCGGCGAACCAGCATTGCCGGGGGCTGCAAGCACAAAGATTCGCCCGCGGCAAGCCAAAGTTGCCAGGGGCTGCAATCCCAGATAAGTCTTTCATCCCTTGTCATGCATTCTCTTATGGACTGTGGAATGTGAAAACCTTGTTCCTTCCTAGAAAGCTGCCGTGCTCCCTTAACTCTGGGCCCGAAGCGCGTTCCTGGGGCCAGTTTTGGTAGTAGCTGCGGCGGCAAAGGAACGGAATGAGGAGCCCGAACCCGCCTCATCCCTGCCTCCGCCAAAGGCGTGAGGAAGGTCGAGTGGCACGGGTAGACGGCAGGGCCTGTTGCCGGGCAAAGAAGTGTCTATCTTAACGATGTAAAGGATCCGCTCCTTGGCGTGGGTTTTACCCATGGGACAAATGGCCCGGCAAACATCCCCTTTTCATTAAAAACATTCCGCTCAGGTACAGTTCACAGAGGATGAAAGACATGAAAGATGGGATTACAAGTTTTAAACACAGCTAAGGCCCGAGGGCTTATAGATTGAAAAAAGATAAGATGCCCGTAATCCCTTTCTTGTCTCTCTCCTCAGGAGGTAGGACAAGGAGGCGAAGAGGGCAAAAGGGGCGCCTAGGCGAGCTACGGGTGGCAGAAGACACCAATAGAACGCCCCGGGGGCCGGCTGAAAGCTGGACGGTGACGGCGGCGCCGGAAGCAGGGCTTGACGAGGCGGCAGGACGTCAGCACGCTGTCGAGGGCATCTAGCCCTCGTACTCCAAGTTGACGGCCTTGCCGCCAACCCTCTTCCTCTTCCGCAGCCTCCCTACGCCAGCCGCCAAGAGACGACCCCAGGAAGCTCAAGCAGCCGGCGACACGGATGATGGGGTCACCGGTGCCACGCGGAGCCGCGGCCGACGCCTAGTCGGACCCGTCATCCCGACGAACGCTGCCCTCATCGTCGCTGTCGCTCCCCTCCTCGTCACTCTCACTCGAGGAGGAGCCTTCGCTGTCGGAGGAGCTATCCACGCAGCACCGGGCCCGGGTCCCGAGGTCCCCGAAGGCCTTGACGGAGAGGAGGTCGCCCTCCATCAACTTAAAATGGAGGGTGAACCCCTCCATCAAGTTGTGGATACGGGCGAACGTCTTCCACCCTCGACCAAGATACATCACGCCGGGGGCTGGGGACTCGACGTGGACCCGCGTGCCGCTGATCCCGCAGCCCCTCATGCGCAGTCTTAGCTTCTCGGGTTGTTCCATATCCATCACGCTCGCGAAGGGAGCCGGGAGACGGAGGCGACGACGAGGCGCCCGGCGCAGCCTGACGAAGAACTCGCAAGGGTCGTCCCCGATGTGGACCGCCGTGAGAAGGGGAGCCGCTGGCGGAGGCGAGACCGGCGCGTCGCCCCGTCTGCCTCGTCCACGACCTCGTCCACGGCCTCGTCCACGACCTCGCCCCCTCCCCCTTCCCCTTACGGTTGGCTCCGCCACCGCGGGTGCAAGTGGAGGAGGGGCGCGTTGCCTAGCGGCGACCCTCGCCGCCACCGATGAAGGACCAGGATTCCCTTTCTCCATGGCGAATGGAGAGAGGGGATCAGAAGCTGAAGAGAAGCGAAGATGGAGGAGTGTGGGTTTTTGTCGCCCCCCCTCTTGCTCTTTATAAAGAAGCGGGGTGGGGGCTCGACTGCCCCGCTCGGCCAATCAAGACGCAGGGAGGGCAGGCGACTGGGACCGGCCTGCTGCCTCGACCCGCGACGGCCCGGTTTCCTGCCTCCACCGTCCGCAACTCCAGGTGAATGGGAGCCGCGTGGCTGGCGTGCAGGACCGAGGCGACGGATGAAGCGACCTCCCCTCGACCCGTGATCGTGAGGAGCGGACGCCTCAGAAACCGTGCCTCGGCCCCGTCTGGCAAGCGAGCCACGCCTGCACGCCTCCCTCCACTTATGGAGATAGCGCGAACCGTCCCCCTTTATTGCGACGTGACGCACGCCCGCGGGGCTCAGCCCCGCGCACGCCGCCCACGGCACGCACGCCGTTCCCCACGATGCCGCATTCGACGCGTGCCGTTTGGGGAGGGCGTGGTGGACGCAGCAGAAGATGCAGCGTGACCCAGGCCACGCGTGCCCGTGCACTGTTTTGGGCCTGGCCCAACAGCGCTCGGCACCGTGTATGGCCCAGGCCCGGGGGCTCCTGTCGGTGTACTAAAATAGGGGTACCTTAGTACCCCGAACTTGTGCACGGGCAGTCGTAGCACCCCGCGGCAAGGCTTGCCAGGCGACCGCCAAAACTCTCCATGGTCCCTTTTTGGGCCATCCAAGAACAAAGTATTTGAGCCAAGGCCCCGGAGGAGGAGCTTGCCGGGAAGGCCACCCGAAGAGAGCAAGGCCCTGGCAAGAGGAGCTTTCCAGGACGGCCGCTCGAAGCACAAGGCCTCGGCAAGAGGAGCTTGCTGGGAAGGCCGACCAAGGCACGACAAGATACTTGCTGTGACGCACACCGCGTCCCGGCAAGGACCGGTGAGCGACAAGCTCCCGGGCGCGACAAGGCACCAACCGCGGCAAGGCGCTTGCCGCGGCAAGTCACCACCCCGCGCCTGCGCTCCAGCTCATCCACCTACGCGTCGCTCTGGGGCCATTCCAGGCGTACGTGGCACGAGGCTGCGCAGCCAGGGGCATGCAGTGGCGAAGCAACGCTGACAGAGTAGCCATCGTGTCAAACGGTGGCGCTCCTGACAGTCCCTTTCCTGCACCGTCTGGGCGATGCGGACGGGCATTTAATGCCCTTGTCCCCTGCCGTCAGAGTTAGGTATGATAGCACTGTGCAAACAGTTGTACCCAACACAGCGTTTTCCAGTTTTACCCCCGCCTACGTTGCCACCTGTGGGTAACCCCTTGCACATATAAAAGGAGGCCCCATGCGCATCAGGGAGGGAAGGAGGCCATTCACGCTCGGTCTCGCCATCTGCTCGCGTGTGCTGTAGCACCACACGCTCCCGAGCAAGAACACAATACAAAACCACAAAGTAGCAGTAGGGTTTTACGCATCCGTGCGGCCCGAAGCTGGGTAAACCCCTTGTGTGCATCGCCTCGATCCGCTCTTCACGCGACCTCCGCCCCCCGCCGAACCAAGAAAGGGGCTCGGTCCCCATAGGTGTTAGAGGAGGCAGATTTCCCCCGACAGTATTCATGCTATTATATTATCCATCTTAGATGTTTTATATGCATTTACATGATATTTTGTATGATTTTTGGGACTAACCTATTAACCTAGAGCCTAGTGCCAGTTTTTGTTTTTTCCTTGTTTTTGAGTATCACAGGAAAGGAATACCAAACGGAGTTCAATTGATGTGCCAATTTTTGATGATTTTTTATGGACCAAAAGAAGCCCCCGGAGTAAAAGAGTTGGGCCAGAAGAGTCCCGGGCTGTCCATGAGGGTGGGGGCGTACCCACCCCCCTGGGCGTGGGCCCCTATCTCGTGGATGACTCGGAGACCCCCCCTGACGTGAGACCTACACCAAAAAATCCTATAAATATAGAAACCTCCAGAAAATAACCTAGATCGGAAGTTCCGCTACCGCAAGCCTTTGTAGCCACGAGAAATCAATCTAGTCCCTCTCTGGCACCCTACCGGAACGGGCAATCATCACCGGAGGCCATGGAGGAGGATCCCGGAGGGGCCATCATCGCCATGAATGCCAAGACCAGAGGGAGAACCTCTCCCTATCTAGGGGGGAGGCCATGGAGGAGGAAGCACAAGGGGGAGAACCTCTCTTCCTCTCTCTCTCGGTGGCGCCGGAGTGCCATTGGGAGGGGAATCATCGCCGCGGTGATCGTTGTCGGTGTCAAACTGTGCGTCTAGGGGTCCCGAACTGTGCGTCTAGGCGGATGGTAACAGGAGACAAGGGACACAATGTTTTACCCAGGTTTGGTCCCTCTTGATGGAGGTAAAACCCTACGTCCTGCTTGATTAATATTGATGATATGGGTAGTACAAGAGTAGATCTACCACGAGATCAAGGAGGCTAAACCCTAGAAGCTAGACTATGGTATGATTGTTGTATGTTGGGGTTCGTCCTACGGACTAAAACCCTCCGGTTTATATAGACACCGGAGAGGGTTAGGGTTATACAAAGTCGGTTACAATGGTAGGAGATCTGAATATCCGCATCGCCAAGCTTACCTTCCACGCCAAGGAAAGTCCCATCCGGACACGGGACGAAGTCTTCAATCTTGTATCTTCATAGTCCAGGAGTCCGGCTGAAGGTATAGTCCAGCTACCCGGACACCCCCTAATCCAGGACTCCCTCAGTAGCCCCTGAACCAGGCTTCAATGACGATGAGTCCGGCGCGCAGATTTACTTCGGCATTGCAAGGCGGGTTCCTCCTCCAAGTTCTTCATAAAAGTTTGTAAACACTAAGGGTAGTGTCCGGCTCTGCAAAATAAGTTTCCACATATTGCCATAGAGAGAATAGTATTAACACCAATCTAATCTGCTGACGTATTCCGTAGCGTGACATCACGCTACGGCCAAGTCCTTTACTCGAATCGTTTTTACTTCTCCACCTCAGCGTATTTTGCGAGGCGGTTTCCTTGGCACATCTTGTCAAAGCAGAGATCGTGTCCCCTTTATTTACGGGATTCTCATCAATACGGACGTGGGTAACCCAATCGTGCCCGTTAGCATGTTTTCTCAATTAAAGGCGAGTCCCAAATGGTTACGGGGAGGGCCCTTGGTATTCAACCTTTTATAAAGAGACCAAGGCCTTACTCCTTGTCAATCTCAAACGAGTTCGCCCGTCGCCTCGAGTTCCAACACCCTAGGCTCCAAATTCCAGGCGCTTCGGACCTTCGACAATGTCCGGTTCCGACCTTCGAGGCCGATGGATGCCCTCCTCCGTCACGGAGGAGGACATGCTAAAGTTGAGAGAGGCCAAGTTCTTGACCGGCAAAATTTTGCATAGGCTGTCTGCTCAAGGGCAGGCTATTCCCAGTCCCCAGCCCGGTGAGAGGGTGGTGTTCATGTCTCACTTCCTTCGGGGGTTAGGCTTCCCAATGGATCCCTTCGTGAGGGGGCTGATGTTCTATTATGGGCTGGAATTTCATGACTTAGCCCCGGAGTCCATCCTCCATATTTCCTCATTCATCGTGGTGTGTGAAGCATTCCTCTGTGTTACTCCTCACTTCGGACTATGGCTCAAGACCTTTAAAGTAGAGCCGAAGATGATCGAGGGACGGCACGCAGAGTGCGGAGGCGCTGTTATAAGCAAGAATGCCAATGCTCGATGGCCTGAGGGCTCTTTTCAAGAGGAGCTCGGCTTATGGCAACGAGAGTGGTTCTATATCACCGCTCCCCGGGGCACCAAATGGGTGGCGCGGCCTGCCTTTCGCTCGGGTCCCCCACAGCAGCTAGGGTCGTGGGTCAATAAAGGCCTAGAATGGGGGCCATCCCAGGACGTGCCTTTGTTGCAGGGCCGCATCAGGGATCTCTTAGAAAGAGACCTCAGCCTGGTCAAAGTGACGCAAGTCATGCTGATCTGCCGAACCCTGCCCGGCAAACATCGCTCCCTTCGCCTGTGGGAGTTTAATCCGGAGGGACCGCGAGCTGTCCAGCATTTTATGGGCGCAACGCCCGCGGAGATGTATAAATGTTCCTCGGATCACAAGCAATGTGTCCGGATTTGACTGAGGACGCAGGTCTGAGCTGCAATCGCCCGGATACTAAAGTAGCCTTGTACCCAGACTCGCTATCCGTATATTTATCATATACTTGCCCCTAAAAGAGCTGTCCTTTTGAACAGGAGTGGATAGCGAAAGCAAAGCTGATCAGGTGTCCGGCTCCCCTCCCCGAGACCAGGCCGGATCCCGTGCTAGTCAGGATGTTGAAGATTGTGCCTTTGGAGGAAAGCAGGGGAGGGGACAAGGAAACTACGGCCTCCTCGAAGGAGGTTGTTCGGAAGGGAGGAACCGAAAATTCCTCTCCTTAGGGGAAGTAGAGGACCGCCTCTGAAAACCCGGAGACCATGGCCTCAAAGCGGGGGGGGGGGGGAATCCTCATCAGAGGGTCCTACGCCGGGGGATACCTCGGCCGAACTATGCCCTCAAGGGGATCAGCCCTCCAGCGAGCCGTAAGTGGAGAAAGATTATATTTTTGAGAGATGAGAGAAATCCTTGCTTTATATCTGAGAAGATTAACCGAAATTTGACCTTGTAGCTCGGACCTCAGCCCTTCTCAGCAGAGCTCGTCTTCGAGGGACCTTCTTCCGGAGATGATGGAGAGTGGAACGCCTCCCCCTACCGTACCACCTAGCGAGGCGGGCGACCTTGAGGTGTCGTCGCGGAGGGCTTCTCCGAATCCGGCAGGGGCAAAAGGTAGCCATATGGCCCCACAAGGTTCTCCGCGTCCGGCCTTCAAAAGAGGCCATAGGACGAGTCCGGCACCGTCCGGTGCTCGGTCAGAGGAGCTGAAGAATCTGCTTGGCGAGCTTCAATCTCGGGGGAGCATCGTGCATTGATGGGCATGGTGATTGAAAGGATTTCATCCGCGGAAAGCGGATTGCACGAGGCTATCAGAAGTTTACTGACATGTTTTGAGGTACGCGAAGTAATGTACATTTTCCGACAGTTGCGCATAAATAAGGTGTGCCCTGTGTAGATAGTAGCCCCTGAGACTCTGTGCGTTGTCAAAAATGACGGCGCGTAGAGGATCATAACCCCAGGTCTAAAATGTCGCCTTTGTATGTAGGTGGCGAAGTGTCCGGAATCCGGCCGTACTGATGATTTTGCCGAGCTAAAGCGGCAACTTGACGTGGCAGATGCCGACATCGCGCTCGTCAACAAGCGGCTTGATGAGGCTCAAGGTATGTAATTCCTCGGGCAGCACCTGGTAAGAGGAGCTTTATGCCAGTATCTTACAATGTGCGTGCTTGATGTAGATGGTGCGGCCGCCGTGGAGAGTCTTCCGGCGGAACTTGCCCGAGCCAAGGAACAAGCCAGAAAAAGTGATGCGGCTGCCGAGAAGGCCCTTGAAGAGCTGAGAGCCGAACAGGCTGCTCACTGCCGAACCAAGGAAGAGATGGCTGAGATGGCCGTGAAGCTAAAGAGCGCTGCTGACCATTGCAAGCTTCTTGAAAAAGAAGACCAGGCGGGACAGACGGACTTAGATAAGGCCGTTGCCGATGCCAAGGATGCTCGCTCTGCGATGAGAGCTGCGAAGGAGGAGCTGCGTCAGGCTGGAGAGATCGCAGCTGGAAAGCCCTTTATGCTGCGGAGGAAGTTTTGTGATCCTAAGCATGCTCCGTTGGACCGGTTGTGGAGTACGGCGGACACCTATCTGGATTTGGCAGCGAGTGCTGCTGATGCGACCGAACACTTTCAAGATCAAGGAGATCGCGAAGTGGAAAAGCTTTTATGGTTGCAGTTCCACAATCCAGAGCGTCCACTGTCAGTGGCCGATTGTCTGGCCGAATGGGCCGAACTGAATAGATTGTCCGGACTCGCCATGAAGTGCGTCATGAGTCACCTGTGGTCGGGGAGATCGGAGCCGAAGAGTTATTTCAGCTTGGTGCAGTAGTTCCTTGGTGCGGTGCCGCGTATTAATGCAATTAAGAGTTCAGCATGCATAGAGGGTGCGCGGATGGCTCTTGCCCGTGTCAAGACATACTGGGAAGAAATGGATACCACCGCTATTGCATCCCAAGATTCGGACATAAGCCGAGTACCTCCCGAGCACTATTTTTAGGAAGTTCTGCAAGGCGCTCGTGTAATAGAGACGTAGTGCTCGAAGGATGCTATGTTCGAATAGCATATGCGATTGTCAAACTGTATTTTGATAAATTGTAGGAACTTTTTATACTTGTGCCTGCAAGTATCGTAACACCTCCTGTGCGGCCGTTCAAAATATATAAAATCTGAAAGATGGCAGTCGTCGGCTTCAGCCCCCACGCAGATAATGCGGGGGTGTTCGCAGAAGGCGCATTTTCACACTTGATCCAACGTCTTGGTCCTACAAAGGAGGTGATAGCGCAGCGAACTAGGCAATCAGACTATAATGCTTTATCACTTTCACTTAGCCATAGGAGCTTGACAGTGGGACTACTTAGATAGCCCCTGGTGGCGACTGCGCTCGCCCGAATTCGAGGCGCGTATGTGCCTGGCCGGGAAACGACCCTTCGTTAATGCGGAGGAATCCTATAGATTCCGGTGAGTCATCGAGTGGTTGACCAGTCTCACGCTATATCATGACAGTCCGTTTTCGGCTTTCTCTATTGAGGTGCTCGCCTGGCTGAACCGGGGCACAATCGCAGTAGTTCTCCTGGTGCCGGCTTAGCCGATAGAGCGGAACATAAGGCAGCCGAACACAGGAGCCGGGCAACCCAACATTTGACCAAAGACATGATTCGGAGCTGATGCATATAAGGCCAAACTCGCGACGCCGAACACTCCCTAAGGTATTCGGTCTTTATGAGGGCGGGCGAGACAACACCCTTAGGTATAAGCCCCTAGTGTCCAGGTACGCGCAGAAATTCTGACGTGGCCACATGCCAAGACGCCAGCCTCCTCCTTGGTTATGCTAGAGAAAACCAGGGGATGTGTATCAACAAGAGACAGTAAAAAAGGTTTACTCATGGTCTTAATCTGAAAAGAATCCTTGGAACGGGTCCCTGCTGCACGTCTGCGCCTGTGTCTCCGTTGTGCCGTATCCTGGACGGGCGCAGCAAGGTATTCATCTAAAAAGAGAAGAGCTAAGTTGAAAAAAGGTCGTGCCGAACAGAAGTTATACTAAATAAACAAAGTATAAATTGAAATGGGTAAAATTGAGCTTGATTGTCTCTTATTTTATATGTACGGAGCCCCTAGGGCAGGGGTATATGGCCACTAAGCCTTTATCAATGATGCTTTTGTGCCGGACTCGTCTATCCGTGTCCGTGGTCTTAATGACCTGTTCAGGTGTTTTGGCTGGTAAAGCCATTTTATTGCGGGGCTGTTAAAGCGGCCGCACAATCCTCCGCTCGGGGGAGGCGCACTCAATGCTTCCCCTTCAAAGAGATGATGCCTCGTGGACCGGGCATCTTAAGCGTAAGAGATGCGTAATGCAGTATTGCATTAAAGCGGGCGAAAGCTTCGCGTCCCAGTAGTGCTTAATAGCGACTTGAGAATGGGACGATGTGGAAAGTTTGCTTTTCGCGGCGGAAGTTATCGGTAGAGCCTAATATAACTTCGAGCCAGAGAAAACCCATGCAATGGGTGTCCGGACCTGGCGTTACCCCTTGAAAGGAGGTTTTGCTGTTTTGAATTCTTGTTGGGTCTATCCCCATGTGGTGGATTGTGTCCTGATATATCAGGTTTAGTCCACTGCCGCCGTCCATCAAGACATTTGTAAACTGGAGTCCGTCAACTATTGGATCGAGTACCAAGGCAGTCCAGCCTGCGTTCCTGATACTTCTAGAATAGTCCAGATGATCGAAGATGATTGATTTTGACAACCAGTGGCGAGACTCCTTTGGGATAGGCCGTATGGCGCGTACCTTTATGGGTGCCGCACGTTTTGTAATGTGAAGTAAGTTTACTGTTTTTACTTCTTGTGGAAAATTCTGTAGTTTCCTGGTGCTCTACTTTTGGGATTCGTCATCGTCTTCTCTTGGTGTGTCGAGCCCCTTGTGTTCGGCGTTGAGTCTGCCAGATTGTTTGAAAACCCAACAATCTCTGTGGGTATGGTTAGCAGGCTTCCCAGGAGTACTGTGTATTTGACATATCCTGTCCAAGATTTTGTTTAGGTTGGATAAATCATCTCTGTTATCCTGGAGGGGCAGCTTTTTCTGATTCTGCCGTGAGCTTTTGAATCCGGAGTTAACTGCCGTGCTCTTCGGACTGTTTTCCTTAGTCCGGTGATGATCCTTGTTGCGTCGCGGTTTTCCGTTTCCATCCCTAGTTTCGGGTGTACTTGGGTCGCTAGTGCTACATCATGCCAACCAGCTTGTCAGCGTTCTGGGAACGGGGGTCCCCAAACTTGCCTGCCTGCAGCCTGCGGCGTGGCTCGAGTTGGGGCCCAACGTGGCCCATCTTCATTAACACAAGACTCAAGACCCTCGCGAGGGGCCAAGCCTCGCGAGGCGGACGACACGGCGCTTCCTCAAGCACGGCCTCCTTAGGCTGGCTCACGAGGAGGCGGAGAGATCAAGGTGGGGTACCTCACGAGGTGCCCATGACGCAAGCCATAACGACCTAGGGTGCCAGGCGGGCGCCAGCCCGCGCAGTGTCCTCCCTTTCCTCTTTGGTGCAAAGGGGGCAAGCCCAGGCGAGAGGATCAAGCAAAGGCACCTATTTCGGTGCAACGAGACCAAAGACCAGCTCTGCGACAAGGAGGAAGTCACTGTGGAGACCAAGCCGGTGTCATCACCAGAGCCTTTGGCAGGCGAAGACCAACTTTAGTCAGGATAAGTGTACCAGATGTTCCCCTTCAAATTGGCCGATTGTTGGCACCCTTCCCGCTCAATATTTGGGAAGAGGCCCAGGGCCCTTGCCTATAAATAGGGCTAGCCGCCCCCAGGGTAGAGGCATCTAGATCTAGAACCTGAGGTAGAATCCCGCATCTAGAGAAAGAGAGAAGGGCGATCGAACTCCCCCTAGCAGTTCATTCCCTAACCAAGAACAGACCCTCGCGAGGTCGTTCTTCCTTGTACTGTTCTTCCTCATCAGCCCAAGAGGCAATCCACCCACCACACACTGGAGTAGGGTATTACACCACAATGGTGGCCTGAACCAGTATAAACCCCGTGTCACTTGTGTTGTTCTTGCAGTAGTTTAGATCTATACGAGACGGAGAGGTAGAGGGCACGATCTCCGCGCGCACCCCAGAGTTCGAACCTTTAGGGTCTGCCGGAACCCGTGATCCGACATTTGCCGCGCCAGGTAGGGGTGCGCCAGAATCAGTCTTCCACCGCTCCGCTCTCCTCCGACCGTCGCATCCATGTCTGACGCTCGTCGAGCCCGCGCCGAGCGCCGGGCCGCCATCGCTTCCCGCGCCGTCCAGACGGCCCCCGTCGGTGGGCGTCCTCGTCGTTCCCCGTCGCCCACCGTCAACGCCGCCACCGGCCCGGCGTGGAACGAGCAGCAAGCATCCTCTCAGCACCCGTCCGTGTGGCGGGATGGCCCTACCGCCACTCCGTCGCTCACCCCAGCCGGTTCTTCGTCGCACGCGCTTCATGCGCCCTTGGAGGCTCGGGCTGCGCTCCTCGCGGCGAACGAGCTCCTGCGCTACCGCCCCGTCGACGACGTCTACGAGGAGTGGCTCGACCGCGTCGCCGAGCTCGTCCGCGCCACAGGGGGCTCTCCCGCGCCTTCCGCACCACTGCGCCGCACTCCGCCCCGCGCGGGCAATGAAGCCCCGGGGGCGTTCCAGCCGCCACCTTTCCAAGAAGATGCCATGGCCCCAAGGCGCGCAGCTCCTGGGCGGAACCCGCTCCGTCATGCGCCGGCCCAGCAGGAACGGAGCTGCCAAGAAGTCCCGCAACCGCAAGAGGCCTCCCGGGCGCTCCCAGCCCCGGCTCGCCGAGACCCTGCTCCAGCTCCAGCACGTCAAGACCCCGCGCTGCTCCCAGCTGCAGCGCAAGGGGACCCACAAGGCCAAGCTCTCCCTCAACCAAAACCCCCCGCGGCCACCGCTGGCTGCCGCGCCTACACCCCCGAGCTGCGTAGCGTCGCGTGGCCCGGCAAGTTCAAGCCGGACCTGCCTCCTCGCTACGACGGCACAACTGATCCCACCGAGTTCCTCCAGCTCTACGAGCTGGGAATCGAAGCTGCCAGCGGGGACGAGAAGGTCATGGCGAACTGGTTCCCCATGGCGCTGAAGGAAGGCGCTTGCACTTGGCTCCTGAACCTGGCCCCAGGCACGATCTCCTCCTGGGACCAGATGCGTACTCGCTTCATCGCCAACTTCCAAGGTACCCGCGACCGGCCTCCCGCCGTGAGCGACATGCGCCGCATCAAGCAGCAACCTGGGGAGACCCTGCAGAAGTACATCCAGCGCTTCAACAGTGCGCGCCTCAAGATCCCCAGGGTGTCTGAAGAAGCCATCATTTCGGCCTTCTCCGACGGCGTGCGCGACGTCAAGATGAAGGAGGAACTGGCGATGCATGAAGACCTCTGCACCTCCCTGGAGCTGTTCAACCTGGCGACCAAGTGCGCCAGAGCTGAGGAGGGACGCCTCTCCCTCCTCGAGCTGCCTGCCGCAGACCCAGAAGACAAGAAGCCCAAGGCCAAGGACGTGAAGCGCAAGGGGGCTGCCGTGCTCGCGGCAGAGCCAGACACCAAGCGAGGCAAGGATCTGCCCGAATCCTCCAGGGGCAGCCGGTACTGCGTGTACCACGACCTCCACACCCACAACACCAACGAATGCCAAGAACTCCGCGCCGTGCGAGAAGGAAGAGTCAACCGACGCCCTGACTGTGCTGACCGGGGCTACGGCCGAGGAGGAGGAAGGAACCCGGGACGCTCGGAAGACCGTGGCCCACGTCCAGGCTGGCGTGACCAACCTCGCGAAGACCACTGGCGTGACCCGCCTCGCGAGGGGGACTGGAGGGACCAGCCTCGTGAGGATCGCCCTCATGGCAACCCAGGCCTGCCGCCGTTGCCGCCTCAGCCACGAAGGAATGAAGACCGCCACCAAGACGAGGAGGCTGGGGGCTTCCAGGAGGCTCGCGCCATCGCCTGCATCCTGGGCGGAGCTCAAGCCCCAGCCTCTCAACGTATCTTCAAGCAGTTTGCTCGCGAAGTGAATGCAGTTCTCCCCAGGCTTGAAGCAACGCGTCCCTTCAGGTGGTCGGCCTGCACCATCACGTTCAGTTCAGCAGACCAGCTATAGTGCGCGGCCACAGCTGGAGTCCTCCCAATGCTTTGTTCCCCAGTCATCAGCAACATTCTGGTCACCAGGACCCTCATCGACGAAGGGGCAGGGCTCAATGTCTTGTCCGTGGAAACGTTCAACAGCCTCCAAGTGCCCTATGACCAGCTTCAGCCAACCAAGCCCTTCTCCGGAGTCACCGACGGTTCCACAGTCCCGATCGGGCAGGTCCGCCTCCCAGTCACTTTCGGCACCTACGACAACTACCGCACCGAGCTCATCGACTTTGACGTCGCCCACATCCGCCTGCCGTACAACGCCATCCTCGGGTACCCGGCGCTGGCTAAGTTCATGGCCGCGACTCACCATGGCTACAATGTCCTCAAGATGCCAGGAAGCGGCGGCATGATCACGGTGCCATGTCAAGAAAAGGATGCAGTGTGTGCCCTGGAGCGAGCCTTTCAGGCCGCGTCACTAGAAGACCTAGATCGCGGGAGCAGGAGGCTTCCTGAGACCACCCCCAGGAAGAAGAAGACAACATCAGGCTCAGCCCCTCAGGAGGCAGGCCCTTCAAGGCCCGCGTTTGCCCAGGGGGACCCTCCTTCAATCGCATAGGAAAGCGCACCCGACGCCCTCCTCAGGCAGGGCTCGGGGGCTCTCACCTGGAGGGTCACCGAGCTCGCCAAGGTCACGAGGGAGGCGCTGGGGCACCATGTGGAGGCGTGTTTTGAAGCACGCTTCCCTCGGAAGGAAGCCAGGGAAGGAAGGTCAGACCAGCAGGAGTTTGTTGGCAAGGCCATTCAAGAACTACAGGAGTCAAGGATCATGAGAGGTTGCCGTCGCCCACCAGCTGAGGCTCCCCATCCAGGCGAGGATGGTGGGTTGCGCGTCTGCGTCGACGTACCAGGGCTCAATCAGATCGCCACGACGGAGCGCCTCTGGCCCTCCCAAGTGGGGCGCTGCGGAGGACCACCCCACAGCTATGTTCGCATGCCTTATAGCCTGCCGAGCATGGCTGCGGCGTACCAGCGCATCACGAGGAGCATCTTGGAGGCACAAGAAGGCAGGCATTCCGCAGCCCTGGCGGAGATGGAGGCTACTCACGAGGAGCCACCAGTGCCTCCGGAGCCTCCCGAGGCCCCTGGGCCTGGGGGCTCGTGAGGATCGGCTTCCGCAGCCCACCGAGTCTGCTGCACCAACGCCACTGCACCGACGACATCTTCAGGTGACATCTTTCAAGTTTCATTCTTAGCTGGGAGCGCCCTCCCAGGGTTGCGTCACTCCCAGGCCGCGTGGGTCCATCCCTATGGCATGTATCCCTTTTATCTTCTCAGTCGCTAGCTTGCTTTGCTAGGGGCGCCCCTCGGGCTGCATCATCCCCAGGCCACTCGGGCTAGGCCCAGCGACATGTATCCCTTCCGCGTTTATTTCCAATTATGCATCATTACTCGATGCCGTTTGCGGCGCCCTTCTTCTTCATGTCGACCACTTGCACGTTAAAGGGGGGGTGCTGTTGGGGAACGTAGCAGAAATTTAAAATTTTCCTACGTGTCACCAAGATCTATCTATGGAGAAACCAGCAACGAGGGGAAAGAGAGTGCATCTACATACCCTTGTAGATCGCTAAGTGGAAGCATTCAAGTGAACAGGGTTGATGGAGTCATACTCGTCGTGATCCAAATCACCGATGACCAAGTGCCGAACGGACGACACCTCCGCGTTCAACACACGTACAGCCCGATGACGTCTCCCATGCCTTGATCTAGCAAGGAGAGAGGGAGAGGTTGAGGAAGACTCCATCCAGTAGCAACACAACGGCGTGGTGGTGGTGGAGGAGCGTGGCAATCCTGCAGGGCTTCGCCAAGCACCTCAAGAAATGAGGAGGGAGAGAGGTAGGGCTGCGCCAAGAGGGAGATCAAATCGTGTGTTTGGGCAGCCCCTAGGCCTCACTATTTATAGGAGGAGGGGAGGAGGGTGCGCCCCCTCTAGGGTTCCCATCCCTAGAGGGGCGGCAGCCCTAGATGGGAAAAGGGTGGCGGCCAAGAGGGGGAGGGGAGAGGGAGGCGCACCAGTATGGGCCTTAGGGCCCATCTGCCCTAGGGTTTGCCCCCTTCTCCTCTCCCTTGCGCCTTGGGCCCTTGTGGGGGGGGGGGGTGGGCGCACCAGCCCACCTGGGGCTGGTCCCCTCCCACACTTGGCCCATGCAGCCCTCCGGGGCTTGTTGCCCCACTTGGTGGACCCCCGGACACCTCCGATGGTCCCGGTACACTACCGGTGATGCCCAGAACACTTCTGGTGGCCAAAACCATACTGCCTATATATAAATCTTTACCTCCGGACCATTCCGGAACTCCTCGTGACATCCGAGATCTCATCCGGGACTCCGAACAACATTCGGTAACCACATATAAACTTCCTTTATAACCCTAGCGTCATCGAACCTTAAGTGTGTAGACCCTACGGGTTCGGGAACCATGCAGACATGACCGAGACGTTCTCCAGTAAATAACCAACAGCGGGATCTGGATACCCATGTTGGCTCCCACATGTTCCACGATGATCTCATCGGATGAACCACGATGTCGAGGATTCGATCAATCCCGTATACAATTCCCTTTGTCTAGCGGTATAGTACTTGCCCGAGATTCGATCGTCGGTATCTCGATACCTTGTTCAATCTTGTTACCGGCAAGTCTCTTTACTCGTTCCGTAACACATCATCCCGTGATCAACTACTTGATCACATTGTGCACATTATGATGATGTCCTACCGAGTGGGCCTAGAGATACCTCTCCGTCACACGGAGTGACAAATCCCAGTCTCGATTCGTGCCAACCCAACAGACACTTTTGGAGATACCCGTAGTGCACCTTTATAGCCACCCAATTACGTTGTGACGTTTGGCACACCCAAAGTATTCCTACGGTATCCGGGAGTTGCACAATCTCATGGTCTAAGGAAATGATACTTGACATTAGAAAAGCTTTAGCATACGAACTACACAATCTTGTGCTAGGCTTAGGATTGGGTCTTGTCCATCACATCATTCTTCTAATGATGTGATCCCGTTATCAATGACATCCAATGTCCATGGTCATGAAACCGTAACCATCTATTGATCAACGAGCTAGTCAACTAGAGGCTTACTAGGGACATGGTGTTGTCTATGCATCCACACATGTATCTGAGTTTCCTATCAATACAATTCTAGCATGGATAATAAACGATTATCATGAACAAGGAAATATAATAATAACCTATTTATTATTGCCTCTAGGGCATATTTCCAACAGTCTCCCACTTGCACTAGAGTCAATAATCTAGTTCACATCGCCATGTGATTAGCACTCACAGAGTTCTGGGTTTGATCATGTTATGCTTGTGAGAGATGTTATAGTCAACGGGTCTGAACCTTTCAGATCCATGTGTGCTTTACAAATATCTATGTCATCTCCTAGATGTAGTTACCACGCTCTATTTGGAGCTATTCCAAATAACTGTTCTACTATACGAATCCAGTTCACTACTCAGAATAATCTGGATTAGTGTCACAGTTTGCATCGGCGTAACCCTTTACGACGAACTCTTTTTCCACCTCCATAATCGAGAAAATTCCTTAGTCCACTAGTTACTAAGGATAACCTTGACCGTTGTCCTGTGATCCATTTCTAGATCACACTTGTACCCCTTGACTGACTCATGGTTTGGCACACTTCAGGTGCGGTACAGAACATAGCATACTTTAGAGCCTACGACTAAAGCATAGGGGACGACCTTCGTCCTTTCTCTCTATTCTGCCGTGGTCATGTCTTGAGTCTTGCTCAATACTCACACCTTGTAACACAGCCAAGAACTCCTTCTTTGCTGATCTATTTTGAACTCCTTCAAAATCTTGTCATGGTATGTGTTCGTTTGAAAGTACTATTAAGCGATTTTGATCTAACCTTATAGATGTTGATGCTCAATGTTCAAGTAGCTTAATCCAGGTTTTCCATTGAAAAACACTTTTCAAATAACCCTATATACTTTCCAGAAATTCTACATCATTTCTGATCAACAATATGTCAACAACATATACTCATCAGAAATTCTATAGTGCTCCCACTCACTTCTTTGGAAATACAAGTTTCTCATAAACTTTGTATAAACCCAAAATATTTGATCATCTCATCAAAGTGTACATTCCAACTCCGAGATGCTTACTCCAGTCCTTAGAAGGATTGCTGGGGCTTTGCATACTTGTTAGACTTCTGGTTGTATCACATACAACCTTTCCTCAAGAACAAGGAAACAATATTTTGACATCCCATCTGCAAGATTTCATAAATAATGCAGTACCTGCTAATTCCAACAGTCTCTTAGCATCGCTACGAGTGAGAAAGTCTCATCGTAGTCAACTCCTTGAACTTGTCAGGAAACATCTTAACGACAAGTCGAGCTTTCTTAATGGTGACATTTACCATCATTGTCCGTCTTCCTTTTAAAATCCATCTGTACTCAACAGCCTCATGACCATCGAGCCGTTCTACCAAAGTCTACACTTTGTTTTCATACATGGATCCTCTCTCGGATTTTATGGCCTCGAGCCATTCATCGGAATCTGGGCCCACCATCGCTTCTCCATAGCTCGTAGGTTCATTGTTCTCTAGCAACATGACTTCCAAGACAGGATTACGTATCACTCTGAAGTAGTACGCATCCTTGTCGTCCTACGAGGTTTGGTAGTGACTTGATCCGAAGTCTCGTGATCACTATCATAAGCTTCCACTTCAATTGGTGTAGGTGCCATAGGAACAACTCCTGTGCCCTGCTACACACTAGTTGAAGTGACGGTTCAATAACCTCATCAAGTCTCCACAATCCTCCCACTCAATTCCTTCGAGAGAAACTTTTCCTCGAGAAAGGACCCGATTCGAGAAACAATCCCTATTGCTTTCGGATCTGAGACAGGAGGTATACCCAACTGTTTTGGGTCTCCTATGAAGATGTATTTATCCGCTTTGGGTTCGAGCTTATCAGCCTAAAACTTTTCCACATAAGCGTCGCAGCCCCAAACTTTTAAGAAATGACAACGTAGGTTTCTCTAAACCATAGTTCATGCGGTGTCATCTCATCGGAATTACGTGGTGCCCTATTTAAAGTGAGTGTGGTTGTCTCTAATGCCTAACCCATGAACGATAATGGTAATTCAATAAGAGACATCATGGTATGCATCATATCCAATAGGGTGCAGTTATGATGTTCAGACACACCATCACACTATGGTGTTCCAGGCGGTATTAGTTGTGAAACAATTTCCACAGTGCCAAACTCGTAACTCAGATATTCATTTCTATGATCATATCATAGACATTTTATCCTCTTATCATGAAGATCTTCAACTTCATTCTGAAATTACTTGAACCATTCAATAATTCAGACTTGTGTTTCATCAAGTAAACATACTCAGTATCTACTCAAATCATCTGTGAAGTAAGAGCATAACGATATCCATTGCGTGCCTCAGCACTCATTGGACTGCACACATCAAAATGTGTTATTTCCAACAATTTGCTTTCTTGTTCCATTTTACTGAAACCGAAGCTTTCAGTCATCTTGCCCATGTGGTATGATTTGCATATCTCAAGTGATTCAAAATCAAGTGAGTCCAAACGGTCCATCTGCATGGAGTTTCTTCATGCGTATATACCAATAGACATGGTTCACATTACTCAATCCTTTTTTTTCAAAAATGAGTGAGTCCAAAGATCCATCAACATGGAGCTTCTTCATGCGTTTTATACCAATATGACTTACATGGCAGTGCCACAAGTAGGTGGTACTATCATTACTATCTTATATCTTTTGGCATGGACATGTGTATCACTATGATCGAGATTCAATAAACCATTCATTTTAGGTGCAAGACCATTGAAGGAATTATTCAAATAAATAGAGTAACCATTATTCTCCTTAAATGAATAACCGTATTGCGATAGACATAATCCAATCATGTCTACGCTCAACGCAAACACCAAATAACAATTATTTAGGTTTAACACCAATCTCGATGGTAGAGGGAGCGTGCGATGCTTGATCATATCAACCTTGGAAGCACTTCCAACACATCTCGTCAGCTCACCTTTAGCTAGTTTCCGTTTATTCCGTAGCTTTTATTTCGAGTTACTAACACTTAGCAACCGAACCGGTATCTAATACCCTGATGCTACTAGGAGTACTAGTAGAGTACACATTCACGTAATGTATATCCAATATACTTCTATCGACAGCATTCTCATCTACCAAGTATCTAGGGTAATTCTGCTCCAGTGGCTGTTCCCCTTATTACAGAAGCACTCAGTCTCGGGTTTGGGTTCAACCTTGGGTTTCTCCACTAGAGCAGCAACTGATTTGCCGTTTCATGAAGGATCCCTTCTTGCCCTTGCCCTTCTTGAAACTAGTGGTTTCACTAACCATCAACAATTGATGCTCCTTCTTGATTTCTACTTTCGCGGTGTCAAACATCGCGAATATTTCAAGGATCATCATATCTATCCCTGATATGTTATAGTTCATGACGAAGCTCTAGCAGCTTGGTGGCAATGACTTTGGAGAAACATCACTATCTTATCTGGAAGATCAACTCCCACTCGATTCAAGTGATTGTTATACTCAGACAATTTGAGCACAAGCTCAACGATTGAGCTTTTCTCCCTTAGTTTGCAGGCTAAGAAAATCGTCGGAGGTCTTATACCTCTTGACGTGGGCACGAACCTGAAATCCCAATTTCAGCCCTCGAAACATCTCATATGTTCCACGATATTTCAAAAATGTCTTCGGTGCCTCAATTCTAAACCATTCAACATTACCGAACTATCACGTAGTTATCTAAACGTGTATGTCCGATGTTCGCAACATCCACGAACGACGTTTGGGGCTCTGCACACTGAGCGGTGCATTAAGGACATAAGCCTTCTACTGTCCGCATAATTGCTACTGTCAACTTTCAACTATATTTTTTCTAGGAACGTATCTAACTCAGTAGAACTAAAGCGCGAGCTTACGACATAATTTGCAAAGACCTTTTGACTATGTTCAGGATAATTAAGTTCATCTTATGAACTCCCACTCAGATAGACATCCCTCTAGTCATCCAAGTGATTACATGATCCGAGTCAACTAGGCCGTGTCCGATCATCACGTGAGACGGACTAGTCATCATCGGTGAACATCTTCATGTTGATCGTATCTACCGTAGGACTCATGCTCGACCTTTCGGTCTCTTGTGTTCCGAGGCCATGTCTGTACATGCTAGGCTCGTCAAGTCAACCTAAGTGTTTCGCGTGTGTAAATCTGGCTTACACCCGTTGTATGTGAACGTAAGAATCTATCACTTCCGGTGGCCAAAACCATACTTCCTATATATAAATCTTTACCTCCGGACCATTCCGGAACTCCTCGTGACGTCCGGGATCTCATCCGGGACTCCAAACAACATTCGGTAACCACATACAAACTTCCTTTATAACCCTAGCGTCATCGAACCTTAAGTGTGTAGACCCTACGGGTTCAGGAACCATGCAGACATGACCGAGACGTTCTCCAGTCAATAACCAATAGCGGGATCTGGATACCCATGTTGGCTCCCACATGTTCCACGACAATCTCATCGGATGAACCACGATGTCGAGGATTCGATCAATTCCGTATACAATTCCCTTCGTCTAGCGGTATAGTACTTGCCCGAGATTCGATCATCGGTATCTCGATACCTTGTTCAATCTTGTTACCAGCAAGTCTCTTTACTCGTTCCATAACACATCATCCCGTGATCAACTCCTTGATCACATTGTGCACATTATGATGATGTCCTACCGAGTGGGCCCAGAGATACCTCTCCGTCACACGGAGTGACAAATCCCAGTCTCGATTCGTGCCAACCCAACAGACACTTTCGGAGATACCCGTAGTGCACCTTTATAGCCACCCAGTTACGTTGTGACGTTTGGCACACCCAAAGTATTCCTACGGTATCCGGGAGTTGCACAATCTCATGGTCTAAGGAAGTGATACTTGACATTAGAAAAGCTTTAGCATACGAACTACACAATCTTGTGCTAGGCTTAGGATTGGGTCTTGTCCATCACATCATTCTTCTAATGATGTGATCCCGTTATCAATGACATCCAATGTCCATGGTCAGGAAACCTTAACCATCTATTGATCAACGAGCTAGTCAACTAGAGGCTTACTAGGGACATGGTGTTGTCTATGCATCCACACATGTATCTGAGTTTCCTATCAATACAATTCTAGCATGGATAATAAACGATTATCATGAACAAGGAAATATAATAATAACCTATTTATTATTGCCTCTAGGGCATATTTCCAACAGGTGCCTGAGCATCACGACTCAGGGCTCTTACTGGCTCTCCAGCCCTCACCCTCTGGCCTTGTCCATGGCATCGCGACCTGGCATACGAGCGACGGCTGAGACAAGCTCGAGGGCCGGGACCCGAGGACGTAGAGTGCTGGCATCTAACCAGATTTTGCAGGAACACATCTCAAGATACGGCCCAGCGTCAGGCGCAACCCGCCTAGAGGTAGGGCCTCGTGAGTCCCGCGCTGGCTCACGGGTGCCCAGACACACCTCACCCGCTCCGACCAGCGTGCTCCTGAGTGACTAACAGTCAACTAATCGCTGCTATGGCAACCCCGTTTCCTTTTTCTGTGATGAATCTGCAGGATCCTTAGAGGAAGCTGTGCTAGTCAAGGCCCTCGCGGCGCTTCCTTCACCCTCGCCCGCGCAAACCGCTTGCACGTTAAAGGGGGGGCGCCTGAGCATCGCGACTCAGGGCTCTTACTGGCTCTCCAGCCCTCACCCTCTGGCCTTGTCCACGGCATCGCGACCTGGCATACCGGCGACGGCTGAGACCAGCTCGAGGGCTGGGACCCGAGGACGTAGAGCAGAAAGGGGAGCAGAGGCGAGGGAGAAGGGGCACGCGAGGACCTCGTCAAGCAACTCCGCTCAAGCTACCCCCCAGATCCGACGGCGCGCTGGGGATGATCCGCGACCCCCAAAGATAAGTCACCATCCAAAGCGTTGGCTACCGTGGCACTACCCCCGCACCTAAAGCGACTCCGTACTAGCGACGTTCCTTCTCTTTCTCACCAAGCGATGGCTGCTTGGGCGCCAAAGGGGACCTCCTGAGAATCACGACTCAGGGGCTCTTACCGGACCCCGGGTCGCTCACCTCCTGGCCTTGACCACGACATCGCGACCTGGCATACCAGCGACGGCTGACGCCGCCTTGGGACTGGGACCTGTCGACGCAGAGCACAAAGCCCTCGCGAGGTGCGAAAGGGAGAACCAAACTATGACGGAATTCGCGATTCGCACAAATCCATAGCAAGGGTTACATATTAACAACAAGGATCACAGCCACCTTACAAGCCCCTATGGGGCACAATGTGATTCCTCGCAGGGAACGAATACTAAAAGGTGCTAAGTACACGCGCCCCTGCAAAATATGCCATCATCAACAGTGGGCTGACAGGCACCGGCGCCAACTCCATCCAGATCAGGATCAGCGGCGACCAAGCGAGCCTGCCCTGCTCCGGGAGCGGCGTCGGCTCGCGGGCTCGTAGCTGTCGTCGCTCGCCTCCGGCGTCGCGAAGACTTCACTGGGATCGCTGGATCCTCCGGCGCTCCCGTCGCTTGCGGAGCTATCCAGGGGGCGATTGGCAGGCCCGACCGTCGCCGTGGCAAGGTCCTGGCCGCCTCCCCCGGGGTAGCACTCCAGCCGGCGACCGTTCGCGTCGAAGACCTTGAAGAACATCACCGAAGCGCCGTCATACTCCAGGTGGATCGTGAGGGCGCCCTTCGTTCTGCAGCACCGAGCGATTTCGCCCCAGCCGCGAGTCATGAAGACCTCGCCCGGGGTGGTGATCGCAACCTCTGCCCCGGTCGCAGGAGTGCTGCAGTCGGTGTGCTGCAGCCAGAGCTCCAGGAGTCTCCCCTGCTGGAAGACGGAGGCGAAGAAGGGAGGAAGGCGAATCCAAGTCCGCGGAGGCATGGCAGCGTGGAGCACGAGCTCGCGGGAGGAGCCCTCGGCGTGGACTCCAGGAGGAACAACCAACACCTTCGTGATCCTCCGGCGCCGGCGACGGCGCTGGCCGAGGGGATCGGTATCTCCTCTTCCAGAGCCCTCGGCGTGGGCATACAAGGGAAGCGGGAATCCCGGCGGAGGCCGCTCGTACCAAGGCCTCAGCACCACCAGGTGGTTCTCCTCGTCTCGGCCGCGCAGGGCAGGCCGTTTCTTCGGCGGGAGCGGGTCAGGTACCTCTTGAGGAGCCTTTCCCTTCTCCGCCGCAGAGAACCGGCGAATCGGAGCCATCACACCAAGACGGAGCAAGAACTGAGGCGGAGTAGGAAGCAAGGAGAGACAGACTAGAAGGGCACGCGCGGTGCCGTACTTATAGCCGGCGGAGGCCAACCGTCGGCCTCCACGATCATAGGTAAGCATGACACGATTTGCATGCAGGGACTTGTCCAATCCGCGCGATCGTCGAGGCGTCGTGGGGAAGTGGAGACGCCCACGTCCAATCAACCGCCACGCGGCGCCCGAGGCCGCAGGCTGTTAGGGCCCGCGGCGCTTCGCCCTTGCCCTTTCGCCTCTCGGCACAGCCAAATCCATGCGCGCCTTGGGCCAGGGGGCTACTGTCGGTGTTCTGGGAACGGGGGTCCCCAGACTTGCCTGCCTGCGGCCTGCGGCGTGGCTCGAGTGGGGGCCCAACGTGGCCCATCTTCATCAACACAAGACTCAAGACCCTCGCGATGGGCCAAGCCTCGCGAGGCGGACGACACGGTGCTTACTCAAGCACGGCCTCCTTAGGCTGGCTCGCGAGGAGGCGGAGAGATCAAGGTGGGGTACCTCACGAGGTGCCCATGACGCAAGCCATGACGACCAAGGGTGCCAGGCGGGCGCCAGCCCGCGCAGTGTCCTCCCTTTCCTCTTTGGTGCAAAGGGGGCAAGCGCAGGCGAGAGGATCAAGCAAAGGCACCCATTTTGGTGCAACGAGACCAAAGACCAGCTCTGCGACAAGGAGGAAGTCACTGTGGAGCCCAAGCCGGTGTCATCACCAGAGCCTTTGGCAGGTGAAGACCAACTTTAGTCAGGATAAGTGTACCAGATGTTCCCCTTCAAATTGGCCGATTGTTGGCGCCCTTCCCGCTCAATATTTGGGAAGAGGCCTAGGGCCCTTGCCTATAAATAGGGCTAGCCGCCCCCAGGGTAGAGGCATCTAGATCTAGAACCTGAGGTAGAATCCCGCATCTAGAGAAAGAGAGAAGGGCGATCGAACTCCCCCTAGAAGTTCATCCCCTAACCAAGAACAGACCCTCGCGAGGTCGTTCTTCCTTGTACTGTTCTTCCTCATCAGCCCAAGAGGCAATCCACCCACCACACACTGGAGTAGGGTATTACACCACAATGGTGGCCCGAACCAGTATAAACCCTGTGTCACTTGTGTTGTTCTTGCAGTAGTTTAGATCTTTACGAGACGGAGAGGTAGAGGGCTCGATCTCCGCGCGCACCCCAGAGTTCGAACCTTAAGGGTCTGCCGGAACCCGTGATCCGACACAGCTGTCCTCTCCTGCGCAAAAGCGGGTCATGAGGCTTGTTAATGCGGCCATTGTTCTTGGATTTTCTTGGCTGAGGTATCTGGCAAGCCATTCGTCTTGGACGTTATGCCTAAAAGCTGCTAAGGCTTCAGCGTCTGGACAGTCGACTATCTGATTCTTTTTAGTAAGAAATCTATTCCAGAATTGCCAAGCTGACTCTCCGGGCTGTTGAGTTATGTGACTGAGATCATCTACATCCGGAGGGCGGACATAGGTCCCTTGAAAATTTGCTCGGAAAGCGTCCTCAAGCTCTTCCCAACTTCTGATTGTGTTTTCAGGAAGGCTTTTAAGCCAATGCCGGGCTGGCCCTTTAAGCTTGAGGGGTAAGTATTTTATGGCGTGGAGGTCATCTCCTCTGGCCATATGTATGTGGAGGATATAATCCTCAATCCAGACTCCAGGGTCTGTTGTTCCGTCGTACACCTCTATGTTTACGGGTTTGAATCCCGCTGGAAATTCGTAATCCAGGACCTCATCGGTGAAACATAGGGGGTGTGCGGCACCCCTGTATTTGGGTGTGCCGTGATGTTCGGATATTGGTTTTGTTGCATTGCTTACGGGAGCTTGCTTTCTTGGCCCATAAATAGACCTGGCTGGGCCATCTTTTTGATGCGAATCCTTGAGTGGGTCGCATGGCGGCTTGAGTGCGGCGCCGCTTGCCGCTTTATACTGGCCATGGGGTCGCCTATCCGACTGGGTGGCTTTCTTACTTTTTGAATGCGAGGGTTCTAAGGCCTCTTCATCGAATTCGGGCAGTAGCTTTCGCTTCGGATAGCTTTTAGTGTGGCGACTGCCGCCGTATTTGTCTGCGGTATTGATACTTTGCTCCATCTGATTTTGAGTGCTCTTCCGTAGTTTTTAGCTTCCGCTTCTGCTTTTTCAGGCTGCATGCGGTTGCAACGAGCCTTTTGTGGAGGTTCTTCTGCTCCGTGGGCTTATCCGGCGTAAGGTCGTCTGGAATGTCGTTTTCACCGGGGACGGGTTGTTCGGTTTCTTTATCCGAGTTGCCCTGTTCGGACGGTTGCTCTAAGGCACGCTCGTCGTCTGCCGGCTCATCCTGCTCTATGGCTGGGTCTGTATCGAGGCGGGGCTTGGAGTGGCGTTTACGCCGCCGCTTTGTTTTCTTTTCGAGAGATCGATGCCTCGTTGCATCCCTGTGTTCCTCATTGTCGCTTCCTTTAGGGGTATCCACCATGTACACATCATGAGATGAGGTGGCTGTGCAATGCCCTATAGGCGTTGGTTCGTATGCGTCTCCTGTATCGTCGTCCATGCCGTCGATGTCTTCGTAGTCGAAGTTGAGCAGGTCATTTAAATTATCGACGGTGGCTACCAAATGGGTGGTGGGTGGGTTTTGAATTTCTTCATCATCCGTATCCCATCCTTGCTGACCGTAGTCGGGCCAGGGCTCTCCTGATAAAGAGAGAGACTTTAGCGACTTCAGGATGTCGCCGAAGGGCGAGTGCTGAAAGATGTTTGCGGCGGTGAACTCCATGACTGGCGCCCAATCGGATTCGATGGGCAGGCGCACGGGGGGCTCGGAGTCCGGAGAGGAATCCGGCTCCTCGGAGTCACGGGCCATGCGGAGTGCGGGGATGGTGTTCGGCTCGATCGCCTTTGAGATCGCAGCCCCCGAGGTGGTTTCCAGCCACTCATCCTCGATCGGCGCAGCAGGCTCCGAATTAAGGGTCGGAACCAATGCGCGTGCGGCCTCCAGGACACTGTTCGGCGGCGGAGCTAGATCCTGCCAATCGAGACAGTGCGGCGCACTTGGTTGTGTCTCGAATCCGTAGAAGATCAAGTCCCCGCGGATATCGTCCATGTAGTTTAAACTTCCAAATCTGATCTGATGGCCAGGGGCGTAGCTTTCGATCTGCTCCAGGTGGCCAAGCGAACTGGCCCGCAGTGCGAAGCCGTCGAAGACGAAGATCTGTCCGGGGAGAAAAGTCTCACCCTGGACCGCATCGTTGTTGATGACCAAAGGAGCCATCGGGCCGAAAAGCGACGACACAGAGGAACTCTCAATGAAAGCACCAATGTTGGTGTCAAAACCGACGGATCTCGGGTAGGGGGTCCCGAACTGTGCGTCTAGGCGGATGGTAACAGGAGACAAGGAACACAATGTTTTACCCAGGTTCGGGCCCTCTTGATGGAGGTAAAACCCTACGTCCTGCTTGATTAATATTGATGATATGGGTAGTACAAGAGTAGATCTACCACGAGATCAAGGAGGCTAAACCTTAGAAGCTAACCTATGGTATGATTGTTGTATGTTGGGGTTCGTCCTACGGACTAAAACCCTCCGGTTTATATAGACACCGGAGAGGGTTAGGGTTACACAAAGTCGGTTACAATGGTAGGAGATCTGAATATCCACATCGCCAAGCTTGCCTTCCACGCCAAGGAAAGTCCCATCCAGACACGAGATGAAGTCTTCAATCTTGTATCTTCATAGTCCAGGAGTCCGGCTGATGGTATAGTCCGGCTACCCGGACACCCCCTAATCCAGGACTCCCTCAATCGTCTTGACCAACATCACCATCATCATCACCATCCTCATCTCTTTTACGCGGTCCACTCTCCCGCACCCCGCTGTAATCCCTACTTGACCATGGTGCTTTATGCCACATATTATGATCCAATGATGTGTTGCCATCTTATGATGTTTTTAGTAGATATCTTTTTTCCTTTGGTTGATTGATGATCTAGATTGGTATGAGTTGTATATTTTATTTTGGTGCTGTCCTATGGTGCCCTCCGTGTCGCGCAAGCGTGAGGGATTCCCACTGTAGGGTGTTGCAATATGTCCATGGTTTACTTATTGTCTGCGTTGCTTGAGTGACAGAAGCATAAACACGGATAAGTGGGTCACGGCGTATGGGATAAAGGGGACTTGATGCTTTAATGTTATGGTTGGGTTTTACCTTAATGATCTTTAGTAGTTGCGGATGCTTGCTAGAGTTCCAATCATAAGTGCATATGATCCAAGATGAGAAAGTATGTTAGCTTATGCCTCTCCCTCATATGAAATTGCAATAGTGATTACCGGTCTTGTTAACGATTGCCCAGGACAATTCCGCGCACCGATACATCATTATTCCACACTCGCTATTTATAATATTTAGTAATATATTCTAAATTTATGATAACAACACCTACTTTCATATTTTAGCTCTCCGATATCATGCAAAGTTATCCTCTTCATACCCACAACGTAGTTTTATTTCTCGTTTCTAGTTGGAAGCAAACGTTTGGTGTACGTAGAGTCGTATCAGCGGCAGATAGGACTTGAGAGAATATTGATCTTACCTTTAGCTCCTTGTGGGTTCGACACTCCATACTTATCACTTCCACCATTGGGAGTTGCCATGATGATTCCCTGCTGAGGGAGTCCTGGATTAGGGGGTGTTCGGATTGCCGGACTATACCTTCAGACGGACTCCTGGACTATGAAGATACAAGATTGAAGACCTCGTCCCGTGTCCGAAAGGATCTTTCCTTGGCGTGGAAGGCAAGTTAGGCGTGCGGATATTCAAGTTCTCCTACCATTGTAACCGACTCTGTGTAACCCTAACCCTATCCGGTGTCTATATAAACCGGAGGGTTGTAGTCCGTAGGCCAACCATCATCATACACAATCATACCATAGGCTAGCTTCTAGGGTTTAGCCTCCTTGATCTCGTGGTAGATCTACTCTTGTACTACCCATATCATCAATATTAATCTAGTAGGAGTAGGGTTCTACCTCCATTGAGAGGGCCCGAACCTGGGTAAAATAAAGTGTCCCTTGTCTCCTGTTACCATCCGACCTTGACGCACAGTTCGGGACCCCCTACCCGAGATCCGCCGGTTTTGACACCGACATTGGTGCTTTCATTGAGAGTTCCTCTGTGTCATCACTTTTAGGACCGATGGCTCCTTTGATCATCAACAACGATGAGGTCAAGGGTGAGACTTTCCTCCCCGGACAAATCTTCCTCTTCGGCGGCTTCGCTCTGCGGGCCAATTCTCTTAGTCGTCTGGAGCAGATCGAAAGCTACGCCCCTGGCCATCAAGTCAGGTTTGGAAGCTTAAACTACATGGCAGATATCCGCAGAGACTTGATCTTCGACGAGTTCGAGCCACAGCCAAGCGCGCCGCACTACCTCAAGGGGCATGATATAGCTCTGCCTCCGAATAGTGCCCTGGAGGCCACACACGCACCAGCTCCGATCCTCGACTCGGAGCCTGCTGCGTTCGTTGAGGATGAACGGTTGGACGTCACCTCGGGGACTGCGATCTTGAAGGCGATCGAGCCGAACACCAGCCCCACACTCCGCACGGCCCATGACTCCAAGGAGTCGGATTCTTCTCCGAACTCCGGGCCTCCCGTGCCCCTACTGATCGAATCCGATCGGGCGCCTATAATGGAGTTCACCGCCGCGGACATCTTTCAGCACTCACCTTTCGGTGATATCCTGAATTCTCTCAAGTCTCTTTCTTTATCAGGAGAGCCCAGGCCGGATTACGGTCTGCGAGGTTGGGATTCGGACGGCGAAGAAATTCAAAGCCCACCCACCACCCACTTAATAGCCACTGTCGATGATTTAACCGACATACTTGACTTCGGATCCGAAGACTTCGGCGGTATGGACGACGAAGAGGGAGACGAACAGGAACCAACACCTGTAGGGCGCTGGATCGCCACCCCATCTCACGATGTATTCATGGTGGATACCCCTAAAGGAAACGACAACGAGGAAAAAGGGGACAAAAAAAGGGATAAACCCCTCGAAAAGCAATCAAAGCGGCAACGAAAACGCCGAGCCAAGCCCCGCCTCGATCAAGACACAGCCATAGAGCAGGATGAGCCGATAGACAACGAGCATGCCTCAGAGGAACCGTCCGAACAAGGCAACTCGGATAGAGAGGACAGACAGCCCTCCCCCGGCCATAACAGAACTCCGGACGATCTCACGCCGGATAAGACCACGGAGCAGAAGAATCTCCACGAAAGGCTCGTTGCCACAACACGCAGCCTGAAAAAGCAGAAGAGGAAGCTAAAGACGGCGGAAGATGCACTCAGAATAAGATGGAGCAAGGTAATCAAGACCACAGACAAATACGGCGGTAGCCGCCGCACTAAAAGCTATCCGAAGAGAAAACTACTGCCCGAATTCGACAAAGAGGCCCTAGAGCCCTCGCATTCAAAAAATAAAAAAGCCACACGGTCTGATAGACGACCCCACGGCCACCATAAAATGGCAAGCGGCGCCGCACTCAATGCGGCATGCGACCCAATTAAAGACTCGCATCATGGCCTAGCTAGGTCCATTTATGGGCCAAGAAAGCACGCTCTCACAAGCAATGCAAAAAAGCCATCATCAGAACCCGGCACACCCAAATACAGGGGCGCCGCACACCCCCTATGTTTCACCGATGAGGTTCTGGAATATGAATTTCCAGAGGGATTCAAACCCGTCAACATAGAGGCGTACGATGGAACAACAGACCCCGGAGTCTGGATCGAGGATTATATCCTCCACATACATATGGCTATAGGAGATGATCTCCACGCCATCAAATATTTACCCCTTCAGCTTAAAGGGCCAGCCCGGCACTGGCTTAAAAGCCTTCCCGAAAACACAATTGGAAGTTGGGAAGAGCTCAAGGATGCTTTCCGAGCAAATTTTCAAGGGACCTATGTCCGCCCCCCGGACGCAGATGATCTCAGTCACATAACTCAACAGCCCGGAGAACCAGCTCGGCAGTTCTGGAACAGATTCCTTACTAAAAAGAATCAGATAGTGGATTGTCCGAACGCCGAAGCCTTAGCAGCTTTCAGGCATAATGTCCGAGATGAATGGCTCGCCAGACACCTCGGCCAGAAAAAGCCAAGAACAATGGCCGCACTCACAAGCCTCATGACCCGCTTTTGCGCAGGAGAGGACAGCTGGTTGGCAAGATGCAGCCCCAGCGACCCAAGTACATCCGAAATCAGGGATGGAAATGGAAAACCGCGACGAAATAAGGACCGTCGCCAAACCAAAGAAAAAAGTCCGAAGAGCACGGCAGTCAATGCCGGATTCAAAGGCTCACGGAAAAATCAGACAAAACCACCCCTTCAGGACAATAGGGATGATCCGTCCAGCTTAAACAGAATCCTGGACAGAATATGTCAGATACACAGTACTCCTGGGAAGCCTGCTAATCACACCCACAGAGACTGTTGGGTTTTTAAACAATCTGGAAGGCTTAACGTCGAACACAAGGGGCTCGATACACCAAGCGAAGACGAGGACGAACCCCAGAAGCAGAACGCCAAGAAACAAAAGAACTTCCCACAAGAAGTTAAAACAGTGAACTAACTTCACGTAACAAAACGTGTGGCACCCATAAAGGTACGCACAATAAAACCTATCCCTCAGGGGTCCCGCCACTGGTTATTAAAACCAATCATTTTTTATCAGCTAGATTATTCTAGAAATATCAAAAACGCAGGCCGGACTGCCCTGATACTCGATCCAATAATTGACGGATTCCAGTTTACCAATGTCCTTATGGACGGCGGCTGTGGACTAAACCTGATATATCAGGATACAATCCACCGCATGGGCATAAACCCAGCAAGAATCCGCCACAGCAAAACCTCCTTTCAAGGGGTAGCGCCGGGCCCGGACACCCATTGTATGGGTTTTCTCCGGCTTGAACTCATATTTGGCTCTGCCAATAACTTCCGTCGCGAAAAGCTGACCTTCCATGTCGTCCCATTTTCAAGTCGCTATAAAGCACCAATGGGACGCGAAGCTTTTGCTCGCTTTAACGCAATACCGCACTATGCATCTCTCACGCTTAAGATGCCCGGTCCGCGAGGCATCATCTCTTTAAAGGGAGCGCACTAAAATACGCCTCCTCCAAACGGACGATTGCGCGGCCGCTTAAACAGCCGCCCAATAAAATGGCCTCGCCAGCCAAAAGACTTAAAGGCCACGGACCCGGACTAAATGAGTTCGGCATAAGTCCATTATCAACGCAGGCTTAAACGCCAAATACCCCCGTATCGGGGGCTATACGCAGGGACAATGAAGATCAACTTTATATATTTTTTACTTTATATTTTGTTTATTATCTTTTTGTTCCGCACGACCCATTTTCAATTTAGTTCCTCTCTTTTACAGATGAACGTCGTGCGGCGCCCGTCCAGGACACGGCACAGCGGAGACACAGGCGCAGACGTGCAGTAGGGACCCGTCCTAAGGATTCTTTTTAGATTAAGACCCTGCGTAAACCTTTTTTACTGTCTCTTGCTGCTATACATCCCCTGGTTTTTTCTACTATAACCAAAGAGGAGGCTGGCGTTTTGGCATGTGGCCACGCCAGAATTTTTGCTCATACCTGAACACTAGGGGCTCTCTTTTTTCAAAGGGTGTTGTTTCACCCACACTCATAAAGACCGAACACCTTAGGGAGTGTTCGGCGTCGCGAGCTTTGGCACTATATGCATCAGCTCCGAATCATGTCTTTGGTCAAATGTTGGGTTGCCCGGCTCCTGAGTTCGGCTACCTTACGTTCCGCTCTATCAGCTAAGGTAGCACCAGGAGAACTACTGCGATTGTGCCCCGGTTCGGCCAGGCGAGCACCTTAGTAGAGAAAGCCAAAAACTGACTGTCATGATGTAGCGCGAGACTGGTCGCCACTCGATGACTTATAGGAATTTATCGGATTCCTCCGCTTTGATGAAGGGCCGTTTCCCAGTCAGGCACGTATGTGCCCCGAATTCGGGCAAGCGCAGTCGCCACTAAGGGGCTACCTAAAGAGTCCCACTGCCAAGATCCTATGGCTAAGTGAAAGTGTTAAAGCATTATAGTCCGGTTGCCTAGCCCGCTGCGCTATCACCTCCTTTGTAGGACCAAGACGTTGGGTTAAGTGTGAAAATGCGTCTTCTGCGCGCACCCCCACACTATGTGCATGGGGGCTGAAGCCAACGACTGCAATCTTTCAGAATTTATATATATATATATATATATATATTAAAACGGCCGCACAGGAGGTGTTCTTAATACTTGAAGGCACAAGTCTAAAAAATGCCACTACAAATTATCAAAATACTGTTTTATGATTACATATGCTATCATAATATAGCATCCTTCGAGCATTGCGTCTCTATTACGCGAGCGCCTTCGAGGACTTCCTTAAAATAGTGCTCGGAAGGTATTCGGCTTTTTTTTGAATCTCGGGACGCAACAATGGTGGGCTCCATACCTGCCCAGTATGTCTTGACACGGGTAAGAGCCAGCCGAGCGCCCTCTATGCACGTTGACCTCTTCATAGCATCGACACGTGGCACCACGTCAAGAAATTGCTGCACCAAGCTGAAATAACTCTTCGGCTTCGATCTCCCCGGACACAGATAATGATCCATGACGTACTTCATGGCGAGTTCGGACAACCTATTCAGTTCGGCCCATTGGGCCAGGCGATCGTCCACTGCCAGTGGACGCTCTGGATTGAGGAATTGCGACCAAAAGAGCTTCTCCACTTCATGATCCTTTTTATCTCGAAACTGTTCGGTCGCATCAGCAGCACTAGCCGCCAAATCCAGATAGGTCTCCTCTACACTCCACATTCGGTCTAACGGGGCATACTTCGGATCACAAAATTTTCTCCGTAGCGAGAAGGGCTTTCCATCCGCAATTTGTCCGGCTTGACGCAGCTCTTCCCTTGCCGCTCTCATTATAGTTCGGGCATCCTTGGTGTCAGCAACAGCCTTCTCTAAGCTCGTTTGCCTCGCCCGACCCTCTTCTTCAAGAAGCTTGCAACGGTCAGTAGCACTCTTTAACTTTACGGCCATATCAGCCATCTCCTACTTGCTTCGGCAATAGGCAGCCTGTTCGGCTTTCAGCTCTTCAAGGGCTTTCATGGCAGCCGCATCGCTTTTCCTGGCTTGTTCCTTCGCTCGGGCGAGTTCGGCCCTAAGACCCTCCATGGCGGCCGCACCATCTGCGTTAAGCATACACACGGTAAGATATTGACATAAAGCTCCTCTTACTAACCATCGCCCGATGATACATTGAGCATCATCAAGCCGCTTGTTAACAAGCGCGATGTCGGCTTCTACCTCATCAAGTTGTGGCTTCAGTTCGGAAATTCACCAGTCCGGCTTGACTCCGGACAATCCGCCACCTACATATAAAGGTGCCACTTCAAGGACCTGGGATTAAGATCCTCTACGCGCCGTCAATTGTAACGACGCACAGAGTTTCAGGGGCTACTATCTACACAGGGCGCACTTTATGCGCAACTAACACAAGTGTACATTATTTAAAACGTACCTCAAGGCCCGTCAGTAAACTTTTGACGGCCTCGTGCAACCCGCTTTCTGCGGATGAAATCTTTTCAATCACCGTGCTCATCAACGCAAGATGCTCCTCTGAGACAGAGGCTCACCCCAGCAGAATCCTTAGCTCCTCCGGCCGAATACCAGATGGTGTCGGACTCGTCCCATGGCCTCCCTCAAAGGCCGGACACGGAGAACCTCGGGGGGCCACATGGCCACCTTCCGCCCCTATCGGATCCGGAGAAATCCTCCGCGACGACACTTCAGCGTCGCCCGCCTTGCTAGGCGGTACAGAAGGAGGAGGCGTTCCGCTCTCCATCATCTCTGGAAGAAGATCCCCCAAGACGAGCTCTGCTGAGAAGGGCTGAGGTCCGAACTACAAAGTAAGGTTTTGGTTAAAACTTCTCAGATATAAATCAAGGATTTCTCTTAAAAGAAAAACTCTTCTTCTACTTACGGCTCGCTGGAGAGCTGGTCCCTTTGAGGGTTTAGTTCGGCCGAGGGGCTCCCCGGCGTCGGGCCCTCTGACAAGGATTCTTTCCCCCCCTTCGAGGCTACGGTCTCCGGGTCGTCAGAGGCGGCCCTTTTCTTTCCCTTAGGGGGGGGATTGTTGATTCCCCCCTTCGGAATGGCCTCTTTCGAGGAGGCCATGGTCTCCTTGTCCTCCCCCTTATTTCCCTCCAAAGGCACTACCTCCAGCATCCTGACTAGCACAGGATCCAGCCTGGTTTCGGGAAGGGGAGCCGGACACCTGATCAGCTTCGCCTTCGCTATCCACTCCTGCTTAAAAGGAGAAGCACTGTTAAGAGCAAGTCAATTATGCGGATAGAAGGTCCAGGCACAAGGTCACTTACTTGAATATCCGGACGATTGCGGCTTAAACCTACGTCCTCGGTCAAATCCAGACTCACTTCTTGTGATCCGAAGAACAGTTTATGCATCTCCGCGGGCGTCGTGCCCATAAAATCCCCGAGAGCTCGCGGTCCCTCTGGATTGAACTCCCACAGACGAAGGGGGCGACGTTGGCCGGGCAGTGTCCGGCGAATCAGCATGACTTGTGTCACCTTGACCAGGTCGAGGTCTCCTTCCAAGAGATCCTTAATGCGGCCCTGCAGCAGAGGTACGTCTTTGGGCAAGCCCCGATCTAACCCTATGTTAATCCACGACGCTAGCCGCGGTGGACCCGAGCGAAAGGCAGGAGGCACCACCCATGTGGTGCCCCGAGGGGCGGTGATATAGAACCACTCCTGTTGCCACAAGCCAAGCTTCTCCTGAAAAGTGCCCTCGGGCCATGGAGCATCGGCATTTCTTTTTATAGCAGCGCCTCCGCACTCTGCGTGGCGCCCCTCGATCATCTTTGGTTCTACTTTGAAGGTCTTGAGCCATAATCCGAAGTGAGGTGTAACACGGAGGAACGCTTCGCACACAACAACGAACGAGGAGATGTGGAGGATGGACTCCAGAGCTAAGTCGTGGAATTCCAGCCCATAATAAAACATCAGCCCCCTTACAAAGGGATCCATTGGGAAGCCTAATCCCCGAAGGAAGTGGGATACGAATACCACACTCTCACCGGGGTGAGGGCTAGGGATCACCTGTCCTTGAACAGGCAACCTGTGCGAAATCTCGCCGGTCAAAAATTTAGCTTCCCTCAACCTTAATGCGTCCTCCTCCGTGACGGAGGAGGGCATCCATCGGCCTTGGAGGTCGGAACCGGACATTATCGAAGGTCCGGTGCGCCTGTAATCTGGAAGCCTAGGGTGTTGGAACTCGAGGCGACGGGCGAACTCGTTTCGAGAATAGAAGAAGGGAACAGGGTCTTGGTCTCTTTATAAGAGGCAGAATACCAAGAGCCCTCCCCATAACCGTCTTGGACTAGCCTTTAATTAAGGCAAACGTGCTAACGGGCACGATTGGGTTACCCACGCCCGTATTAATGAGAATCCCGTTAAAAGGGGCACACGATCTCTGCTTTGACAAGACGTGCCAAGGAAACCGCCTCGCTAAACACGGTGAGGTGGAACAATGAAAACAGTTTATATAAAGAGCTTGGCCGCAGTGTTATGACGCACTGCGGAATACGTCAGCAGATTTGATTTGTGTTAATATTATTCTCTATATGGCAATATGTGGAGACTTATTTTGCAGAACTGGACACTATTTTTTGTGTTTACAATCTTCTTGAAGAACTTGGGGAGGAACCCGCCTTGCAATGCCGAAGACAATCTGCGCGCCAGACTCGTCTTCATTGAAGCCTGGTTCAGGGGCTACTGAGGGAGTCCTGGATTAGGGGGTGTTCGGATAGCCGGACTATATCTTCAGCCGGACTCCAGGACTATGAAGATACAAGATTGAAAACCTCGTCCCGTGTCCGCAAGGATCTTTTCTTGGCGTGGAAGGAAAGCTAGGCGTGCAGATATTCAAGATCTCCTACCATTGTAACCGACTCTGTGTAACCCTAACCCTATCCGGTGTCTATATAAACCGGAGGGTTGTAGTCCGTAGGCCAACCATCATCATACACAATCATACCATAGGCTAACTTCTAGGGTTTAGCCTCCTTGATCTCGTGGTAGATCTACTCTTGTACTACCCATATCATCAATATTAATCTAGCAGGAGTAGGGTTTTACCTCCATCGAGAGGGCCCGAACCTGGGTAAAATAAAGTGTCCCTTGTCTCATGTTACCATCCGACCTTGACGCATAGTTCGGGACCCCCTACCCGAGATTCGCCGGTTTTGACATCGACACCTGCACTTGGGGATTATCAGCGAGCTAAGGGTCGTCGAAGACCAGTCGCACGACCTGCATCTTCACGTGGTTTGCGGGTGCGGCGATAGACGGTGCCAGAGGTCGTGCCAGCAGGCACAAATAAGGAGGCTTTCCTGTTTTGTGCTAAGGGAGGAAGGTCGGCCATCAGTTCCCAAAGCAATCTTCAAAGGTTGCCTGATTGGTGCAAGATGACCAAGACGGCGGGAGCGCCTGGGCGGATGTCATGCCCAAGCCCACCAGCGCGTCACAACAGGAAGCTTTGGCAGGTAAAGACCACCTTTAGTCAGGATAAGATGCATCCCTATCACCCTTCAATCTGGCCATTTTGGCAACCCTTCCTGCCTTGTGTTTTCGTAGGAAGAGGACCAGAGGCAATATAGGAAGAGGGAACGGTGCTTCTGTAGAAAGGATTGAGCCCCTGGCAAGGTCGAACTCACCATCTCGGCTCACCCCTTGTACACTTGTCTTCCTCCATCACGAGGCCATCAAACCACCAAGCAGGAGTAGGCACTAGTGGAAAAACAGCTAGCCACAACTTCTGTTTGTGGCGCGCCATTTTTCGTCAACGCTAGCACTATTTTCCAAATAGTGCTAGTGTCTGCCAAATTGCTATGCCAACTATAAGTTTCTATTGCTGATGGTGGCAATACATCCTACGCCACTACTATGCGGGCCCAGTTGTCGTGACCAGTTGCAGCATATTGCTGTGGTGCGATGTCTAAACACGCCATAGATACTTTGCGTTATGTTGTCGTGTCTTCACCCGAAACGCCAACACTAAGTTGTGCCTATATATAGATGTGTTGGCAGCGCCGTTTTTATCACATTCACTTCCATTCTCCACCAAATTCTACTCCCTCTTAGTCAGCTACTTTGGTGACAATGGACCCACCAAAGCTTGTCGAATCGGCACAAGCCACCCGTTCGATCCCACGTCGGTGTGGCTCGCAAGTTTCGGACTCCGCCGCCTTGGCCGAGCTCTCATCTAGCCCGTTTGGCCACGACATGCACTTGCCATAACAAATGCAGCCAGTCTTGTCTGGCGAATCATCCCGCTGCAGCGTGACGTCCCTTCGACGATCCGGCAGCTATGCCACCGGCGTCGAAGCTGCCAGGAATCAAGCGAGGGCACCTATGCTGGTTTTTTGTGGTTGTGGATGCCCTGCTGATAAGCATATGTCGCACACCCAAAGTAATCTAGACTGAGAGTTCTACATCTACGGTAACTGTGGAAAGGTACGTAAGATGATAGAAAATACCTCGATATTCTGCTAATTTGCACAATTTGCGATCACTAATATATGTGTGTGTATATTGTGATCCATAGGCGTTAGGGACAAAATATTTCTACACATGGATATGGGTTGATCTCGCGTAGAAGTACGTGAGCGAGTTGCTCGAGTTCTCCATTGGTGTACTAAGACAACAGATAGATGAGATGCAGCTGAAGAGTGATGTGATGCGCGACCAAATCCAAAAATTCAAGATGCTTCGGTATGCCCTTTTAGCTGGTGTTATGCTTGGCCTCGTTCTCCCCGCTGGATCGGTGGCAGCTTTTTTCTCATAAGAATCATTACACCGATGGTGTTCTTAGTTGGATCAAGTGTGTGTAGTACTAGAAGTTATATATATGTGTGTTATTATTTTCATCCTTCAACTATTATCTATCTATGCTAGATTAATGAGATCAATCGATTTTGGAAAATAAAACAATACAATAATAAACAATAGGAAAATAAAACAATAAATTAATTAGTAAAAATAACAGTATAATAAACAATAGGAAAATAAAACAATAAAATAATAAACTAAACATCTATATAAATATATAAAACAATATGTGTAAAAGATAGCAATGGCGTTGGTCGCGTACGCCAATGCCAACAATTACCCCACCGTCCCCTTAACCCCCCAAGTCATAACCGTCGATCCCCATTAAATTGTTGCGGCCCCCGTCGCCCTCGCCTCCGCTAATTCCATCGCCGCATCCGCCTCCACCACTGAAGTCCCCGTCGCCGTCGCCTCCGCCTCCACTGACTAAGTCCCCGTCGTTGTCGCCTCCGCCTCCATTGCCGAAGTCCCCATTGCCGTCGCCTCCACCTCCACCACCGAAGTCCCCGCCCCCGTCACCGTTGCCTCCGCATACACCCCGGCCACCGCCCCCGTCCCCGTAGCCGTCCCCGTCCCCGTCGTCGTCGCCTCCGCATCCACCCCTGCCACCGCCCCCGGCCCCGTCTCCTCCTCGCCGTCTACCGCCGCCGCGGGCGATTTATACTTAGTGTAGTGTAATAGTAGTGTAGAAAAATATCGAATTTTGTGTATACGAGTAGTGTAAAATTTTAGTGTAGTTGTAGACTATGATTTTAGATAGTGTATTTTTATTAAATTTCTAGTAGTGTACTTGTGGTGAAATAATGTAGTGTAGTTGTAGACTATGATTTTAGATAGTGTAATTTTATTAAATTTCTAGTAGTGTACTTGTGGTGAAATAATGTAGTGTAGTTGTAGACTATGATTTTAGATAGTGTAATTTTATTGTATTTCTAGTAGTGTACTTGTGGTGAAAGAATGTATAGTGTAATTGTAGACTATTGTATTTCTCGTCAATATATATATATATATGCATCGTCACAGATGGCCCCGAAGTTTCATGGTGCGCGACAAAAGGGAAATAAGTAATATGCCACCATTAGGAAGGACAATGTTTGTCGGTGGGAAACGACACCTATGGGATCACAAGAATCCCTACTACGGTTGCCGGGGCGCGGGGTTGTGAGAAGAGCAGGATTAGCAGTCAACACAAGGATCGTTTACCTAGGTTCGGGCCGCGAGGATGCATAATACCCTAGTCCTGCTTTGGGTGTGTATTTGAGAGAGTTCTTGAGCTCCCGAACTAGCTATGGTGGTTGCGTAGTTCAAAAGAGCCGAATCCCTCACCAGTATGCCAAGGGCCTCCTTTTGTAGTCGAAAGAGGCTGCCACTGTGGCACACAGGAGGTGGAAAGGCCTACAGTACTATGAGCTTATCGCTCTTATTACAGGACAAGACGCATTTAATGCGTCGCTTAGGTGTCCCCTAGCTTTATCGGGGATGGGAGCGAGGCCCGTCCCGTCCGTCGCCGCTCCTCTTCGCTTCGACACGCGCCCTGGCCAGCGATGCATGCGGTGCCATGTAGGCAGGCAGGCAGCTGAGGTGGCGCGGTGGTAGGGTCTTCATGAAGATCTGCATGCCGCCATGCAGGCGCTTGCTGATCTGGCCTGGAAGCTGCATGCTGCCAGGCAAGTGCCTGCCCAGTTGGTCAGGCTGGTAGCTGCATGCTAATGGCGGTGGAAACTTGCTTGGTGTGGGCCTGGCAGTGGCCCCGCTGATGTCCTCGACAAGGGTCTTGCCGTGGCGTGCAGCCGTCCCCGGCAAGGATCTTGCCGGGGGTCTCGTGGCTTTCCTTGGCAAGAATCCTGTCGTGGGTCGCCGTCTTCTGGTCCTCATTTGATCTCATATATCTATGGTCTTGACAAAGATCTGCATGCCACCACAGAGGTGCCTCCTGAGCCCTGGTCCAATCATAGTTGGTTGGGTTGGAACCTGTAGGCTCAAGGGCAGCTCGCTCTATTGGTGTTTGGGCAAGTTGCCCCAGCAAGGTTCTTGCCAAAGCCGCGGAGGCCACCCCGGCAAGGGCCTTGTCGGGGGTCTCCACCTCGCCCCTTTGCTGTCTTGTGTTTCTGACCTTGGCGTTGCCTCTGACCATCTTGTTCCTCTGGCTTCTCTCCGGCTTCCCTCCCCTGCTCTGCTTAGTGTGGCCGTGGGCGCGGCGCTGATTGTCCGTGCACAAGTAAAGGGGTCAAAAGGAGCGCCCCTACTTTTCTACACCGACAGGAGCCCCCGATCCTGGGCCACACATAAGCGCGACACGTTGTTGGGCCAGGCCCAAAACGGTGCGCAGGCAGGAGGGGCAGATTGTACCGCAGCAACTTTCCATCTGTTGTGCTTCCCGCGTTGAACGCGTGACGTGGGGGGTCGTGCGTGACGTGGGGGGCATGCGTGGGGCGGTTTTCGCATGCATGCGTCACATCGTGGTAAAGAGGTGGCTCGCGCCTTCCCCATAAAAAGAGGGAGGCGTGGAGGCGCGGCTCACTTACTGGATGGACTCGGGTCACCATCTTCAAGGCGCCCACACCCCCCCATCACGGGGCGGGGAACGGTCGCCTCACCCGTCCTTTCGACCCTACACGTTCGCCACGCGTCCTTCATGCAAGTGGCGGGCTGTGGAGGCGGGAAACCGGGCCGTCGCTGATTGGGACAGTGGGTCGGTCCTAATTCCTTGCGCCTCCGCTGGCTAGATTGGCTGAGTGGGGGGGGCCGAATCTCCACCCCGCCCCTTTGTAAAGAGGGGGAGGGAGGGCGCCACCCCACATTCTTCAGTATCTATCCTCCTTCATCTTTGCTTCTTTCTTCCACCTGCCATGGCGAGAGGAGGCGCTGGGCCTTCGACGGTGGCAGCGAGGGTCGCTGCTCGTTAGCGCATTCCTCCTTCCCACGAGCCCGTCGCAGTGGAGCCAGCCACAAGAGGAAGGGGAGGGGGCGTGGCCGAGGTCGCCACGGCGGTCGGGGGAGAGGGGGACGAGGTGGCGCGGCGGCCGTGCCTCCGCCAGCGGTGCCTCCCATGATGGAGGGTCATGTCGGGGACCGGCCCGTGAGTTCTTCATCAGGCTGCGCCGGCCACAGTGTCGTCGTCTCCGTCTCCCCAGCCCCTTCGCAGACGAGATGGAGCTCGATCCGCTCGAGACCCTTAGGTTGCACATGAGGGGCTGCTGGACCGGCGGCACGCGGGTCGACGTCGACTTCCTCGCTCCTCATGTCATATATCTCCGTCGTGGATAGAAGACATTTGCCCGCATCCATAGCCTGATGGTGGGGCTCGTCCTCTACTTCAAGTTAATGGAGGGCGGCCTGCTCTCCGTCAAGGTCTTCAGAGATCTTGGCACTCGCCTAAAGTGCTGCGTGGAGAGCTCCTCGGACGATGAAGATTCCTCCTGAAGTGGCAGTGACGAGGAGGACAGCGACAACGACGACGAGGGAGTCGAGCGGCAGGATGCCGACTCCGACTTTGACTGACCGTGCTGCCCCTCCCTTGGCCACGCACCCTGCCGAGGGCCATCCTCGCCAAGCTCTACATCGGGGTTCTCCCTGTCGTCTCCTTGGGCGGCTGGCGTAGGAGGGCTGGAGAAGGCGAAGAAGGCAGGTGGCGGCCATCAACTTGGAGTACGTGGGTACCAACGCCTTCGCCGAATATTGCCGGCCTGCTGCCTCGTCTTCCAGCTCCTTTCCCGGCACCAAGATGTTCTCTTGGTTCCTTCTGCTCCTCGCACCTCACCTAGGCGCCCCTTTCGCCCTCTGTTGTCTTGCTCCGTCTTCTGAGGAGAGGGACAAGAAAGGGATTACGGGCATTTTATCTCTTTTTAGTTCATAAGCCTGCGGGCACACGTTAGATTTAAAGCTTGTAATCCCCTTGCTCATGTTTTTTTCTGTACGAACTGTACCTGTATGGGACGTTTTTAATGAAAAAGTATGTTTGCCGGGTTCTTTGTGCGTGAGCGAGGCCCATGCCAAGGACAATCCTTGTTATTTCTAAGGTAAACATTGTCGCCCGGCAACAGGCCTTGCCGTCCCCCCACTTCGGTCGACCATTCTCGCGCTCTTGGCGGAGGCAGGGCGAAGTAGAGTTAGGCCCCTCGTTTATCTCCTCGCCACCGCGACTACTACCACATGCCGACCCAGGAGGTAGCTCTCAGGTACAGGAAAGGGGGAGCATGGTGGTTTTGGGAACATTAATGAGGCTTCATATGTCCCAGTTCTATACGGAAACGGATAACAGGGGGATGAAAGACTTATCTGAATCCGCAGCCCCCGACAACCCTGGCTTGCCGTGGTTGGATCCTTGTATCTTCAGCCTCCGGCAACCTTGCCCTGCCGGGGCCGGAGCGCCGGTCCATCATCTTTCTCCCAAGCGGCTCAGGACATATGTCCACGTGCCCTGCGAAGCAAAGAGGACAGAAAGACGCACACTCGACCTCTAGGCTAGGGGTTAGTCACCACTAAGCACTATCAACCCTAATCGAGGAAGAGACTTAACCTAGCATGCATGCTATAACTTAGGGCGCCAGCGCTTCATTTATTTATGCTCAGGGTCTGCGCCTGGCTTTGTACAGATGGTTACATGCCTTGTCAGCAAAGCTTGTACAAAAGGTGGCTTGTCGGGGGGCCCGACAAGCCGCGCCTTATGGGTAAAACTTGCGAAGATGCTCAATGTTCCAGGAGTTGCTCACTGGGACAGCATCTTCGGTCTCCAGGCGGACTGCGCCGGGCCTGGTGACTCGTATTACCCGATAAGGGCCTTCCCACTTCGGCATCAACTTGTTGGTATTCTTGGCCGACTGAATGCGCTGAAGAACAAGGTCGCCTTCCTCAAAGCTTCGGGCATGAACCTTGCGGCTATGGTAGCGGCGCAAGGCTTGCTGGTAGCATGCTGCTCTCACAGCCGCCCGAAGACGATCTTCCTCAAGGAGTGTTGCGTCATCTTGCTGCAATTGCTCTTGCTCAAGCTCGTCGTAAGCGAGCACTCGAGGTGACCCGTATATGAGTTCCGTGGGGAGAACTGCCTCTGCCCCATATACTAGGGCAAAGGGTGTCTAGCGAGTGGCTCGATTTGGCGTTGTCCTGATCGACCAAAGAACCGCCGGAAACTCATCAAACCAGCGCCTTCCGCTCTTGTGCAACCTGTCAAAGGTCTTCGTTCTCAGGCCTCGCAACACTTCAGCATTCGCCCTCTCCGCTTGGCCGTTGCTCCGGGGGTGTGCCACGGAAGCAAAATAGACCTTCCTACCAAGGTCTTGGATGTATTGCATGAAAGTGTGGCTTGTGAACTGCGTGCCATTGTCAGTGATGACTCTGTTTGGAACACCAAAACGGCAGACTAGTCCCTTGAAGAACTTGACGGCTGACTGTGCTGTCACCTTCCTCACTGCTTCCACCTCTGGCCCCTTCGTGGACTTGTCGATTGCAACGTACAAGTACTCAAAGCCCCCAGACCGAAAATGGACAGGAGAGAGGGATTGTTTGAAGGGCTTGAGCGGGTTGATGAAGCTTCTTTGAATGGAACTGACACGCTTCACACTTGGTTACTAGTGTCGTTGCATCCTGGAGGGCAGTGGGCCAGAAGAAACCCTGTCGGAACGCCTTGCCGGCAAGGGCCCTCGACCCTATGTGGGAGCCACATATGCCTCTGTGTATCTCCGCCAATAACTCTAGTCATTCTTCCCGGGGAATACACTTCAATTTCACACCATTCGGCCTCTTTCTGTACAGGACGCCGTCGATGAACTGATACATAGCAGACCGACAGGCTAATTTCTCCGCTTCTTCCTGCTCCTCAGGAAGCTCCCCGGTTTGGAAGAATCAGACGGTATGCTGCACCCATGCCGGAGCCTAGGGCTCGACGGCAAGGACCAAAGGCATTTCCTCTACCATGGGAGCGGTCGTCTGTACGGCCAGGGCTTGACGGCCTGCCGGAGTTGGTCACTCCTCAGTAGGCTAAGGGCCCCCCTTGCTGGCGGCCCCTGGGGGCTCGGCGGGAAAGTACTTGCCGGGCCTGATTTCCTCCGCTTGTTCTGCTCTGTTGATGGTTCGACGGATGGTTGAGTCAACCGAAGCAAAAAGGTACCTGGTTCCACAGGAAGCTTGAATGCAGCGCGCTTTGACAGATAGTCAGCAATGTCGTTCTCCGCTCGGGGAACGTGCTTCGCTTGTATACCTTCAAAGCGCTCTTCCGGCTTCCTCACCTCATCTACGTAGGCCTCCATCAATGGGCTCTGATAATCCTTGTTGACCTGTCTGACGACAAGCTGTGAATCACCCCATACGATGAGCTTTTTTACTCCGAGGTCTGCCACGATCCTGAGACCGGCAAGCAATCCCTCATATTCAGCAGTGTTGTTGGTGGACATCTCCCCGGGAAAGTGCATCTAGATTACATACTTGAGGTGCTCTCCGCTGGGTGCGACGAGCAGCACACCAGCACCGGCGCCTTGCAGCGAGAAAGCCCCGTTAAAGTACATAATCCAGTCGCGAGCTGTTTCCTTGCTGGGGAGAATGGTCTCCTGGATCTCTTCATCAGGCGTTGAGGTCCACTCTGCAATGAACTCCGCCAGGACTCTGCTCTAGATGGTTGAAGTACTTTCAAACTTCAACCCAAAGCTTGATAATTCCAAGGCCCACTCCACAATCCTTCCGGTTGCGTCTGGGTTGTGCAGTATCCGTTGCAACGGGAGGCGGGCGACGACGGTGATCTCGTGGGCTTGGAAGTAATGACGCAGCTTCCTCGAGGCCATAAGGAGGCCGAAGAGCACTTTATGCACACCGGAGTACCTTGACCTAGCCCCCTGCAAGAGGGAGCTGACAAAGTAAACCAGGTGCTGCATCATCTTCTTCTTCTACACCACCTCATTTGGCCATGCGGGCCCTACCCTGACAGCGTCAGTCTCTACCGGGAGCCTTGCCTTGTCGGCACCAGGCCCTGCCGGGGGAGTCTCTAACTTGCCGTCCGCCGGTCCTACCATTGCCACTGCCTCTTCGTCAATCTCCCTCCGCGCCACTAGCGCGGCACTGACCACTTGGTTCGTCGCTACCAGATATAGCACCAACGGTTCTTGTGGTTTTGACGCAACTAGTATCGGCGTAGAGGAAAGGTATCTCTTTTGGTCTTGCAATGCTGCTTTAGCCTCTGGGGTCCACTCCATTGGTCCTGTCTTCTTCAGGATCTTGAAAAAAGGAAGGGCGCGCTCGACAGACTTGGAGATGAATCGGCTCATGGCGGCAACGCATCTAGTGAGCCGACGCACATCCTTGATCCGCTTGGGCGCCTTAATTTGCTCGATAGCCTTGATCTTGTATGGGTTTGCCTCGATCCCATGCTGCGACACGAAGAACCCGAGAAGTTTGCCAGACGGAACACCGAAGACACACTTCTCAGGGTTCAGCTTGAGGTTGATCTTGCGCAGGTTGGCAAACGTCTCTTCTAAGTCTTGTACAAGAGTTGCCCTGTCCTTGGTTTTGACCACTATGTCATCAAAATAGGCTTCCATATTTCTATGTAGCTGGGGTTCAAAACCAATTTGGACTGCCCTTGCAAACGTTGAGCCAGCACTCTTCAACCCGAAGGGCATCCGTAAAAAGCAGTACGTACCACATGGGGTGATGAATGTTGTCTTCTCTTCGTCTTCTCTTGTCATGAAGATCTGGTGGTAGCCCGAGTAGGCGTCGGGGAATCATAAGAGATCACACCCGGCCGTGGAGTCAACAATATGGTCGATGCGTGGCAACGGGAAGGGGTCCTTAGGACAAGCCTTATTGATATCTGTCTAATCGATACACAACCTCCACTTCCCGTTTTCCTTGCGCACCACTACCGGATTGGCCAACCACGTCGGATCGAGCACTCCCCTCACCAAGCCCGATGCCTCCAACTTCCTGATCTCCTCTGTGATGAACTCCTGCCGTTCCAAAGCTTGCTTCCTGACCTTCCGCTTGACGGGTCGCCCATGGGGACAGGCAGCAAGATGGTGCTCAATCACTTCCTTGGGAACGCCGGGGATGTCAGATGCTTGCCATGCAAACACATCGACATTCGCCCGCAGGAAAGTGACGAGCGCGCTTTCCTATTTGCTGTCGAGGGTGGAGCTTATGGTGAAAGCCCCTCCCATGCCATCCTCCTTGACGGACACCCTCTTGGTCTCTGGTGGTGCAGCTCTGGATTTCTTGCTCTTGCCAGTGGAGCTCTCTAGCACATCCTTGACGGTAGCAAAACACTCCGAAGAGGTGCGCTTTCCGGAGTGGGTGCGAGAGGTCTTGCCAGTCTTCTTCTTCCCTCCCGGGGCTTTAGTGGCAGGAGTAAGTGCCTTGGCGGTAGCTGCTGCAACTGCTTCCCGGTAGAGTAGGTCGGCGCAGATCAGCGCGTCTTTCTTGTCGGAGGGGACGGTGATGATGTTCATCGGCCCAGGCATCTTCAGTGTGTTGTAGGCGTAGTGCAACACTGCCATGAACTTGGCCAGTGTCGGGCGGCCCAGGATCCGGTTGTAGGGCAAGGGGATCTCGGCTACGTCGAAGACAATCCTCTCCGTCCTATTGTTCAGCTCGCCTCCAAACGTCATGGGCAACGTGACCTTCCCCTTTGGCTGGTGATGAAGTCACGTACCTAGGGTAGGGTCATAGGCCTGCCCAAGGGTACCCTCCCCAAGGTCACTGACTAAAAGAGGCTGCTTACCAGTCGACCTGATAAGCGTCCACTCGACAAATACAATAACACTCGACGAGCGCAGAGACACTCGACCATGAACATTCACTCGACCATAGGAAGCACAGGAGCCACACCGCATCCAAACGGTCTGAAGTTAAATAGCCTTTATAGCCTTAATAGCACTTTATACAGGGCGTTTCCAGTAACGCCCTGCCTTAGTGTACCTTAAGATCCTTCATTACGTGGGCTGGCAGGGGTCCTGGCGAACTCTCTATAAGCCACCCCCCGTCCACAGGAAGAAGGGTTCACATCTTTGTAACACACACACATATAATCTAGTCGACCGCCTCCGGGCTCCGAGACATAGGGCTATTACTTCTTCTGAGAAGGGCCTGAACTCGTAAAACTCTTGCATGCACAACTACTCCAAAGCTAGGATCTTACCTCTCCATTCCTACCCCCCATTCTACTGTCAGACTTAGAACCACGACAGTTGGCGCCCACCGTGGGGCAGGTGTTCTAGCGATTTGTTGGAGGAGTTGGGATTCTTTTGACATCTCCCATCATGTCGTCGAGCGGAGTCCTGGTCGAGGGGCGCGAGATACGCCTCGGCGCCCGCACTTTCGTCGTCGATGACTCTGCTTGGCTCCAGGAGGCTCCACTCGACGTGGACGCGCTCCCCGCCCGCGGAGCAACGCACTTTCGCGCGTGCATTCGTGGCGTCCTCCTGCGGCAACCATCGGCCCAGTATGGGTCGGCACCCGTTTCATCCTCGCTCCCAGTTTCCCGCCGGCGCAAGCGCTCCGGTCGGTCGAGGCTCCAGCGGTGGGTGAGGCATGCATTGGCCCGCCAGTCGGCCATCCCCCAAGTCGCGGCAATTGAGCCCGACGAATCACTCTACGGCCTGTTCGATCTGTCGACTGGCTCCGCAGAGACTGCGTCCGAGTGCGACAGCAGTGATCCAGCGGCGGAGGTATTGATGGTCGACGGACCGCGCAGTCCCCCCGGATTCCCCCACACCGAAGAGTTTGCCGGGGGAGGAGTTCCGGCACGGGGCCACGAAGAGTACAGGCCCGAGCCTCTCACCTCGCTGCAGAGGGAGGAACTTCGTCGCCGGAACATGGACGCGCTTCACACTCCTATCATTGGAGAAGCCCCCGAGGCACGCGCCTTGGAGGAGGCGCGCTTGGCCAACCTGGCTGAACGCACTCGACTGGAGAATCTCCAGAGAGTACTCGACGAGCGCACTCGACTGCCAGTTCCAGAATCCAGTCGACGTCGTCTCTTTCAGCCACCAACTCAGGTATACCGAACTCCGATTCAGAATTTAGCAGTTGCAGCCCGCATAGCAGAGTCGATCCAGCCTTCTCAGTCAGAGGCAGGGAGAGGTCTGCTACAGATCAGAGATTTGCTTCGGGCAGCAGGGGATCAGAACTCAGTTGTATCGCAGTCGCGTAACAGGATTCACAGCCGATCCGTCGCTGCGAATTCTGTACAGTCGGCTCATAGTCCAGGATCGCCCCTGAGGCGTGAGGAACGTAGAAGACGGCATGATGATCAATATCAAGGCCGTGAGCCTTATGAACACCGATTCAATCACAATGATCGACGTCGAGTGCCCACTCCTCCCCCAAGGGGTGGATCGTACGTCCCTCGGCAGCAAGATGACAGACGCCAGCACAGTGTTGGGTGTAGGTTTCCAGTCGACCCCGGGGAGCCAGGCTTTGATGCGAGATCCATTATCGTTCAAGGTCTGGTCGACAGGAATAGAGCTCACAGAGAAGGCCATGACAGAGACGTTCCCTCCAGCAGCAGGGTTCATGTATCAGGACCAGAATGTTTCAGCAGAGCGATCAGGGCCGCTGTAATTCCTCCCAACTTCAGGTTGGCGACTGGAGTTAGTAAGTTCACCGGCGAGTCCAAGCCTGACACATGGTTTGAAGATTACCGAGTGGCTGTTCAGATTGGCGGCGGCAACGACGAAGTAGCCATGAAGCATTTGCCTCTTATGCTGGAGGGATCAGCCAGAGCATGGTTGAACCAGTTGGCACCCAGCAGTATTTACACTTGGGAAGATCTTGCCCGAGTGTTTGTCAGGACATTTGAAGGGACTTGCAAGCGACCAGCAGGGTTGACAGAATTGCAGTCGTGTGTTCAGAAGTCGAGTGAAACTCTGAGGGATTATATCCAGAGGTGGATCACTTTACATCACACAGTCGAGAATGTATCTGATCACCAGGCAGTTTGTGCCTTCAAGGAAGGCGTCAGGAACAGAGAACTGAGTTTGAAATTCGGTCGAACCGGAGATATGACATTGAGTCGGATGATGGAAATTGCCACCAAGTATGCAAACGGTGAAGAAGAATATAGGCTCCGGAGTGGCAAGTACAAAGCAGCCGCTAATGAGGCCGGCGGAGGAAACTCCAGTCGGAAGCAAAAGCGCAAAGCCGAGCCAGCTGCTCCTGGAGAGACCTTGGTTGTGACCCCAGGAAAGTTTAAGGGGAAACCCAAGGGTCCCTGGAACCCCAAGAAGGTGAAAGATCGAGATGGGAACGATGTGATGGACCTACCGTGTCACATTCACACGAAGAAAGACGAAGAGGGTAAACTCATTTACCCAAAGCATACCACTCGACAATGTCGACTCTTGATTCAGCAGTTTCAAGGGAAACAGGCCAAAGACAAAGAGAAAGAGTTAGACAAAGTTGAGGACAAAGAAGACAGCGGTGAGGAGTACCCCCCAAGTCAACTCCACCCTGATGATTTTCGCTGATGTCGAAAGCAAGAGTCGATTGAAGGTTATCAATCGGGAAGTGAACATGGTCGCTTCGACGACACCCAATTATCTGAAATGGTCTCAGACTGCCATCACTTTCGACCAGTCCGATCACCCGACTCATATTGCTACCCCAGGGAGGCAAGCGTTGGTGGTCGACCCAGTCATTGAAGGCACTCGACTGACCAAAGTGTTGATGGATGGTGGCAGTGGCTTGAATTTGTTGTATGCAGAGACGCTGAAAAGGACGGGCATTCCGATGTCCAGAATCAGCACCAGTAACATGAGCTTCCACGGAGTCATTCCTGGAAAGAAGGCTAAGTCACTCGGCCCAATCGCTCTCGATGTAGTTTTTGGTGACTCGAAGAATTTCCGGAAGGAAAAGTTGACCTTTGAGGTCGTGGATTTTCAGAGTGCCTACCACACCATACTTGGAAGGCCAGCGTACGCTCGTTTCATGGCCCGACCATGCTACGTATACCTTAAATTGAAGATGCCCGGTCCCAGAGGTGTGATCACTATCACGGTCAATCGGAAGAAGGCAGAAGAGTGCTTCCAGAAAGGCTCCAAAATTGCTGACGCTCAGATGGCCGAAATGGAGTTACAAGAGTACCAGAAGACCGTAGACCCGAGTGATTTGTTGCGAGCCAAGAAGCCTGCCACAGAGTCGGCATTTCAGTCGTCCGGTGAGACAAAACAGGTTCACATCCACCCGACTGACCCCAATGCGACTCCGACCAACATCTCCACTACACTCGACTCTAAATAGGAAGAAGCGCTCATCCAGTTCCTCCGTGAGAATTGGGACATCTTTGCATGGAAGCCTGCTGACATGCCAGGTGTTCCCAGGGGACTGGCTGAGCACCGCCTTCGAGTCGACTCAAAAGTCAAACCAGTTAAGGAACATCTTCGACGGTCCGCCGTCCAAAAGAGAAAAGCCATTGGCGAAGAGGTGGCTCGACTCTTAGCGGCAGAGTTCGTTCGCGAGATCTACCACTCCGAGTGGCTCGCCAATGTTGTAATGGTCCCCAAGAAGGTCAAGTCATTGCGCATGTGCATCGATTTCAAACATATCAATCGGGCCTGCCTGAAAGATCATTTCCCTCTTCCTCGCATCGACCAAATAGTCGACTCGACCGCAGGATGCGAGAGGTTGTCTTTTTTAGATGCTTACTCCGGATACCCTCAGATCCTTCTGTATGGACCAGATGAAATAAAAACAGCTTTCATCACCCCGTTCAGGTGCTTCTGCTATGTCACCATGCCTTTCGATCTCAAGAATGCCGGAGCTACTTTCATGAGAATGATTTAGAAGTGCCTGATCACTCAAATCAGTCGGAATGTAGAAGCATACATGGATGATATAGTGGTCAAGTCGCAAAAAGGTACCGACCTGCTGACTGACCTGGCTGAAACGTTTGCCAATCTCAGGAGGTATGATATCAAGCTTAATCCATCAAAATGCACATTCGGAGTTCCTGGAGGAAAGTTACTCGGTTTTCTTGTTTCCGAACGAGGAATTGACGCTAACCCTGAAAAAGTTGGCACCATACTCCGAATGAAACGCCCTGTGCATGTGCACGATGTCTAGAAACTTACTGGATGCTTGGCCGCTTTAAGTCGATTCATCTCCAGACTCGGTGAAAAGGCATTGCCTCTTTACCGACTGATGAAGAAGTCAGACAAGTTTGAGTGGACTCCGGAAGCTGATGGAGCATTTGCAGAGCTAAAAGCTCTGCTCTCCACCCAGCCAGTGCTTGCTGCCCCTGTCAGCAAAGAGCTATTATTGCTTTACATCGCAGCCACTGGACAAGTCGTTAGTACCGTACTTACGGTCGAGCGGGAAGAGGAAGGAAAAACATTCAAAGTTCAGCGCCCAGTTTATCACCTTTCTGAAGTTCTGACCCCATCAAAGCAAAGATACCCTCACTATCAGAGGCTTGTCTACGGGATTTACATGACCACGAAGAAGGTTGCTCATTATTTCTCTGATCACTCCATTACAGTGGTCAGCGACGCCCCGTTATCAGAGATCCTTCATAACAGAGATGCAAATGGTCGAGTGGCAAAATGGGCGATTGAACTTCTTCCCCTTGATATCAAGTTCGAGGCAAAGAAAGCTATCAAGTCCCAAGCAATAGCCGATTTCCTCGCCGAGTGGACTGAACAACAACTTCCGACTCAAGTTCACTCGAAGCACTGGACTATGTTTTTCGATGGCTCCAGATGCTGAATGGGTCCGGTGCAGGGGTTGTATTGGTTTCCCCCCGAGGAGACAAGCTCAAATACGTCCTCCAGATTCACTTTGATTGCTCCAACAACGAGGCAGAATATGAAGCACTCCTGTATGGACTGCGTATGGCCATTTCACTCGGCGTCCGTCGCCTTATATGGTCTACGGCGACTCAGACCTGGTTGTTAATCAAGTGATGAAGGAGTGGGATGTTTGAAGCCCAGCCATGACGGGTTATTGCAATGCAGTAAGAAAGTTGGAGAAGAGATTCGAGGGGTTAGAGCTCCATCATATACCCCGACTGAAAAACCAAGCTGCAGATGATTTGGAGAAAATAGGGTCCAAGAGAGAAGCCATCCCCATTGATGTGTGCTTGAAACACATTCGTGCGCCATCAATACAGGAAGATCCTTTCACAGAAGAACCTCCGCAGCCAAGGAGCGCCAACGATCCGACTGAAGTGGAGATTCCAGCCGTGGTCGACCTGATTATGGAAGTTGTAGTCATCACCCCCGACTAGACAGCGCCTTACATCGCGTATATTATGAGGAAAGAGCTCCCAGAAGATGAAGAAGAGGCTCGATAGATCATCCGTCGATCCAAGGCCTTTACAGTAATCAAAGGGCAGTTGTCCAGAGAAAGCGCGACTGGAGTTGGCCAGAAGTGCATCACGCCAGAAGAAGGTCAGGTAATTCTTGAGGATATCCACTCGGGGACCTATGGTCATCATGCGTCCTCTCAGACCATTGTGGCTAAAGCATACCGAGCAGGATTTTATTGGCCGAGGGCAAATGAAATGGCAAAAGACATAGTCGACAAGTGCGAAGGGTGTCAGTTTTATTCCAACATGTCGCACAAGCCCGCCTCTGCTCTGAAGACCATTCCTCTCATCTGGCCCTTCGCTGTTTGGGGGCTAGACATGATTGGACCGCTGAGAACTGGTAGAAGCGGCTTCACTCACTAACTGGTTGCAGTCGACAAGTTCACCAAGTGGATAGAAGCCAAACCCATCAGAAACCTCGATGCAAGCACTGCTATCGGTTTCATCAGAGAGCTGATATTCAGATATGGAGTTCCACATAGCATCATCACGGACAATGGATCAAACTTTGATAACGACAGATTCAAAGCCTTCTGCGCCTCCCAAGGCACGCGGGTCGACTATGCCTCAGTTGCCCATCCTCAGTCAAATGGGCAGGCAGAGTGTGCAAATGGTCTCTTCCTCAAAGGACTGAAACCCCGACTAATGCGTGATATCAAACACGCGGCAGGAGCTTGGGTCGACGAACTTCCGTCAGTTCTTTGGGGATTAAGGACCACTCCTAATCGGTCGACTGGAAGAACGCCCTTCTTTCTGGTCTACGGGGCTGAAGGAGTGCTGCCGAGTGATCTGCTCCACAATGCACCTCGAGTCGAACTATACTCTGAAGCAGAAGCGGAACAAGCTCGGCAAGATGCAGTCAACCTCTTGGAAGAAGAGAGGGAGATGGCCCTAATCCGCTCGACTATCTACCAGCAGAACTTACGTCGGTTCCACGCGAGAAACGTGAAGAGTCGAGCCTTTCAGGAAGGAGACTTGGTCCTCCGAGTGGATCAGCAAAAACCTCACAAGCTCGCTCCAACCTGGGAAGGCCCCTTCATCGTCACCAAAGTCCTCCACAACGGAGCATATCACCTCTACAACGTTGATCGCCAGATCGACGAGCCTCGAGCTTGGAATGCGGAGTTACTCCGTCCTTTTTACACTTGAAAGAAGAAACTCACTCGGTTGAGATGTAATAAAAGTACCTCTGTAGTTCTTTTATCTAAAGCAAGAATGTTATAATTTTCACAAAAGATTGCTATTTCTTTTTGTTGAAATTTCCCCCAGTGGGTGGCTTGGCTGCGAGTCCGTTTCGCCTAAGTTTGTAAAAGTCCTGCCGAGTGAAGAGCCAGCCTCCCACTCGGAGGCTTAGCTGCGAATCCTTTCGCCTAAGTATTTAAAATCCTACCGAGTGGAGAGCCAGCCTCCCACTCGGAGGCTTAGCTGCAGTCCAAGTACTCGCCTAAGTATTTAAAATCCTACCGAGCGGAGTGCCAGCCTCCCACTCGGGGGCTTAGCTGCAGGCCAAGTACTCGCCTAAGTATTTAAAATCCTACCGAGTGGAGAGCCAGCCTCCCACTCGGGGGCTTAGCTGCAGTCCAAGTACTCGCCTAAGTATTTAAAATCCTACCGAGGGGAGAGCCAGCCTCCCACTCGGAGGCTTAGCTGCAGTCCAAGTACTCGCCTAAGTATTTAAAATCCTACCGAGCGGAGAGCCAGCCTCCCACTCGGGGGCTTAGCTGCAGTCCAAGTACTCGCCTAAGTATTTAAAATCCTACCGAGTGGAGAGCCAGCCTCCCGCTCGGGGGCTTAGCTGCAGTGCAAGTACTCGCCTAAGTATTTAAAATCCCACCGAGTGGAGAGCCAGCCTCTCACTCGGGGGCTTAGCTGCAGTCCAAGTACTCGCCTAAGTATTTAAAATTCCTAACGAGTGAAAAGCCAGCTTCCCGCTCGAGGGCTTAATAACAGTCCAAGGATTTAGTTAAACTCTCAATATAATGAACGCTTCGCAATGACGACAAGGCGCAGGTCGACTGCCTCCTTCTCCTTCAGAAGCTATATTCAAAAATCCTACCGAGTGGAGAGCAAACCTCCCACTCGGAGGCTTAGCTGCAGCCCAGTGCTTGCCTAAGTGATTAAAATCCTACCGAGTGGAGATCAAACCTCCCACTCGGAGGCTTAGCTGCAGCCCAGCGCTCGCCTAAGTGATTAAAATCCTACCGAGTGGAGAGCATACCTCCCACTCGGAGGCTTAGCTGCAGCCCAGCGCTCGCCTAAGTGATTAAAATCCTACCGAGTGGAGAGCAGACCTCCCACTCGGAGGCTTAGCTGCAGCCCAATGCTCGCCTAAGTAATTAAAATCCTACCGAGTGGAGAGCAAACCTCCCACTCGGGGGCTTAGCTGCAGCCCAGTGCTCGCCTAAGTGTTTAAAAATCCTACCAAGTGGAGAGCAAACCTCCCACTCGGAGGCTTAGCTGCAGCTCCGTGCTCGCCTAAGTCATTTTGAGTAAAAGTCAAGTCTCACTCGACGGATAAATCACGAAGATATTCAACGATAAATCAAGTTCAGATAAAGATCAAAAGGTCCTGGACCGCAAATAAAAGTGCCCAAGCCTCCAGCTCGACAGAGTTTATCGGTTACACAAACCACTCGGCATTCCGAGGCAAATTTAAAGTGAGACACAGTAGTTTTCTACTCCTCCGATGGAGGACTGGATGGGGCAACAAACTCGTCCAAATCAATCCCGTCTGAAATACGGGTGGCAGCAGCAATGAAGGTCTCCATGAAGTCCTGGAAATTATGCTTCTTGGTATTGGCAACATGGAGGGCGGCCAGCTTCTCTTCTCGCGCCTCCTTGCAGTGGACACGAACCAGCGACAGAGCAACATCGGCACCACACCTGGCAGAAGACTTTTTCCATTCATGCACTCGACTCGGCACTTCCTTCAGTCGAGTGACCAAGGATTCAAGGTCATTCTGAAGTATCTGATTTGGCCAGAGTGCAGAGTCGATCCGCGACACTGCAGCCTTCAGTCGAGCGAGGTAGTCCGCCACACTGGCGACGCGAGACTCCAGCCGGAGGACATTCATGGCAGCTTCGTCCTTCACAGGAGAGTTGATGGGGTCCAGATTGGTTTCCACTCGACCAGTTTCTTCCTCGAAGTTTTGACAGAATTCTGAAAGGTACAGTCCAATATTATAATTAAATGATGAGTCGACAACGACAAGTTAATCGAATAAGGGGATTACCTTCAAGCATGAGGAATAGTTTCTTGGCGAGCCCTCCAAGGTAAGCCTCCAGATCCTTTCGCTTCCCCGCCATATCGCCGACCTTGTCAGTCAGAGCAATCTTGTCATTTTTCAATCGACTTGCTTCCTTGTTGGCCGCGTCAAGAGCAGACTTCAGCTTGGCATTCTCGTCTTCAAGCTGACCAACTGAAGCAAGCTTTTCTTCAGCGAGCTTCGTTTTCTCCGAAGCCGCCTTCTGTGCTTCCGCAAGGTCAAGATCTTTCTTCCTCAGAGCCTCCTCCAGTTGGTCTGCAAAACAATAATGAGAACAGAGTTGAGAATAGGCAGAAAAACATAGACAGCCGTCGAATCCTCACCAGCCATACCTTTTGCTTCGTCCTTCGCCTTCTGCAAGTTCTCCTGGGAAAACTTCAAGTCGAGGTTAAGCTGGACCTGTTTCTCCTTCAATTCAGCAAGATGAGCAACAAGCTCGCAAGACTTCTGCAAAGAGTCAATCAACAAAAGATATCAAAGACAAATTACTTCCGAGTGACTAAAGGAAAAGTTGTAGCACTTCTAAGACTACAGCCGAATCAAAATATTCGACAGTAGCCTCGGGGACTACACCCAGTGGGTGCACTCAGCGTGCCCCCACCGGTAATCTTTCAAAATCCTGATCGATCAGTCGACCAAATATGATTCTATTGCCATGACTAATAGTCAGCGGTCAGCCACATATATAAAAAAAAATCTTTAGACTATAGTCGACTGCCAGCAGTCGACCATAGCCTCGGGGACTACACCCAGTGGGTGCACTCAGCGTGCCCCCACGGGCTTTTGTTGGTTCCACTCGACTTGGTTCGTCCAGGCCGAGTGAAGAAGTTTGAAAGTATAGAGACAATAGTCGACTGCCAGCAGTCCACCATAGCCTGGGGGATTACACCCACTGGGTGCACTCAACGTGCCCCCACAGAAATTAAATCGACACACACACCCCAGTTGATGTACAAACAGCAAAAATCTTCAGAAAGAAGCAGTTTTCAGGTGGCGTTTCATAATGAAACAGACAAGTCGACTTACCTGAACATTATTCTGAAGAGCTGAACTGGCATCATAAGCCGCCTGACCGGCCTCTCGGACCACCTTCACTTGTTCCATCATAATCCCTGCTTGGCGAATGGCTTCCTTAGCAGTGCTCACTGGGTCTTCCGGGACGTGGTGAATAGAAAAAAGAGATGGTGGATCAACAGTCGACGAAGTGGGTCGAGCACTCGTCAGCGGTACAGCAAAAGTCACCGAAGTCCGAGTAGCATCACCTCCATCCCGAACCACGACCTCAGGCGCCGGGGTAGCTTTTGGAGTCTTGCCGGCCAGAGCCTTCCTGTTCCTTCCCGCCCCCAGCGGCTCTTCGTCGTCGTCATCAGGGAGGTCAATGACATGAGGAGGAGCTGCAAGAAAAGTTCAACCGACCGGAATGATAAGAAATCAGCAGTCGACGCAGAATAAAGCATCAGTAATCATACCCGGGTTGGAGGTAACAGCGTCTTCCATCTCCTGGTCATCACCCTTGGCGGAAATCTCTGAGGTAGCAGCACTGCAAATTTCAAGAGTCAGTCGACTCGGTCAATGAGTCGACCAAAATCTGTCACATTCAGCAAGAGAAGACAAGTTCAACTCTTTACCTAGAAATGGTGGGAATAGTCATTTTCATCCTGGGCAAGGCCTTGGGGGGCTTGGACGGCGTCGCACGCGGATGCTTGGGAGCTTTTTCAGTCGGCATGGGCGAAGAAGTCCTGGGACGCTTCGACGACTGCCCCACAGGAGGAGTCGCCTTACCCCGCTCCCGCGCAGGGTCGTGTGTAAGCTTGGACCACCTTTCTGTGCGAGGAGGTTCAGCTTCCTCCTCCTCCTCCTCACTGGAGTAGGCGTCGCCGCTTCCCTCCCCTTCGCCGTCGGACTCCCACTCCTCTGGCTCGCCTCCGCTCGCCTCTCCTTCCACAGCCTGCTCCTGCGCTCCATTGGGCGTCGAATACATTTCAGTAATTTCCTGGAGAACAACAAACAAGGTAAAGGTCAATCGACTGTCTCGGAAGAGGAAACAAGCAGATTGAATATTACAGATCAGTCGGAGAAAAGTGTTCGTACCTTATCTGGTTGACGAGACTGGTCGAATGGGAGAACTCTCCTGGCACCTCGAGGATTGTCCTTGTTCCCTGTGATGGCAGTCATCCACCTCTCCAGCGTGGCATCGTCGACCTCCTCTTAATGAACCCGAGTAGCGTCTTCGGTACCAGAGTACATCCACATCGGATGGCCTCGGTATTGCAGTGGCTGAATTCGTCGTCGGAGGAAAACTTCCAAAAGATCCATGTCGGTCACCCCGTCTCGGATAAGCTAGACTACGCGCCCCATCAACAACTTCACTTGGGCCTTCTCCTCCGGTACCACCTTCAGAGAAGATGGCTTGTCTACTCTACTCATGGAAAAGGGGGGAGCCCAGTCGACTGCCCCGGCTTCGACTGGTCTTGGCAGTAGAACCAGGTCGACTGCCATCCTCTAACCGAGTCGGGCAGAGTCATCGCCGGAAAGGCGCTCTTGCCTCTCGTCTGGACTCCGAGTCCCCCGCACATCTGGATCACTTGAGTTCTCTCGTCGTCTGGATTTGTTTTCTTCACCGTCTGAGAGCGACAGGTGAATATGTGCTTGAAAAGCCCCTAGTGCGGCCGACAGCCCAAGAAATTTTCACACAGCGAAACAAAGGCAGCGAGGTAGACGATGGAATTGGGAGTGAAATGATGGAGTTGCGCCCCAAAGAAGTTCAGAAACCCCCGGAAGAAAGGACTAGGCGGCAGAGAAAACCCACGATCTACATGAGTGGCTAGAAGAACACACTCACCCTGCTTCGGCTGCGGTTGCGTCTCCGTTCCCGGGAGCCTTGCCGACCCGTGGGGGATCAGTCCCTCGTCGGCCAGATCGGCAAGATCCTTCACGGTGATGGTCGAGCGGATCCACTCTCCTTGGACCCAACCCTGCGGCAGCTGGGACCGAGACAAGGATCCGCCCCGGCTTGACGCCCTCCCCTTCGCCGTCGCCGTCGCCTTCTTCGCTCGCTCTAGAGCCGCAGTCTTCTCCTTCCCCATTGTTGCCGGCGAGACAGGTGCGAAGCGGCGGCACTGAGAAAGCTGCGGGCACTACAGAGAGATTTGGGGGCGAAGGAAGACGAAGATTGTGTTGGCACTGTTCAAAATACCCCCGCCTGGCGCCTTAAATAAGGCCACTTCCGAGTGGCTGACCAGTAGGCCCAGGAAATCCATCAAATCCCGCAACAGGCGCGCGAGCGGTACGTGGCGAAAAAGGCAGCGCGAAGATCGATGCGTCATTGTCTCATCCCATCCGAGTGCCGCGGTTTTCTCCGCTTCGCGTGCTTCCCAAAATTCAGATCCCGGGAAATCCGCTAACCGCAGAGCAATCAGCCAGACAGCGAGTCTCCATCGATCTGTCACTCGGAGATCCTCAAGACCACGAATTTCACTCGACAAACGCAAAGAATGGATCAAGGCGACTGGAAGAGAATTTGAAAGCCATCGCTAAAAGGCCATTGATTCAGAGCAAGACACACTTGCAACGCAAGAAACAGGTCGGAAGGCTATCAACTCCTTCCTCACTCAAACCTCGATCCATTCGGGAGCTAATGATGAAGTCACGTACCTAGGGTAGGGTCATAGGCCTGCCCAAGGGTACCCTCCCCAAGGTCACTGACTAAAAGAGGCTGCTTACCAGTCGACCTGATAAGCGTCCACTCGACAAATACAATAACACTCGACGAGCGCAGAGACACTCGACCATGAAGATTCACTCGACCATAGGAAGCACAGGAGCCACACCGCATCCAAACGGTCTGAAGTTAAATAGCCTTTATAGCCTTAATAGCACTTTATATAGGGCGTTTCCAGTAACGCCCTGCCTTAATGTACCTTAAGATCCTTCATTACGTGGGCTGGCAGGGGTCCTGGCGAACTCTCTATAAGCCACCCCCCTCCACAGGAAGAAGGGTTCACATCTTTGTAACACACACACATATAATCCAGTCGACCGCCTCCGGGCTCCGAGACGTAGGGCTATTACTTCTTCTGAGAAGGGCCTGAACTCGTAAAACTCTTGCGTGCACAACTACTCCAAAGCTAGGATCTTGCCTCTCCATTCCTACCCCCCATTCTACTGTCAGACTTAGAACCACGACAGCTGGCTCCTCCCCGGGTTGACCCCTTGAAACGTGCCCGTTTCCTCGAGGTCTCCATCAGGACTTTGCAGCCTTTTGATCACAATGGGCGAGATCAAGTTCAGACCTGCCCCGCCGTCAACCAGCATCTTGTTCACCTTGATGTTGCGTATCGTTGGTGAAACCAACAATGGCAAACACCCGACCGCAGTTGTGCGGTCGGGGTGATCCTCGGCGTCAAAGATGAGGGGCGTGCTGGACCACTCCACTGGCTTCTGAGCGTCGAACGAGGGCTCCGCCGCTGTAATCTCACGCACCCACTGTTTGAGTTGGCAGTGAGAAGTATTCAGCAAGGCGCCACCGTTGACGCACATGGCCTCTATAGCTTTCTGGAACTCTTGCTCGCCGGACTCGTCGTCCTCGTCATGATCATCATCTTCTTGCTTCTTGTCGCGGCCTCGAGCGGGCCTCGCCGGGGTACTTCCTTCCCTCTTCATCCTGGGCGCACCTATCGGCCAGAACATAGAGTTCAGCCACATCCTTAACCTTGGTTATCGCCAGCTCTTCGCGCATCTTGCGGTTGCGCATGTTCTGATGGAACATGCTGATCACGGCGGCAGGATGAACGTCAGGGATGTTGTACTGCACCCGGATGAATCTCTGGATATACTTGCGCAAGTTTTCCCCTTCCTTCTAAAGAATGATATGCAAATCACTGGCCTGGTCATGAGCTTTGTGGCCTCCAGTGAAGGCACCAATGAACTTATGGCACAGATCCGACCTAGAAGAAATGGAATCCGCTGGCAAGTACATCAACCACGACATGTCATTGGGCTTCAGTGCCAATGGGAAGTAATTGGCAAGCACCTTGTCGTTGTGAGCTCCGGCAGCCTGCATCGCGATGGTGTAGATGCGGAGGAACTCTGACGGATGGGTCTTGCCAGTGTACTTCTCGCCGACGTCGGTCTTGAACGTGCGGTGGGACGGCCACTGGAACAACTACAGCTCACGGGTAAAAGCTAGGCAACCCACCTCGTAAGGTAGGCCGCCGGAGCTCCCCGGCGCTAGGTGGTCCATAGCGGGTCCCGCCCGCTTGTCCGACTGGTGGCGCGTATCGCGCCTGTTCTCGATAGTGGTTCAAGCATCTTCGTGGGCTCGTTCTCGAAGAACTTGGCATTGGTCGCGGTGGGTCCATGGGTCGGACTACGCTACGGAAATATTATCACAAGAGTCATCGCGACGGACGGACATCCGCGGTGGCTAGCGGTGAGGAGGAGAGTGTATGCATGCGGTGGTTCGACGGAGCGCCGGCCCAAAGGCCCCGCCGGTCGTGGATCATCTTTATTGGCGACGGCGACAAGGCTCCGTATGGTGGATTTCCACTCGTCGAGCTTCTCCGCATTAGGAGGGAAGTCGAGGAGCAGCTGCGCCTGCGCCAAAGCTTCCGCTGGCGTGGGTGGTGGTGACAGTTGCGCGGACCGTGGCGTGCTTCGACTTCTAACTACATTAGAAAGAGCTCTACTGCAGCCCAGCGACTGCGTGCCATTGTTGCCAGCACTTCGGCAAGCATGCTGGACTCCTTCGTCCCGCGGACGATGCACAGGGCTCTTCCCACAGCGGTGTCCGGGGTCTCCAGCGTAGTGGCGCTGCTCGTCACGCACACCCTGGGAAGAGCGCGATGTGGGCGCCGGCGTGGGCGTCTTGGAGGTTGCTGCGCCGCCCGTGGGTGGCACACCGACACTCGTGGATGGCCCCGCACCGCCTACGGGTGGGCCAGCTCTGTCTTTGGATTTGGCGGCGTGCGGCCCGTCGCCTGGCGCACGAACAATGCCGCTTGCCAGACTCTGACTGCGAGAGCGATGCTGGTGCTCGCGGACTGCGGCCCGGGTCTTGTCCGCGACCGGCCCGCTGCTCGCCCGCACTGGCACGGGCCGTTCGGCTCCCGATGAGCCGATCGCCGTGATCGTCTTCTTCTTGGGAGCCATGGTGATAGAGAACTGCTAAGCTAACTACTAGACCAGATTCTCACAATTGCGCCCCCTACCTGGCGCGCCACAGATGTCGGTGGGAAACGACACCTATGGGATCACAAGAATCCCTACTACGGTTGCCGGGGCGCGGGATTGTGAGAAGAGCAGGATTAGCAGTCAACACAAGGATCGTTTACCCAGATTCGGGCCGCAAGGATGCGTAATACCCTAGTCCTGCTTTGGGTGTGTATTTGAGAGAGTTCTTGAGCTCCCGAACTAGCTATGGTGACTGCGTAGTTCAGAAGAGCTGAATCCCTCTCCAGTATGCCAAGGGCCTCCTTTTATAGTCGAAAGGGGCTGCCACAGTGGCACACAGGAGGTGGAAAGGCCTACAGTACTATGAGCTTATCGCTCGTATTACAGGACAAGACGCATTTAATGCGTCGCTTAGGTGTCCCCTAGCTTTATCGGGGACGGGAGCAAGGCCCGGCCCGTCCGTCGCCGCTCCTCTTCGCTTCGACATGCGCCCTGGCCAGCGATGCATGCGGTGCCATGTAGGCAGGCAGGCAGCTGAGGTGGCATGGTGGTAGGGCTTCACGAAGATCTGCATGCCGTCATGCAGGCGCTTGCTGATCTGGCCTGGAAGCTGCATGCTACCACGCAAGTGCCTGCCCAGTTGGTCGGTCTAGCAGCTGCATGCTAATGGCAGTGGAAACTTGGCTGGTGCGGGCCTCGCAGTGGCCCCGCTGATGTCCTCGGAAAGGGCCTTGCCGCGGCCCGGCAAGGGTCTTGCCGTGGCGCACAGTCGTCCCCGGCAAGGATCTTGCCTGGGGTCTCGTGGCTTTCCTCGGCAAGGATCCTGCCGAGGGTCGCCATCTTCTGGTCCTCATTTGATCTCATATATGTATGGTCTTGACAAAGATCTGCATGCCACCACAGAGGTGCCTCCCGAGCCCTTGTCCAATCGTAGTTGGTTGGGTTGGAACCTGTGGGCTCAAGGGCGGCTCGCTCTGTTGGTGTTTGGGCAAGTTGCCCCAGCAAGGTTCTTGCCGGGGCCGCGGAGGCCACCCTGGCAAGGGCCTTGCCGGGGGTCTCCACCTCACCCTTTGTTGTCTTGTGTTTCTGGCCTTGGCGTTGCCTCTGTACCATCTTGTTCCTCTGGCTTCTCTCCGGCTTCCCTCCCCTGCTCTGCTTAGTGTGGCCGTGGGCACAGCTCCGACTGTTCGTGCACAAGTAAAGGGGTCAAAAGGAGCGCCCCTACTTTTGTACACCGACAATGTCGTCCACGAACTTGGCCATTGGGACACCCCGGAGTTTGCGGCATGTGCAATGTCGTCCATGAACTTGGCCATTGGGACACCCCGGAGTTTGCGGCATGTGCTTATGATGCCATGGCATTAGAGTTCTTTTAGGAAGGGGGGGAATCTGAACTTCCCTGAGTGTCGTGAGTTCACGATGTTCCTCGCGCTTGAGGACATGAGGATATGCACTAGGTTGAGGAGAAGGAGAGCAAACAGGCCGAGATGCAGTTCTTCGACCCATTGGTGAGCGAGCTTGCGAGAGATGACAAACTTGTGGAGGCCAACAAGATGATGTTACTTCAGTATGCTGCTAGAAAGAGCGCAGAGGAGGATCCCATAGACTGGGATGCTTTGGAGCATGAGAAGGAGGGTCAGCAGGGGTGTCGTCCTAGGTCGACTAGGCAGGACCACGAGGCTGGTCCATCTGGCCACTAGCTTAGCGCGCGCTACCTATTTCATATGAACTGTTTAACTTTATGCATGTTTTATGTTTGAACTACGCATTGTTTGTAGAACTGTTTAATTACAAATACGTATGTGTTAATAACTAGTGGGCGAATAGCGCTGATTCGTACTAACTTCTCATTATGTTTCATTATATTTATGCGCATCTTATGTATGCTTATTTTTCTCAACTTCATGCATGAAAGCCGTCAATGGATGCCCCATGTGATACCTGTGGTACGGTGAGATGCCAAAGGGATAAGAAGTTCTTCGTAAATCTGCCGAATGACTTCCTCACTAGGATGGTATGTTTTAGTTGAACATGTTTTGATTGAGTTTCATGCATGACAAGACAATTGTGTAACTAGCTAGCTACTTCTTTCTTTCAATTTTGCCCAGGTCATCCCTTGCGGGGCAAGGCGTGAATTCTTAGAGAAGTTTAAAGTTCGATTTGATGCCACCATCACATTCCAGTGCATCCTCATGAAGATGTTGAAGGCCCCAAAATTCAATTGTCTTGTCACCAACGATGCAAACCGCACCTACTTCGGTTGCCCTGGTTGGAAAGCCCTTGCGGATGCTTACAAGATGGAAGCTGGGGAGAGAGCCACATTCTACCTCGACTAGGATCGTGACGAGATCATGGTCTACTACAAGCCTGCTGACAACGATGATGGTGCACTTACTCTGGACTATGACCCTGACTCCGCCCGTCGCAAAGTCGTAGTTAGCTAGTTGGCATGCACGGAAGATATATATCATGTTATTATCACCTCTATTTATTTGAACTTGTAGATTCATATGTGTGTTACTTTGCCTACTTTGTTGAACTATATCAATAAGTGCATTGTTGAACTTAAATGTTGTCATTAGGACTATTTATATATAGTTGATTTAGTGATTGTTCTGAAACTAGATTATGCTGTCATTGTGGCTCAAATCGCTGCTCTACAACTTTTATTTCAAATTTGAAAATCAAAATACCGGGGTCGAGAAAAATGGAACGTCACAACTGATGACTAATACTGCTGGCGTGGAAAATGCGCCATGCCATTACCGTCCAAAATACTGATGGCGCAGGTGCCAACGCCAGCGCTAATTTTTAACACTGGTGCCATATTGGTGGCATCGGGTGTCCACACCACCAAGGTTGTTTTTGGCACACCGTAGCTAGGATTTTCTCCATTAGTGATGGTATTACAACGCAAGGTGGCCCGAACCTGGGTAATTGTCATGTCTGTTATTCTTCTCCCTTAGTTCGTGCTCTTATGGAGTGGCCGCGAGATCGAGTGAGTAGAGGAGAGCTGTAGGAACGAGCACACCCCAGTATTCAAACCTTTGGGTCCCAGGAGCCCCGATTCTGACAGTTGGTGTGCTAGGTAGGGGTGCACTACTATTTTTTGGCTGCACTTCCACTTCGCTCCGGCCCCTGTTCCACGAAGTCCATGGCTGGTGCTCGTCGTGCGCATGCCGAACGCCAGGCCGCTCGCATCACTCAGACGGAGCCCACCGGCCATGGCAACCACCAACACTCTGACGTAGCCGCAGTAGCTGCCGCCACCGACCCGGCCGCCCACGAGCAGCAGGCCTCCTCCCTGCATACCTCTGCGCGGGCGGAGTACCTCATGGCGACGGCGTCGTCCTTCCATGCACGTCGCGGGCCACCAAATGCGCAGGCTGCACTGCTCATGGCGCGCGAGCTCCTCAGTTATTGCCCTACCGACCGGTTATGACGCTTGGCTCAACCGCATCACCAAACTCATCAACACCATCGGAGAGGCCCCGGCGCCCTCCCACCCGTTCCGTCCTCCGACATCTCGCGCCGGGGAGTTGGCGCATGGTGCGCCTTCGCTCCTCCTCTGCGCAGCAACCTCATCGATCCCCAGCGCGATGCGCGTCCACGCGACTGATGACCCACAAGCATAGTGGATCAGTTGTTGTCTTTTCGATAAGTAAGAGTGTCGAACCCAACGAGGAGCAGAAGGAAATGATAAGATGTTTCTCAGCAATGTATTTTCTGCAAGCACTGAAATAATCAGTAACAAGTAGTTTGATAGCAAGATAATTTGTAACAAGTAGAGATAGTAACAATAGGTGCAGCAAGATTGCCCAGTCCTGTTGTGGCAAAGGACGGGCCGGAACGGTCTCTTATAATAAGCAAAGCATTCTAGAGGACACACGAGAATTTCATCTAGTCACTTCCATCATGTTGGTTTGATTCGCGTTTGCTACTTCGATAATTTGATATGTGGGTGGTGGACCGGTGCTTGGGTGTTGTTCTTACTTGAACAAGCCTCCCACTTATGATTAACCCCTCTCGCAAGCATCCGCAACTATGAAAGAAGAATTAAGATAAACTCTAACCATAAATTAAACATATGTGGACATTCACATAACACAACTAAGGGAATCACAACATACATATCATCAAAATATCAAACAAATATCAAATTGTGATGATTACTTATGACAAGACTTCTTCCATGCCCTCAAGAACAAAATTAACTACTCACGAAACATATTCATGCTCAAGATCAGAGGGGTATTGAATAGCATAATAGATCTGAACATATAATCTTCCACCAAATAAACCGGCTAGCATCAACTACAAGATGTAATCAACACTACTAGTCACCCATAGGTACCAATCTGAGGTTTTGATACAAAGATTGAACACAAGAGATGAACTAGGGTTTTGAAATGAGATTGTGTCGTTGAAGATGTTGAGGAATATTGGTCCTCCCACGATGAGAGGGTTATTGGTGATGACGATGAGTTTGATTTCCCTCTCCCAAAGGGAAGTATCCCCGGTGGAATCGCTCTGCCGGAGAGCAAAAGTGCTCCTGCCAAGTTCCGCCTCAAGACGGCGGCGCTCCATCCCGAAAGTCCTTCTTCTATTTTTCTAGGGAAAATGACCTTATATACCACAAGATGGTCACCATAAGTGGGCCAGGGGCCCCACTATCCACCATGGCGCCCCAGGGGGTAGGCGCGCCCTGGTGCCTAGTGGGCACCTGGGTGGCCCCCTCTAGTATTTCTTTTCTCCAATACTTTTTTATATATTCCAAAATAATTCTCCGTAAAATTTCAGCTTATTTGGAGATGTGCATAATAGGTATCTCTCACATAGATTTTTCAGGTCCAGAATTCCAGCTGCCGGTATTCTCCCTCTTTGGGTAAACCTTGCATATATGAGGGAAAATGCATTAGAATTACTCCCCAAGGTGTTATATTGAATAAAAAACACTATAAATAACAGTCAGAAAATATGATGCAATGGACGTATGAACTCCCCCAAGCTTAGACCTCGCTTGTCCTGAAGCGAAAGCCGATATAAAAAATCATGTCCACATGTTTAGAAAGATAGGTGTCGATAAAAACGGAATACAGACATAGTAGCATCATGATAATTATTATAATAACAATAATTATTATCATATAACTTCTTATGAGCAAGTAACAATTCATCACAACATCGAAGTATCAAGTATAAACTTTCTTTAGAACTAACAAACTATGTTCTTAGTCAACAATGCAATTGCAATTCATCATATTTTCATGAAGGTTCTCATGTCGGACCTTTCTAGCATGTCCACATACTCAACCATCATTTAGTCTTCTATGATTGCTAACACTCACAACATACATATGGAGCAACAAGTTTCAGCCAGACACATAGAAAGACAGGGCTTATGGTTTCGCCTCCCATCTTATTCACCTCAAGGGTGATGTTAACAATAATAACTCATGATCACTCATATACAACCGGATATATGTGCCCAGATGTTTCCCCACTACATGATGCTTGCAAAAGAGAAAAATAAAAAGGAATAGAGGAGAACACTTTTGACTTTTGCATAAAAAGTAAATACATAAAAGTAAAAGATAGGCCCTTCGCAGAGGGAAGTAGAGGTTGTCATGCGCTTTTTTGTTTTTAGATGCACAATCTCTTAATGCAAAAGAATTGTCGGATTTCGGGTTCCGGCAGACCCTGGAGGTTCGAACACTGGGGTGCGCGTGGAGATCTCTCCCCTACCGATCTACGTCCGGTCTTCTCGCGTGATCTAAGCTGCAAACGATGAACAACACAAGGGACACGAGATTTATACTGGTTCGGGCCACCGTTGTGGTGTAATACCCAACTCCAGTGTGCGGTGTGGTGGATTGCCTCAGGGGCTGATGATGAACAGTACAAGGGAAGAACAGCCTCGCGAGAGGTGTTCTTGAACTGGTGCGGTGTGTCTACTTTGTCTCTCTCCCTCTTCCTCTAGCTTACTTCTCGATCAGTTGCCTACTCTGTGGTGGCTAGCTCTATTTATAGAGGCCCTGGTCCTCTCCCCAAAATAATGAGCGGGAAGGGCGCCAACAATTGGCCATTTTGAAGGGGAACATCTAGTACAAGTTATCCTGACCAAAGGTGGTCTTCGGCTGCCAAAAGCACTGGTGGTGACGCTGTCTTGGGCTCCACGGTGACCTCCGTCCCACCGTCCGGCTGGTCTTGGTCTCGTTGCACCCGAATGGTAACCTTTGCCTGATGCCTTGGCCTGTGCTTTCCCCCCTTGCACCGATAGGGAAACAAGGACACTGCGTAGGCCGGTGCCCGCCTGGCGCCCTCCTGGTCTTTATTCGTCATGGCTTGCGTCATGGGATCCTCGCGAGGTACCCCTGCCTTAATCTCTCCGCCTTCTCGCGAGCCTGCTTGCTGAGGCTGCTCCTGAGGAAGCTTCCTGTCGTCCGCCCCGCGAGGCTTGGCCCCTCGCGAGGGTCTTGAGCTTGAGCTGATGAAGATGGGTCACGCTGGGCCCCCACTTGAGCCACACCGCAGGACGCAGGCAGGCAAGTCTGGGGACCCCCGTTCCCAGAACGCCGACAAGAACGTCACCTTATATTGCCCCTTATTATAGCAACATTAATTATGCAGTCCATCACTTTTATTACTTTGAAATCACAAGTTTGTACAACACATATTTTCCCTTTCTCTGAGTTCTTCTTTGCTGTTCTCAGCCAATACAACTTGCAGGCCCTGCATCTCCACCCCAACTCTGTTCTTCTCCTGGCGATTTTCGCTTACTATTGTGAGGCTCACGTTGGGGTAAAGCCCTCAGTGGCCTTGCTGCGCCACTTTTTCTCCCTCCGGGTTTCTAGCGCCCATGTCTCTGCGTGCGCGAGCTTCATCGTGTACTCCAACTCCAATGCTATTTAAAAGCCTGGCAAGCAGATCGAAGGCTTCCGGAGCAAGTGGATCATGGTGGACGTCGGGCACATCCACCCCCGACTGGTGCTGCCCACGGGGCAGCCCAAGGCTGTTGATGCATGGTCCCACGCAGAGCTCGCCGATCCTCGTGCGAAGGTGGTGCTGAAGAGGATGAACGCGGACCTGAGGCCAAGCATCTTGGGGGCGGCGAAGTTGACCCGGGCCACGCTCCTGAGGGAGTTCTTGGAGCACCGGGTGGCTCCACTCCAGGAGCACTCACTCCCACTGTGGAGGCTTGGGGGAGCAGACGCCACCCTGCGCCTGAGCTCCGAGGCCCTGACTGACGAGGATCTGGTCGCGGCCCTCCATTCCTTGGTTGGGGGAGACGTGGCGAGCCCGGTGGGCGCCCCGTCCCCTTGTTCCTTCGCGACGACTGGGAGAAGGTGGTGAACGCCATGCCCACCTTCAATGGTGAGGGGCTGGTGCCTGCGGAGGCTCCCGAGGACTTGGCGGCACTGGCGATGGTGAACGTGTCCTCCGGCAGCTCCAGCGAGAGTGACGAGGAAGAAGAGGCAGAGGAGGAAGAGTCTGACTTCGAGGCGACTGGCGAGGAGTCGGGGGATTCCTTCCCTCGACGCAAGTCCCAGGCCCTCCGCTCAATGCTGGACGACGACGAGGCCGGCACCAGGCGAGGAGGGGAGGACTCTCCCTTGATCACAAGGAAGGGCAGGTCAAGCCTGGTTCCCCAGGATCTGCTCTAGTCCCTGGGCGTTCTAGGGCCAGCTCCGGCCCTCCTGACATGCCTTTTGCTTCCGGGCCTCCCAAGGTCGACTCTAGCTGCAGGCTTTCAGACTACAAGTTTGGCCGGAGGTTGCTTGAGTCCGCGGGTGACGTCCAGTAAGTGCCTGGTTCGTGCTTTGCTTGGTTTCTGCCGCCGAGGCTTGATGTCTACATTCTTTTGCTAGGCCGGCACCTGCAGCGAAGAGGTTGAAAGGAGTTTCCATGACCCTGCTTGGGGCGAATCCATGTGCCGGGGCGGCGCCTTCATCTGCTGGGGAGGAAGATGGCGAGGCTCGTGCCTCTCCTGCCCGGTCGTCTTCGCGAGGCCAACTAGGGCACCTCGGCGAGGAGTCAGCCCTCGTGGCTTCGCTGACCCTGGAGTCGACTGCGCTCGATGCTGCAACCGGGGCAGCCAAGGCCCAGGGGGTTCGTCCTTGCCAAGCCATGATCACACGGCCGTCCTCTCCGCCCGCTCCACAGGTTCCCGTCTCTTCTGCTCCCTCTGCCATTGTCCTGGATCAGGTTGCCAACAAGCTGAGCCAGCTGTCGGAGGATCTTCTGAGCGCGGGCCCTCGCCTGATGGACGGGCGTCTGGAACTGGCTTCCGGCTGGGCTCGTTCTGCCACCTCTCTCCGAGCAGCGCTGAGCCAGGCCGCGTCGGCCTCCGATGGGGAGAAACAGGCCGCCAACCAAGCCAAGGCCGCTCGCGACGCTGCCCTGGGCAACGCTGCAACTGCCCAGGGCCGCTGCAAGACACTGGAAGCTGAGCTGCAAGGCCTACGCGACGAGCTCGCCAAGGAGGTGCACGGTCGCCAGGAGAAGGAGAAGGAAATGATGGCTCGGGTGGCTGCCGCCACGGACCGGGATGCCAAACTTGATGACCGCCACAGCTGACTAGAGACGCTGGAGTGGTCACTGGAGGCGGAGAGGACCGAGCTGGACGCCAAGGCGAAGGTCCTAGCGGAGGACCGAGTGGCCTTCGCGAAGCTGGAGAAGAAGGCTCGCACCATTTTGAAGACGCTTTATGAGAGCGGCATGGAGGAGCCGTTGGTTGGTGCGGAGGACGGCCCCGCCAAGCTACTCCCCTTCCTGGTTGATGCGCTTGAGGATGTCGCAGACGGCCTTGGCCCCACGGTCGAGGCCGAGGCGCGCGCCCTGTCTTCTGCGGCGCTGACGCATGTCCTCAGCCATGTCTACCTGCGCGACCCCAACGTCGACTTCGACAGCCTGTTGGAGCCCATGAGCGGCGACCGTGCCGCCGCTGCCGCTGAGGCCGTGAAAGGCCGAGCCGAGGTTTTGCTGGGGAAGTTCCGCTCCCCCAGCATCTTGCTAGGGCGCGGTGCCGCCAGCTCCGCGACCTCAGGAGGCGAAGTCGCCCAACGTGACTCCACCATAGGCGACGGCGCCACTGGAGAGTGATCCCTTCGCGGCTCATGTCCTGTTTTTATTCCTGCAACATGCACCGTGCCTCGCGGAGGCGTTTAAACTTGTGTGTGGCTTTATGGAACAGTCTATAGCTTGTAATATTTGCTTTGAATTTCCTGGAATTTGCATTTTCCTCTCCTACTTGCTTCCGCTCTACGTTGGCAGGGCCCGGCCCCGCGCGTACCTCACCCAGCGTTAGCCCCGACTGGAAACCAAGGACGAGACTAAGGAGTGAGGGGCTACGTGGCAAGTTAGGCTCTTGAGTCGCGATGCTCAGGAGTCCCCCTTGACGCTCAAACGGGTTTCGTACCTTGGCTCCACTCGGGGAGGGCGCGCGACGACCATGTCCGAGGGACCTGGCTGGGTGGCGTGCGCTCGGGCGAGGCCCGGGCGTAGCCCCCATGTACAGCCCCCTCGCGCGGCGCTCCCGAGGGAAGGCGTTGCGACGGTGCCGGACACTCGGCACGGGGCTCCCTGAGGTTGGTACGGCTGTGGGCCGCCCTCAGTTGTTTATCACCAGCGCGGAGCATAGCGCTTCCGTATGTGTATGGGCATAGCCGATCCTCGGTAGTGTCGTCAGCCAGCGCGGAGCATGGTGCTTCCACTGGTTCGTGGGAGGGGGCTCCCCTCCGGGACGAGCCCCCGGGGCGTGCACAGCCCCGCCCTGACACATGGCTGGCATAGTAGGGCTAGGAGATGTGTATCTCGGCACCCGTGAGCCAGCGCGGGACTCACGAGGCCCTACCTCGAGGCGGGTTGCGCCTGGCTCTGGGCCTTTATCAATGGTGTGTTCCTGCAGGGTGGTTAGAATGCAAATGCTCTACGTCCTCAATTCCCGGCCCTCGAGCGAGCTCAGCCGCCGCTGGTATGACAGGTCGCGATGCCGTGGGTCAAGGCCAGGGGGTGATGGCTGGAGAGCCAGTAGGAGCCCATGAGTCGCGATGCTCAGGTACCCCCTTTTAACGTGCAAGCGCTTTGCATGAGAGCGGAGAAGTCCGCGATAAGCAGCATGTGATAATCATGGAAATCGAATTCATTTTAAGCAGAATGCAAGAAAAGCAACCGCTGCTGGGTCAAGCCCCAACATGGTAGGTAAAGAGCATAAGCAAAACGGATACATGCCGCGGGGACGGACCCACGTGGCCTGGGAATGATGCGGCCCTGTGGGCGTTCCCAGCTAAAAATGGAGCTTGGGAAGATGTCACCTGATGCTGTTGAAGATGAAGTCATGCTGAAGAAGCGAGCGACGCATGGTGAAGATGTCGGTCCTCACGAGCCCCCAGGCCCGGGGGCCTCGGGAGGCTCCGGGGGCACGTGTCGGTCTTAGAGGGCCATCGCCACCTCCGCCAGGACCGCGCGATGCCTGACCTCCTGAGCCTCCAGAACGCTCCTCAGCAGGCGCTGAGAGCGGCGACCGCGTTCGGCAGGCGGAAAGGCATGCGAACGTAGCTGTGAGCTGGTCCCTCTCAGCGCCCCACGGTCGAAGGCCATAGGCGCTCCTGATATACGGCTCGGTTGAGCCCTGGTACGTCGATGCAGACGCGCAGCCCACCATCCTCGCCTGGATGTGGGGCTACGGCAGGCAAGCGGCGGCTGCCGCGCACGACTCTTGACTCTTGTAGCTCCTGGGTGTTTCTTGCGGTTAACTCCTGAGGGTTTGGTCTTCCTTGACTTGTACCTTCCTGAGGGAAACGTGCGTGGAAGCACCCCTCCAAGTGGTGCCCGAGCGCCTCCCTCGCGACCTTGGCAAAGCCGGTGGCTCTCCAAGAAAGATCCCCCGAGCCCTGCCTGAGGAGGGCGCCGGGTGCGCCTTCCTATGCGTGAGAGGGTGGCGCTCCCTGATCGGGCGTGAAACCTGATGCAACACCTCCGGAGGCGCCCGCCTCCTTGTGGCTTGGGCCAGGCGAAGCCTTCTTCTTCTTGAGGGTCGCCTCGGGAAGTCTTCCGCTCCTGTGATCTGGGTCTTCGATTGCTGCGGCTTGGAACGCACACTCAAGTGAACACACTGCGTCTCTTTCTTCACAGGGCACGGTAATGACTCCACCGCTTCCCGGCATCTTGAGGACATTATAACCATGGTGAGTCACTGCCATAAACTTGGCTAGGGCTGGGTACCCAAGGATGGCGTTGTATGGCAGGCGGATGTGGGCGACGTCGAAGTCGATGAGCTCAGTGCGGTAGTTGTTGCACTGCCCGAAGGTGACTGGAAGGCGAACCTGCCCAATCGGAACAGTGGAACCATCGGTGACTCCTGAGAAAGGCTTGGTCGGCTGAAGCTGGTCGTATGGCATTTGGAGATTTGTCGAACGTCTCGACGGACAAGACGTTGAGTCCTGCACCGCCATTGACGAGGGTCCTGGTGACCTGCACATTGCTGATGACCGGGGAGCAAAGCATCGGGAGGACTCCAGCCGTTGCCTCGCACTTGAGCTGATCCGCTGAGCTGAATGTGATAGCGCACGTGGACCACCTGAGAGGGCACGTGGCCTCAAGCTTGGGGAGGACTACATTCACCTCGCGAGCAAACTGATCGAAGATGCGTTGTGAGACTGGGGCTTGGGCACCACCCAAGATGCAAGCGATTGTGCGCGGCTCCTGGAAGCCCCCAGCCCCATCATCTTGATGTTGGTCTTCGTTCCTCCTTGGTGGTGGCGGCAGAGGAGGGAGATCTGCGTTGCCGTGTGGGCGATCCTCGCGAGGCTGACCCCTCCAGCCTCCCTCGCGAGGTTGGTCCTGCCAGCGATCCTCGCGAGGTCGGTCACGCCACCCTTGGCGAAGGCCATGGTCTTCCCATCGTCCTCCACCTCTTCCTCCTCCTCTACCATAGCCCCAGTCGTTGCGCTCGGGGCGTCGGCCGATTCGCCCATCTCGCACGGCTCTGAGCTCTTGACAGTCATTGGTGTTGTGGGTGTGGAGGTCCTGGTACACGCAGTATCGACTGCCCTTGGATGACTCAGGCTGATCCCTCCCTCGCTTGGTGTCTGGTTCTGCTGCAAGCACGGCAGCCCCCTTGCGCTTTACGTCCTTGGCCCTGAGCTTTTTCTCTTCTGGGTCGGCATCCGGGAGCTCGAGGAGGGAGAGGTGCCCTTCCTCAGCCCTGGCGCACTTGGTCGCCAAGTTGAACAGCTCTAGGGATGTCCACAGGTCTTCATGGATTGCTAGCTCTTCCTTCATCTTGATGTCGCGCACGCCATCGGAGAAGGCTGAGATGATGGCTTCCTCAGTCACCTTGGGGATCTTGAGGCGAGCGTAGTTGAAGCGTTGGATGTACTTCTGCAGGGTTTCCCCTGGCTGTTGCTTGATGCGGCGCAGGTCACCCACGGCCGGAGGCCGGTCGCGAGTGCCCTGGAAGTTGGCGATGAAGCGGGTACGCATCTCGCCCCAGGAGGAGATCATGCCGGGACCCAGGTTTAGGAGCCAGGTGCGGGCGCCATCCTTGAGCGCCATGGGAAACCAGTTCGCCATGACCTTTTCATCTCCGTTGGCGGCTTCGATGCCCACCTCATAAAGCTGCAGGAACTCCGCGGGGTCCGCCGTGCCATCGTAGCGAGGAGGGAGGTCAGGCTTGAACTTGCGTGGCCATGTGACGCCGCGTAGCTCGAGGGTGAAGGCGAGGCAGCCTGCTGTGGCCACCGGCGCCCTTTGCTGGTGCTGGGCTTGCTCCTGGGGATTACCCCGCGCCGCCGCTTGGAGCAGCGCGGGGTCTTGGCGAGGAGGCGCAGGGACGCGATCTTGGCGCGCCGGCGCTGGGAGCGCACGAGCACCTTCTCGGGGACGTGGGACCTCTTGGCAGCTCCCTTCTTGTTGCGCAGGCGCCGGACGTGGAGGGTCTTGCCCTGGGGCTGCACGCCGTGGAGCCAGGACACCTTCTTGGGGAGGAGGTGGCGGAGGCGCCTCCAGATCCTCGCCCCCTGCGCGGAACGGAGGGCGAGGCAGCGAGAGGGACGACAGGGGGAAGCCCCCGGCGGCGCTGACGAGCTCGGTGATGCGAGCGAGCCAGTCGTCGGCGGGGCGGTAGTGCAGGAGCTCTCTTGCCAGGAGCAGCGAGGCGTGCGCATCCATGGGGGCGCGATGGGCGTGGGACGATGAACCAGCTGGAGTCAGCGACGGGGTGGCGGTGCGGCCATCCCGCCGCACTGAGGGATGCTGGGACGAGGCCTGCTGCTCGTTCCCCGCCGGGTCGGTGGTGGCGTTGGCGGCAGGCGACGGGGAACGACGAGTGGGGCCGCCGACGGGCGCCGTCTGGGTGACGCGAGTGGCTCGAGCAGCCCGGTGCTCGGCGCGAGCTCGACAAGCATCAGCCATGGACACGACGGAAGATCACATGCGAACAGCGGAAGAAAGATTCTGGCGCACCCCTACCTGGCACGCCAAATGTCAGATTTCGGGTTCCGGCAGACCCTTGAGGTTCGAACACTGGGGTGCGCGTAGAGATCTCTCCCCTACCGATCTACGTCCGATCTTCTCGCGTGATCTAAGCTGGAAACAATGAACAACACAAGGGACACGAGATTTATACTGGTTCGGGCCACCGTTGTGGTGTAATACCCTACTCAAGTGTGTGGTGTGGTGGATTCCCTCAGGGGCTGATGATGAATAGTACAAGGGAAGAACAGCCTCGCGAGAGGTGTTCTTGAACTGGTGTGGTGTGTCTACTTTGTCTCTCTCCCTCTTCCTCTAGCTTACTTCTCGATCAGTTGCCTACTTTGGGGTGGCTAGCTCTATTTATAGAGGCCCTGGGCCTCTCCCCAAAATAATGAGCGGGAAGGGCGCCAACAATTAGCCATTTTGAAGGGGAACATCTAGTATAAGTTATCCTGACCAAAGGTGGTCTTCGGCTGCCAAAAGCAGAGGTGGTGACGCCGTCTTGGGCTCCACGGTGACCTCCGTCCTACCGTCCGGCTGGTCTTGGTCTCGTTGCACCGGAATGGTAACCTTTGCCTGATGCCTTGGCCTGTGCTTGCCCCCCTTGCACCGAAAGGGAAACAAGGACACTGCATAGGCCGGCGCCCGCCTGGCGCCCGCCTGGTCTTGATTTGTCATGGCTTTCATCATGGGATCCTCACGAGGTACCCCTGCCTTGATCTCTCCGCCTCCTCGCGAGCCTGCCTGCTGAGGCTGCTCCTGAGGAAGCTTCCTATCGTTCGCCCCGCGAGGCTTGGCCCCTCGCGAGGGTATTGAGCTTGAGCTGATGAAGATGGGCCGCGCTGGGCCCCCACTCGAGCCATGCCGCAGGCCGCAGGCAGGCAAGTCTGGGGACCCCCATTCCCAGAACGCCGACAAGAACGTCACCTTATATTGCCCCTTATTATAGTAACATTAATTATGCAGTCCATCACTTTTATTACTTTGACATCACCAGTTTGTACAAAGCTTATTTTCCCTTAAAATAAAAAATCAAACATATTAGGAGCAATTTTTATTGCTTTATGCACCGATGACAACTTACTTGAAGGATCTTATTCAATCCATAGGTAGATATCGTGGACTCTCATAACATGAAATTGGGTTGAAGGTTTTTGGATACACAAGTAGTATCTCTACTTGGTGCGGATTTTTGGCTAGCAAAGATATTGAGCAAGCACCACATGTTGGAGGATCCATGACAATATAACTTCTATGTGAATATGAACAAACATAAATCATTACATTGTCTTCCTTGTCAGACGTCAACAATTTGACATATAATACCTAATGGGGGTGCACAATCATAAAAGATGTCCAAGATAGTATACTTGCATGTGAATCTTCTCTTCCTTACCAATTCTTTCTTGAATTGCACCATTGACCAATGCTATGTTTGTCAATTTTCAACAAATTTTTACCACTTATACTTTTCCTTATGTAATGCCATTAATTTCCATAAATTAGCATATGATCTTTTCGTTATTTCCTTTATTTTGATTGAAACATAAAAGTAAAAAAACAAAAACTACAACTAATCTTTATTATATAACTCTCAACTCCATTACATAGATGGATAGATCACGAAAGTAGCACTCAAAAAATAGATCATACTAAATTTTATTCAACTAAGTCACGAAATAACTAAGGATCAAACTAAAAACTGGTGAAGGTAATAAAAGTGATGGTGATACGACACCGGGGCACCTCCCACAACACTACAAAAAAAGACACATCCGTGACATTTAGGGTCGAACGAAAAAAATTGTCATACTTATGACACTTCTATGACGATAATTGTGACAAAACCCGGTATCATCATAGATGTGGTGGGCTCCTACTTCTATGACAAAAAATCATGACAAAAAATGGGCTTTTCGTCCTGGGCGGGCCAGAGATGCAGCTGCATGACATTCTTTGGGCCGTCCATGACGGAAAAAACCATGGTAGAAGCGAGGGTGAGGAAAATATCGGGGACTTCCTGGTTACGGTGGCTGGTCGAGGGCCGAGCGATGCGCGTTTCTCTCGTACGTACGCGCTTGTGTGTGAGGCATTGCGCTCTGAATGAACCCGAGCAAGGTGTTGGGCTCTAACTGAATGTAACGCCCCGGACACACCCGCCGGTGGTCGTTACTCCTGGCGGGATCTAGACTGGCCTCACAGATCAATACTTGTCTTTTCTGCACACTTTGTCCTCACTCGTGCGCACCCGGGAGCAACTTCCCGGTCGGTCACCCATCCTGACACTACTCCAAGCTGAGCACGCTTAACTTTGGAGTTCTGTCCGAATGGGCTCCCGGAAAAGAAGGAATTCCTTATTGATATGAGTAGTCTATCATCCCTAATAAGCCGGCTATCACATACACCCCCACTCAGAGGAACCGACGTCCTCGTCGGGCCACCGGAACGTTCCCTCTTGGCACAAACGTCTGTGCTTCCAGTCCGGTACATGTGCCATGCCGGGTGCCACGACGGGTCACAAACGTCATGAACAACATGACCACGCACCTGTCCGCAACCATCCGTGTAACCGCGAGGGTCGGCTCTGATACCAACTTGTAACGCCCCGGACACACCCGCCGGTGGTCGTTACTCCTGGCGGGATCTAGACTGGCCTCACAGATCAATACTTGTCTTTTCTGCACACTTTGTCCTCACTCGTGCGCACCCGGGAGCAACTTCCCGGTCGGTCACCCATCCTGACACTACTCCAAGCTGAGCACGCTTAACTTTGGAGTTCTGTCCGAATGGGCTCCCGGAAAAGAAGGAATTCCTTATTGATATGAGTAGTCTATCATCCCTAATAAGCCAGGCTATCACACTGAACCCGAGCGATTGCACTGCAGGCTACGCGTTACTGAACCCGAGCGATCGATCAATCCCTTCGCTACAGCTGCTAACTGAAGCTGATCGAACACTACTGCCTCCTTCCCTTGATGAACAGTGAGCGTTGTTTGGGGGTTTGGATGAAAAGTTCCCAGTGGGGGTTGGATGAACAGGACCCTGTGGTAGTACAGGCCGTTGCCGCTGGATGAACAGGACCCCAATCAATCGAGCCGGTGGAGGGGTGGATGAACAGGACCCCGATCGATCGAGCCGGTGGAGGGGTTGATGAACAGGACCCCGTGGGGGCTGGATGAACAGGACGACCCCATGGAGTGCTGGTTGAACAGTAGCCGGTGGAGGGCTAGATGAACAATAGCCCGTGGAGGGGTGGTTGAATAGGATCCCGTGGAGGTAGCTGGTTGAACAGTAAACGGTGGAGGAGCGCGCGATGGAGGCTGGATGAACAGGAGCCCGTCGATGAACAGTCATAGATGGACGCTGGAGGAGGTCGACGGTGGATGAACAATACCCCATGGAGGCTAGAGGAGGTCGATGGTGGAGATGAACAATATCCCGTGGAGTCCCGTTTTGCGGTACTCCACACCCCTCCAGATGAACAGGACCCCCGTTTCGACCGTAGCGCTCCAACACAAGTCCATTTCCTCCGTTTTGCGGTACGCCACACCCCTCCCGATCAATAAGACCCCGTTTCGACTGTAGGAGGTCCGTTTCCTCCGTTTTGCGGTATGCCAGACCCCTCTCGATGAACAGGATCCCGTTTCGACCGTGGTCGGTCGAACACAAGGCCGTTTCCTCCGTTCTGCGGTACGCCAGGCCTCGTTTCCATCGGTTGTTCCGTCCAAGCCGGTTGGCTTTCGATGAACAGCGCACGTTCCGTTGCCTCCCGATGAACAGCGCACGTTCCGTTGCCTCCCGATCGTATGTACGTACATGTTCGCGACCAGAATGACAACGCTATGTACGCATCGACCAGGTGGGTCCCGATTGTTAGGCTCTTCCTTGCGTGCGAAGATGTAGCTGGTGGGTCCCAGCAGTCAAGGGGGAAATGTTTTTTTCGCAAAATACGGTGGCCCGTCCGGTGGGTCACTGCTGTTAGGTGGAGGAATCATTATTTTGCGCATAATAAGGAGGCACTTCCTTGCTAGGGCCGTGGACCCAGCTGTCAGCCTCTCCACGTACAGTACTCTTCCGATGGAAGTCGTTCCTTGACCACGTTGACCACGCCGCGCCGAGAGCACCAGGGCGATGGACGACGACGAGGCCTAGGAAGGGGACGACGCGGAGCCGGGTGCGACAGTGGAAGCCCACGCGGAGAGGAGTACGAGGGTTCACTGGTTCGGCTGCGGTGTGTGGCTGCCGTCGCCGCAGGGCCTGGCCAGCGATGGGAGTAGTAGGGGGCACTAAGGCCTCCGCGGCAGCACAGCCGGCCACGAGAGGCAGGAGCAGGCGGCATGGCCGGCGCTTCTCTAGGCGGCTGGAGCAAGAAGACTAGAGGTTGAAGAAGCACTACGGCCGTTGGATGGACATCGTACGGTCACTAGAGCTAGAATCGTTCATATTGACTAAGTTGACAAAGCCCTCCGTCCCCGTCAACTTAGTAGGCCCACAAGTCAGCCTCACACTATGGTGGGAATATTCATTTTTTTGTGCGTAATAAGGAGGCACTTCCTTGCGTGCGAAGATATAGCTTGCGGGTCCGAGCTGTTAGCGGGGGGGGGACATTTTTTTTCAAAACACAGAGGCCCTTCCGGTGGGTCCCAGCTCTCTGGTGGAGGAATCATTATTTTGCGTGTAATAAGGAGGCATTTCCTTGTGTGGGCCCCTACTTTCAGCCTCTTCCAATGGCTGTTGTATGTTGACCTCACCGCGCCGAGAGCACAAACGCGGTGGATGAGGGCGAGGCCCCGGAAGGGAACGACCCGGAGCCGGCTAAGCCGCCGCAGTGGATGCCCATGCTGAGGGGAGTACGAGCGCTGACTGGTTGGCTGCGGGGTGAGGCTAACGTCGCCGGAAAATAACAGGATGTGCGGGTGGGTAGAGGGATGGCCTAGATGCAGCACAACCAGCCACGGGAGGAGGGAGCAGGCAGTCCCGCCGGTGCTGGTTTGGGCGGCTGGAGCAGGAAGATCACAGATTGAAGAAGCACAACGGCCGTTTGATGGACATCCAACAATCATTGCTTTGTGTTGACTAAGTTGACAAAGCCTTGCGTACGCGTCAAAAAAAATTAGGACAGCGTCATCGTCAACCTAGTAGGCCAAGAAGTTAGCCTCCAAATATGTGGAAAACGGCATACAACCCATTTGCCATTATTTTCAATAATTTACAGCCCATTTGCTAATTCTTAATGATATTTGAAGCCCAAATTCTTTGTATTAGCATTACAGACCATATATACTGGGCACTGCTAAAAAGTTCAATGAAATTTTGCATGTTTCGGTGGGGTCTGAACTCTTTTAATCACGAAATTTCGAGTCACGTTAAAAATAATTTTTTTAAAATTATATCAAAATAAAATTCAAAAAACAATTCTCCACAAAAAAATGAATGAAAGTTAAAACCTTAACCAGCAAGATGCCCGTGCGTTGCACGGAACATGAAGATGCATTTGTATGAATAGTTTATCTTGTGGGAGAAAAGACGATATTTTAATGTAATTGCCAGTTGGCTTTGGTTTTTATAAGAGTGGAGAGTAGAGAAATCTAGAATATTTTAATGTAATTGCCGGTTAGCTTTGGTTTAAAAATTTACAGCCCATTTCTTACAACTTATAGCCCATTTTCTGGGGAAGCTCATTTCTTACTACTCACATCCCTCCTCGTCTTGAAAGATTTGTAGCCCAGCAGGGCTGAGAAAAGCAAGTAGGCCTCGGTTTTGGTATTCTCCAAAAAAAAGAACTGGGCTAGCCATTTTCAGAAAGAAAAAAGATATCAACTCGGCTCGTCATGTGCTTAAATAAAAGCGTAAGCATGGGCTAGACGGGCCACAGCCCCCGCACAACACGCAGTTGAGCTCCGTCTCTGAAACTAAAAAACAACTGGGCGAGCTACTGGGTCCCTGGTGTTATCCGCTTGTTGTGTAATTTTCTCATTTATTGACTACATTGACAATGGCGTGGGACCTAGTTGTCAAACAATTAGGAGGAAGTATTTTTTGGCTTGTAATAACGAGGCACCTGCTTGCCTAATGCAATGACCCTGGTGGGTCCCTACTGTCAGCCTCTCCATGTACAGTTATCTCCGGATTCCTCTTGGTTGTTGACCGGGTTTTTTTGCGGGGAGGTTGTTGACCATGGTTACAACACCAGACGGCGGCGGGCACAACAAGCAAACCAAGGCGGAGAACGACAACGAGGCCTCGGACAGGAAGGAACAACAGCCATGGAAGATGCGGCAGTGTAGTGGCAGGTGGAGGGGAGTACAAGGGCAACAACATGCAACTCAAGCTTACAAACGGTACAAAAAGCCCAAGGATTAATTGTTCATCAAATTTCAGACAAAACCCAGATTGAACATGGCACTAACATCTAACCCAACCACTCTTTTTTGCAGTCACAAACAAATGGATCGGTCTGATCCATAAAATCAACATCTTGTGCAAAAAAAAAATATTTTAGGATGACTACACCTTGTTGTAAATAGAAGTCGAGCATGTTTAGAAGCCATTTGTCCACCTGAAACTTCTTTTTTTGCTGTCCAACGTGTCCGTCCATGAGAAATCTCTCGCAGTAAAACTTAAGCCTCATGGACAACTGTAACCTCGCATTCAGCAGGAAGAATGTGAAAAAGCTTCTGTTTGCCTGGTTGGATGCATATCCTTCCATTGTTATTGTCCTCAAACGAATGTCATGAGAACTAAGAAAATCTTGGTTCTTATTACGCCACCGATTTGTTATACGTTTTTTTTCATGTGGTAGCACTGCCTAAGTAGACATGAAGATTGAAAACAGTTAAGGTCTGAACAAAGAGTATGTCGAAAGAGCGACAGCTGAACGATTAATTCTAGTACAATATATACGGGCTTTCAATGTGCATGAGATCATCACCTCTATATACAAATTCTCCGGAGATGGAAAGCATCGCAGCAAGCCAATAATTATGTTCAGATCAAAACTAAATATTCCGATATATAAGATCTTGACAGAATCCAGCAGCATTGATAGGCTATCCATGGATGAACTCTTCATTGACCATATAACATAATATTAGTACCCAAAGTGTACTCCAAGATGATATAAAACTTATGCGCACAAATGAAAATGCAGCTTATGATTACAAATGTGTAGATGATAATATACGGTACCTGAGTAAGTGTGGAGCCAAACACCAACTTGTTGTGATCATCAAACGGATCACTAATTACACCCAAGGTCTCCAGTTTGGGCGCAGAGACAACAGTTATTTGCGAAGGTCTATAACAATTATGAAGGAGAAACCTTTTTAGTGAAGGGTCATCTTCGATGATGAGCAGCTGTCCTTCAAAACAAATTCCAATGCTTTTAAGGTGAGGCAACTTTATTTTGAGACAACTGATAGGGATTTCTATTCCCAAAACAATCAGCAAGCGCTCCAGGGCAGGGCAACTAGAGTGGATGATGCTGTGAAGTGAGGACTCCGACAGATAAACCACCACAAGCGAAAGTTTTTTTAGCTGTGGGAGTCGAAGCATTTGTACCAGATCGTCTGGTAGATGGCACCGGGCAAAGGTGGCTGTGTGGAGAGAGGAGGAAAACCGCGAGATGGACAACGGTGGTGTGGGCACGAATTCTTGGCGTGTTCATGGTATCAAACTTTCGTGGTAATGGTAGAAATCAAACCGCTGGAGTTTTCCAAATTCAGGGGATGTTAGCCAAGCGTCCACTGTGCCGGGTATGGACAGCAGGTAGCATGTCTCGATGCAGAGGCATTGAACGGGCCCCTGCTGGTGAGAGGAGATGATGGCTCTGAGGAGATCAAATTCAGGAAGGATAGATATCTGACGACAGTCGAGATTGAGGGGCGCGGTGCGCCATAGAGGGCGCCACCGAGTTGAGAGTACGTGTGTGTGGCAGCAATCCTTGGTGGGGAGAAGCGAGATGATCTCCTCAAGGATGATGTCTGAGAGATCGCTGATGCTGTCCATCGGAGATTCTACCGGTTCCTCAGATCCGGGTGGGAGGGGGGCTCGCCTCTTCTCCCTGCGCTGCCGTGTGCGGACTCTACAACCAGCGTCGCCGCTGGTGGGAGCCTCATCTTCCTGGCGCTAGGGCCAGCCGACTCCATTTTCCTTGTGGGCATCGCGCCGAGCTCACGGGTTTGAGCAGAGTAGCCAGAGACGAGCCTAGTGGCAGTGTGAGTGGGGAAGAAGGAGGGCTAGGGTTTTCTGTAGGAGTGGAAGAAGAGGAGCAGGCGTTTTCTGTACTAGTGAGGAAGAAGGTGAGCGGGGGTTTTCTGGACGAGTGAGGAAGATGGGGAGCGGGGGGAATTGGGGGGCGACGGAAGCGGGAGAGTCCAGCGAGCTGTAGTATAAGTGGAAGCGAGGGGGGATGAGTGTTTTCCTGGGATCGCCCTGCTACCTCTTGAGCATGCATTGGTTTTCCCTTGAAGAAGAAAGGGTGATGCAGCAAAGTAGCGTAAGTATTTCCCTCAGTTTTTGAGAACCAATGTATCAATCCAGTAGGAGGCCACACGCAAGTCCCTCGTACCTACACAAACAAATAAGAACCTTGCAACCAATGCGATAAAGGGGTTGTCAATCCCTTCACGGCCACTTGCAAAAGTGAGATATGATAGAGATGATAAGATAATATTCTTGGTATTTTTATGATAAAGATTAAAAGTAAAGATTGCAAAATAAACGGCGCTAGAAATCACTAGTAGTTGGGAGATTAATATGATGGAAAACAGACCCGGGGGCCATAGGTTTCACTAGTGGCTTCTCTCAAGATAGTATAAGTATTATGGTGGGTGTACAAATTACTGTCGAGCAATTGATAGAAAAGTGCATAATTATGAGAATATCTAGGCATGATCATGTATATAGGCGTCACGTCCGCAACAAGTAGGCCGACTCCTGCCTGCATCTACTACTATTACTCGACACATCGACCGCTATCCAGCATGCATCTAGAGTATTAAGTTCATAAGAACAGAGTAACGCATTCAGCAAGATGACATGATGTAGAGGGATAAACTCAAGCAATATGATATAAACCCCATCTTTTTATCCTCGATGGCAACAATACAATACGTGTCATTTCCCTTTCTGTCAGTGGGATCGAGCAACGCAAGATTGAACCCAAAGCTAAGCACTTCTCCCATTGCAAGAAAGATCAATCTAGTAGGCCAAACCAAACTGATAATTCGAAGAGACTTGCAAAGATAACCAATCATACATAAAAGAATTCAGAGAATATTCAAATATTGTTCATAGATAATCTTGATCATAAACCCACAACTCATCGGATCTCGACAAACACACCGCAAAAAGAGTTACATCAAATAGATCTCCAAGAAGATCGAGGAGAACTTTGTATGTAGATCCAAAGAGAGAGAAGAAGCCATCTAGCTAATAACTATGGACCCGAAGGTCTATGGTAAACTACTCACACATCATCGGAGAGTCTATGGTGTTGATGTATAAGCCCTCCATGATCGATGCCCCCTCCGGCGGAGCGCCGGAAAAGGCCCCAAGATGGGATCTCAGGGGTACAAAAGGTTGCGGCGGTGGAAATAGGGTTTCGTGGTGATCCTGGTACGTAGGTATATATAGGAGGAAGAAGTAGGTCGGTGGAGCTACGAGGGGCCCACAAGGGTGGGGGCGCGCCTCCCTGCCTCGTGGCTTCCTCGTTTGTTTCTTGATCTCCACTCCAAATCTTCTGGATCACGTTTGTTCCAAAAATCACGCTCCCGAAGGATTCATTCTGTTTGGACTCCGTTTGATATATTTTTTCTGCGAAACACTGAAATAGGCAAAAAACAGCAATTTGCAGTGGGCCTTGGGTTAATAGGTTAGTCCCAAAAATAATATAAAAGTGTATAATAAAGCCCATTAAACATATATATAATAACATGGAACAATCGACAATTATAGATACGTTGGAGATGTATCAAGCATCCCCAAGCTTAATTCCTGCTCGTCCTCGAGTAGGTAAATGATAAAAACAGAATTTTTGATGTGGAATGCTTCCTAACATATTTCTCAATGTAATTGTCTTTATTGTGTCATGAATGTTCAGATCCGAAAGATTCAAGATAAAAGTTTAATATTGACATAAAAATAATAATACTTCAAGCATACTCACTAAGCAATTATGTCTTCTCAAAATAAAATGGCCAAAGAAAGTTCATCCCCACAAAAGCATATAGTTTGGTCAAGCTCCATTTTCGTCACACAAGAATACTCTCATCATGCACAACCCCGATGACAAGCCAAGCAATTGTTTCATACTTTAGTAATCTCAAACTTTTTTCAACTTTCACGCAATACATGAGCGTGAGCCATGGATATAGCACTATGGGTGGAATAGAATATGATGATGGGGGTTGTGTGGAGAAGAAAAAAAGGAGAAAGTCTTACATTGATGCGGCTAATCAACGGGCTAGGGAGACGCCCATCAATTGATGTCAATGCAAGGAGTAGGGATTGCCATGCAACGGATGCACTAGAGCTATAAATGTATGAAAGCTCAACAAAAGAAACTAAGTGGGTGTGCATACAGCTTGCTTGCTCATGAAGACCTAGGGCATTTGAGGAAGCCCATTGTTGAAGTATACAAGCCAAGTTCTATAAAGAAAAATTCCCACTAGTATATGAAAGTGACAAAACAAGAGACTCTCTATCATAAAGATCATGGTGCTACTTTGAAGCACAAGTGTGGAAAAGGATAGTAGCATTGTCCCTTTTTATTTCTCTTCTTTTTTTGGGCCTTCCTTTTTTATTTGGACTTTATCTTTTTTATAATTTTTTTATTCGGGACAATGCTCTATTAATGATGATTATCACACTTCTATTTATTGACAACTCGATACTAGAACAAAATATGACTCTATATGAATGCCTCCGGCGGTGTACCAGGGTGGGCAACTAATCAAGAGTGACATGTATGAAATAATAGCATGGTGGCTTGCCACAAATACGATGTCAACTACATGATCGTGCAAGGCAATATGACAATGATGAAGCGTGTCATAATAAACGGAATGGTGGAAAGTTGCAGGGCAATATATCTCGGAATGGCTATGGAAATGCCATAATAGGTAGGTATGGTGGCTATTTTGAGGAAGAAATAAGGAAGTTTATGTGTGATAGAGCATATCATATCATGGGGTTTGGATGCACCGGTGAAGTTTGCACCAACTCTCAAGGTGAGAAAGGGCAATGCACGGTACCGAAGAGGCTAGCAATGATGGAAGGTTGAGAGTGTGTATAATCCATGGACTCAACATTAGTCATAAAGAACTCACATACTTATTGCAACAATCTACAAGTCATCAAAAACCAAGCACTATGCGCATGCTCCTAGAGGGATAGATTGGTAGGAAAAGACCATCGCTCGTCCCCGACCGCCACTCATAAGGATGATAATCAAAGAACACCTCATGTTTCAAATTTGTTACACAACATTTACCATATGTGCATGCTATGGGACTTGCAAACCTCAACACAAGTATTTCTCAAATTCACAACTACTCAACTAGCACAACTTTAATATCACTATCTCCATATCTCAAAACAATCATCAAGTATCAAACTTCTCCTAGTATTCAATGCACTTGTATGAAAGTTTTTATTATATCCAACTTGGATGCCTATCATATTAGGACTAATTTTATAGCCAAAGCAAATTACCATGCTGTTATAAAGGACTCTCAAAAGAATATAAGTGAAGCATGAGAGATCAATAATTTCTATAAAATAAAACCACTACCGTGCTCTAAAAGATATAAGTGAAGCACTAGAGCAAAATTGTTTAGCTCAAAAGATCAAGTGAAGCACATAGAGTATTCTAATAAATTCCATTAATGTGTGTCTCTCTCAAAAGGTGTGTACAGCAAGGATTATTGTGGTGAACTAAAAAGCAAAGACTCAAATCATACAAGGCGCTCCAAGCAAAACACATATCATGTGGTGAATAAAAATATAGCTCCAAGTAAAGTTACCGATGGACGAAGACAAAAGAGGGGATGCCTTCCGGGCCATCCCCAAGCTTAGGCTTTTTGGTTGTCCTTGGATTTTCCCTTGGGGTGCCTTGGGCATCCCCAAGCTTAGGCTCTTTCCACTCTTTGTTCCATAATCCATCAAATCTTTACCCAAAACTTGAAAACTTCACAAGACAAAACTTAATAGAAAATCTCATGAGCTCTGTTAGTGAAAGAAAACAAAACACCACTTCAAGGTACTGTAATGAACTAATTCTTTATTTATATTGGTGTTAAATCTACTGTTTTCCAACTTCTCTATGGTTCATAACCTCCGATGCTAGCCATAGATTCATCAAAATAAACAAACAACGCATGAAAAACAGAATCTGTCAAAAACAGAACAGTCTGTAGTAATCTGTATCTAACGCAAACTTCTGTAACTCAGAAAAATCTACAAAAATGGGATGACCTAGTTAATTTATTTATTGATCTACTGAAATTGGAATCAGTATTTTATCACGTTCTGGTGATTTTTAACAATTGTTTACATGAGCAGAAAATTTCTGACTTTTTCAGCAAGATCAA